>WAAF01010561.1:5052-18378 GCA_013400475.1 Tricholaema leucomelas
CCCAGGATCTGGTTGGCTTTCTAGGCTGCAAGTGCACACTGCTGGCTCATGTTGAGCTTCTCATCCACCAGCACCTCCCGGTCCCTCTCCTCAGGGCTGCTCTCCAGCCAGTCACTGCCCAGCCTGGATTTGTGCTTGGGATTGCCTCAACCCAGATACATTACAGCAGTCTAGTGCTGATTTGCTCTGAAAGCAAACACTTTTCAGTTATTCTGTTGAGGTTTATTCATGGCAAATTGGCATTTCTAAAAGGACAACATGAAAACAAAAAGAATACATTCTAGGGTATGTGTACTAAACTCAAATAATTTTCCAGTAGCAATGGTGGCAGGAGCAGCAGTAACAGCTGCAGATGACTGTTCAGTCAGCTGGGGGTTTTTGTGTTGGTGAGTTTTTGAGTAGCAAGGTTCTGCTGTAGTAGATGCATAATTTTAAGTGTCTAAATATAGTCCATATTTGAAGCTTTTGTCATATTTACCTTTTAAACAGAGAATGGATTTTTTTTTCTTAATAAAAGTAATAGTTCATAAAGAAGTTACTGATTTAATATAACAACTTTGAAGTAAATCCCAAGGTCAGACACAAGGCCAGGTACATGTCAGGCACAAACACACAACATGAATTTTGTCCACAGTATACTTCAGAGGGGAAAACTCTCAACCCAGACGCACTAATCTAAACCTAAACCAATCACTCCATGAGTGCCCACTTAAGACACAAATCAGGCATCTCAGCAGCAGCTATCACACTCAGCAGGGCTGAGCCAAGAGAAGTGAATTCAGATCAGGGCATATGAAATCCACTTTACAGGGTGGTTGTACCTCATGCTAACTTCTCGTGGAAAATCTGCCCAATGCAGATTTTTCTTGAAGTGATTCTGTGGGTTTTCAGCTGCATTTGTCTGCAAGTGGAGGCAGCAGTAAGTACATCCAGCAGATGGTGCAGCCAACTGCTTTGTCTGCTGGGAGTCAGACTTAGCAACAGGTTTTCCCAAGGTAGGATATAAGGTGTGCTATAGAAACAAACAATCCTGTGATGTGCTAAGTTCTTAATAAAGTTAGTGATGTTACTCTGGCAGCAGTTTCTGCTGTTCCTTCACTAAGATTGCTAACATCTGAGGCACCTTATGATGCCCACCAGGCTCTCCCACTGCTCCACTCACACCACTGCAAAGACAGCTTGAACTTGTCAGGGCAGAAGTAGGTTTCACAGAATCATAGAATCAGTCAGGGTTGGAAGGGACCACAAGGATCATCTAGTTTCAACCCCCCTACCATGCCCAGGGACACCCTACCCTAGATCAGGCTGGCCACAGCCTCCTCCAGCCTGGCCTCAACCTCAAAAGCCATACAACCTTTCCCATCCAGATGCAAAGCATGGTACGGAGAGACACATCTCAACCTTTGCATACTCTGTAGCCTTTCCTTTGAGAAGACAGAGGTTAAAATGTAAAATCCTGTAAAACAACCTTAGTAGCTGAAAAAAATGCTGAGATTTCTTCAAAACTGAAAAGAGAGCTGGAACTCCTGAGGTCCCTGCAGCACAAACTTACTGCAGTGCAGGACGATGAGACTATCCCAACAACTATCAGAGGCTTTGGGGCTGAATCACAGTCTGGTTGAGCAGGTCAGGTAGCCTGAAAGCTACAGGCTGACACAGGATGGCCATGGAGGGAAAGAAAGTGCTCCAAAGCAGAAAGAAAACAGGTTTGTTTGTTGTTTTTTTTTTAAATCTCTCAGGTACTTGCTAATAAAGTTTCTTTGGCTTCATGTCTGGGCATTGCTCCCAAATTCAGTCTCTTGCTCTCAGATAAAGCACTACAGACTGGAACGAGAGTGTGGGAGGGAAGAGCACGTATCTGTGCTTGGCTTGGAAAATGTACGTACTGTAATGACTAGAAAAAGCTTTTTACTTTGGGCCTTGCTCCAGAAAACCTCTTTCCTTCCTTTTACAATTGTCCCCTGTTGCTTGAGACTGCCCAGATGTTTAACTCAGCCCCGAAGACAGGGAGTGTGAGGAGAGTGGTGTTTTTTTGTGCTCTTCCCTCTGCCACTCAGATGCTGGAGCATCCAGCCTTGGGCACACTGCCTGCAGCCCACACCTGTGCTCCTGCAGAGCAGGGCAAGATGGTCATCTCAGACTCTTGGTGACCTGTCCACAGCAACTGCATCAGCAGCTCCTGGCTTTACCAGCTACAAGTGGACGAAGTCTCAGCCTCAGCAGAGGCAGGACGGCCAAACACTTCACGGGGCAAAAGGAGATCCTGAAATGCTGTTGCTGGTTAGTTCCTACCATTTTATCATGAGGTTGTATTAGTGGGTGGATTGATTCTTAACTTTTTTTAAAGCCCCTGTTTTGGAATTCTGCAATTATGTGAAGGTTTTAGCTACTTTCAGATTAAATGCAAAGGACCATCGGCATCAAACCCCACACACGTAGCCTGCCAGACCACAGGCAGGAGCAGGAAAAAAACACGATTTAGAAATCAATTTCTTCCTACAGGGCAAGAGGTGACTTGTGGCTTTAACCCAAGGGACATGCAAGTGAAGAGAACCGCAGTGACCGAGGCCAGAGACATGGCTGGAGAACCGGGGAAGTACTTATCGCAATAGAGAAAGGGAAGAGAATGCGGGCTCCATCACGGCCACAGTCGGGCTAGGGTACGATAGGGCTGAGGAAGAGCCGAGGATCCTCTGCCCCTTGCTGCTCCCCGAAGTGAGGCAGAGGCCTGGCAGAAGGAGACCTATCGCCCCCGTTCCCTAGAAGGCCTCTTCGGCCCGCCCCGAGGCGGCAGCATCCCGACCGAGCGCCTCAGTAAGCGCCCACAGCAGTGCTGGCTACAGCCGTGCTGGGCTCTGCCCCGAGCCGCCCCCTCCCGCCGGCCCGCTCCGGCCTGCCCGCTCCGCCCCGGCACACCTAGGCCCCGCCCCTGGGGACATGCCGGCTGGGCTTGGCCCGGCTGCTGGCCGGGCTGCGGTGGCAGGGTCTCGGATCGGTGGTAAGGCTGTTTCCTCAGGGGTGGTGGGGCCCCGCGCTGCCCCGGTGGCTCAGCCCCCGCGGCCGCCGTGCCGGCTGCTCTGCCCGTCCCGCCCCCGCAGCAGGGGGGAGCTGAGGCGCGGCTGCGGCCCTCTGCTCCGCAGGGACTGCGAAGCGAGGCGGCTCGCCAAGTTTCCCCCCACACACCCTGCCAACCCGCCTGCCTTCTCCCCGGGAGCGTGACTCCCTGCGGCGGGCAGGTGCCGGCGCTCAGAACGGGGTCGCTCGGTCACCAGCAGGGGCTCGGGCTGGGCGGGCCCGGCGGGGCAAAACACGGCGGTAGACAGGCTCCCTCGGGTCTCCGGCGGGTTGGGGACTTGGCTGTCGGCGGCTGCCCGCCGAGGCCTCCTCTCTCCTACTTCGCCCGGGGCAGAGGAGCAGCCTCTGGATTCCTTCCGACCCACCTGAGTCCCGTGGCGGTTGCGAGGTGGGCGAGAGTGAAGCAGCTTCTCCTCGTGGTCCGTTCCCGGGCGGTCCTGTGCAACCTGAGAGGTGAACTTAGGGGAAAAACCCGAGACAAACAAAACACCGAAATTGGCACCACCTGTGCAGCACAGAAAATACCTAATAGCGGCCAGTCCTTCCTGAGTGGTTTTCCTAAAGCTCGTAACCTGCCCCCAAAAACTGCTTGTCAGTTGGGAAAGTGCTTGAGAAGATGTAACTGATCTGAAATGTTAAATGCACTATTACCTGTATAGTTTACAGATGGCAAATTGAACTCATTAAATCTGTCTTAATTGCTTCAGTAGTTGAAAGTACTTCTTTCACAGGACTGAAGGGCCAATTCCCTTGTTGCTGCACGTCACATTCACCCCTTCAGTAATCCTTCGCACAGAGAGAGCCCGGGCAAACAAAACCGGCACTGTTTGAGCATGCATGTGATGGATGAAATAGTTATAGAAAAGATGTGATATGTGTTGGGTATCGTCTGTAGCTATTTTGGGTTGTCTCCTGCGTATGCAAATCAGAACTCAGTTAAGTATCCAACAACTTGTGCTGCGTATTTTCTGAACGTTGTTCATTAATAGTTTGATTCTGGTGTGGGCAGGTAGTTCAGGGTTAAGTATGAAACAATTTTGCCTACAGCCGTTTTCGGTTGTATAATACTGGAATGTTTTTGTTTCAAATTCAGTGTTCTTTCTCCTACCTTATCAAATATCTTTATTTCTACACAGCTCTTATCACAGAAGTATTTATTTGTAATTCTTTCTCTGCAGGCTAATATCTTGCACAGAAAGTGAGACTCAATAACACGCACATGCTGACTACTGGAGGAGAGGCTGAAGGACATCCTGTTTTGACTTAGCCCTGTTATTCTTTGGTGTGAAATGAAGAATTTGGTTCTGTTTTGGAAATACTTGGATTTCTGATGCAACTGAACTTCAGTAGCCTTCTCTGCTGTACAGAGTTCAACAAATGATTCTTTTTCTTTAACAGAGATGCAGAAGCTGTCACTAGTAGAAAGTTTCAGTAATACAGACACGTTACACCGGATGTCTCAGAAAGACCTAGCATTTGAAGTAGGTTGTATGTATCTTGATAAAAGTGACTGTAACTGGAATGAAAAGACAAATAATGAAATTATTAATCTAGAAATAGTGCAGCAAAAACTCCCCATACTGAATAACAAAGGGGGAAGTTCTGAGGGGTTTTCTGACAGCAGTTATAGTACCTCGGAACCCAGTAGTTCCTGGGGTGATTTTGAAGGCTTCAGGGAGTCCTTAGACAAATCAGAGCGATTCAGTCATGATCTTGAAGTTTCAGTGAAGTCAGCAAGAACTTGTAGAGTTGATTTGGACTTAAGCAGGGGACATTGTGTCACTGATCCATCTCAAGAGAACAGAATACAGAAGACTTCGAGCTCTCTAAATGAGGTATGTGTTAATAGTAAACCAAAGACCAGAAGTGAAGTGCTTGTGTTACTGCTTCCTGCATCTCAAGATTTGTATCTGAATATCTCCTTTATAGAGGAAAACACTGTACAGGAAAAGAAACTGTCAAGTTAGTATGCAGTTAACTTGAGTGGAACAAAAGCATCTTCTTTACCGTGTTTGACAAGTTGTCCTGCTCGAGAGCTTTAGTCAATGTAATGCTCTACTTTGATTCTGGATACTAGGAATAAGTAGAAAGGAGGAACCTTGCCCTGAAGCACATGCAGTTTAAAAGCTGGACAAGAATGAGCATAGGAAACAGAAAATCAGGGAAGGCGGGTAACAAACGGGGTGGAAAAAATTTCTTTGAGTTGCCTGCAAGTTTGTTGAAGTAAACCAACATAATAGTGAGTTAGAAATTGGAGAAAACAATTCTGCTGCCTGAATAATCCAGCACTCTCTCTGGGATTTTAGACTGACTGTGGGTGAAAGTTAACAACACACACATAAAAATAATAGAAATAATATAATCAACTTTTTAGCATAGGATGTTGCATGCAGGTTGTATCCAGGTGGGGCTTGCAGCAACAGAACAAGGGGACACAGTCCCAAGTTGTGTGGAGGGAGGTCTAGGCTGGATGTTAGGAGGAAGTTCTTCCCAGAGCGAGTGATTTGCCATTGGAATGGGCTGCCCAGGGAGCTGGTGGACTGGCCATCCCTGAAGAAGTTCAAGAAGAGGTTGGATGAGGCACTTAGTGCCATGGCCTAGTTGATTGGACTGGATGATCTTGGAGTTCTCTTCCAACCTGGTTGGTTCTATGATTCTGTGATTTATTTAGAGTCTACCAATGTGTATGTAATGTGGCCTTATCAGCACAACAAAAGCTCCAGATTAAGGGTTATACCTTAGAATCACAGAATTGCTTTGTTTGGAAGAGACCTTTAAGATCATCAAATCCAACTGTTAAATCATCAAGTCCAGCCATTAACCTCATTGCAATTAAAGTGTTTCCTTGTTTACCAAGCATGCATCACCGAAGTGAAGCAAAGTAACAAAAAGAAAAGATTAATGTACAAATAGAAAACAAAACGTTCTCATTCTTACTAATTTTATCTGAAATTAAAACAGTTTAAAAAAGATAGATATCAACTAAGACTTCTGTGAGGTTAATGAGATTCAGTAATAGCTTTACTGTTTGTAGCCTATTAGATGAGTTTTAGTATGGGTAGGGGAGCAGAAGATTTTCTGAAGGCAGGCCTTTTGTCCTTACCTGGGAGCTTCACCTGTTGCAGGACTGTTACTAGGGAAAGCACAGAGATGCATGTGGGATAAGCTGTCCAGCAGTGACAGAGAGAAGATCACAAGTTACCTGGTTATTGGTGTGCATAAAGAAAGAATTTAAATTGCTTGTAATGCTGGAAATTGGAGCAAAAAAGTCTTATGCTGAAGAGAGAGAGTGTATCATGACTGGAGCTGAAATAGAATATAGCAGATTGTTTGGTTGCCTTCCAAAACCAGTAGATTTTAATCTTACTGAAGCCTTTAAGGACAAAAGGGAATGTCCAGTATGAGCTAAATGAGTTAGCCATAGTTAGACTTAAAAGTGGTCTCTTTTTTGTCTCAGGGTAGAGAAACAGCTGCAGAGCTGTTGGAGATTTCTTTGGATGTGGAGTAAATGTGTAGCTTGTCTTTCATCCTTGTGCTTATTGCATTGTGTGTTTGAGATCACAAACTCTTCGGATTGTGTCTTCGTCCTGTGTATGGTCAATAGAAAAGAAGTCCAGGTAGATTGGAAGGGATGTCTAGAGATCACCTGAGGTCAGAGGCCTGACCTTTAATATCTAGTACTTCAGTTAATTAAATCATATGAGTTTGAAGCAGAATAGTGTATTTTAAGATAAATAATCCCTAGTTTCCTTGTAGTAGCATGGTTTGCCTACATGATTGGATGACTTTAAGCATTTTTTGTGTGTTCTTCAAATATCAGCATTTGTGAGAGGGACTAGTGCACTTGCTTCAGCACAGGAGTGTTCTGATATAATAGGATACAGAGGATTTGGTCAAACAGCATGGATGTGAAATTCATGCATTCATATTTTTACAATCAGTACAAAGCTACAAGGTAAATGGGAATATACCCAAAATTGTTTCAGAAAACACCCACTGAAGCAGAGAGTATTAAAGGTAATTAAAAACAAACAAACAAAACCCAAAAAACACTTGCATTTTTTTTCTGGCGTGGCTGAACTGTACATGTGTGACAATAACATCACAGGCTCTAACAAGTTGTTACAGCTGAGGCAGAGTAGCTCCCCTCAACGCAACTTCTGTGGCTGTAATTTCTCCTCCACAGCCAAGGGCAGCTGTCTATCACTTTCCTTAGCTCCCATTCCGTTTAGGTTTTGGTGTGTACTTAGAAGTGTTTTGCTTTCCCTTGGCTGTGACCCTCCCTTTAGCAAGAGTGCTTTCACAGAATTGTTCTTCTTGGACACCTTTCTCCTGCAGATAGTATCCCTGATTGGAGTTAAGTCTACTGAAATAAGTTACAAATCGATTTAAAGTATTGTGACACTTTTTGCAAGACTCAAATTTTTATCTAGCAGTCTTGGATGTTCCAGCAGTTGTCCTTCAGGGCTGGCAGTTTAACAAGGCAAGGGTGGGATAAATTATATTTCTAGATCTGTTGATTTTGCCCACTCATTAGATTAAATCCATACTCTCTTAATGCTGCACTTGTGTTTAGTATAAGGAAACTGCGGCAATACCTCGATTTGTGTCAGCTATTTGAACTACAGTTCAGTGAAACTGCTAAAATATGGAGTATCACACCTAGGTTTATGGAGTTTTTCAAGTTGAATTGTTGGTTGCTAGGAAAGAGGGCAAAGTGATTAGTTTCATTCTTGAGCTTTCACAGAATAGTGCTGCTCCTGGATTGCAGTCCCTCTGCAGGGTGTTGTAGTCAAGTAGTTGCTTTGATTTACAAACTTTCAGTAATTCCTTCCTTGAAGGAATAAAAGGACAATGCTACTGGACCAGGTGGCACAACAACCTCCCTTGGGATAGGGTGTAAATTATGCACGTTTTACCTTGTATATGTATCAGCCTGTAGGTAACCTTGTTACTTCTCGTAGGCCTGTTTGGATCACTCAGGTTCAGTTCTCCAAACCTCCTCCTCCTTCTACTGCTGGAGGAACAAGTATGTAAATCTGGCTCTGTTTTTGACAAAGGCTGGAAGAAGTTTGGTGCAAATGCAAGGAAATAGAGACATATCCCAGCAGACTTAGTGCAAGATTTGTTTGGTAACTATAGCCTTTAGTGGTTATATTGCATTTGGCTGAATCAGCTGCGTTCCAATATGAAGTTAGCAAAATTAACTTTTGTTTTGCTGTGTGCATCAGTTTTGACTTGGACTGAATTAGCTCAGCAGAAGGAGGAGTCTTGAGTGCTAATAGGCAAACAAGTCTATAACTTAGTAGCTGGGAATCTAAACCTCATCAGAAAGTCTTGGCCTCTTGCTTTGCCTCTTTTAATTGTAGGTAGTCAACTCTGGGCCCAGATCCTCTCTGCCATTAATATTAATACCAGTCAATAATAGTATGTTAGTTTGAGCCTAGCTGGGATATTTTAGTGAGAGGAATTAGATTATAGGCAGCGAAAAGGAAACAGTGGTGATGTCTACTTCACTCATAGGCTTGCTGAGATGCATAAAAACAAGAACACAAACATAGATGACAGAGTTGCTCTCTGGCTTTGGTTGCCTCCCTTATCTCTCTAACCTGCTGTCTGTGTGACTAATCTGTCTGCTTCCTACCCACCCCAGCCGACTCTCCAGCCTCAGCTTGAATGTAAGGCAAAGTCTGGGATAAGGTAGAGGGGGGGAAAGGAGGTGGAAGAGTGGTTGAAAGCCCCTCCTGAGGACTCTGTTTTCTGGGAGGGCTGTTGTGTTTGTGTATTACCTTTTTAACTTGTATGTTTCTGTCTATATCTGTATATGTTGTGAATATCTGCTTGTATATTGTGCTAAGCTGTAAATAAAAAGCTTCATTCTTTAATTTTCCAGCTCAGCTGAGTCTAGTCAGGGTGATTTTCTTAAGGGTGAGCGAGCGAGTAACACTCAAACCATCACAAATATTTTCTAGAATGTTGGTGTTTTTGGGCTGGGTACTTTGTGAACTCTGGAGATGGCCTGTAATTTATTACATATGTAATAAAACTTTGCTTTTTCTAGGCAAACCACAGCTATGAGGATATATTTAAGATGGGCTTTCCAGAAGTCTTTGTATCACAGTCCAGAGAGGGCATAAGAAGCTTAGATCAAGTACTTGATACAAATAATGAAGATGTTGGGATTCCTGAACTTATGAAGAATCAACTTTGGTAATGAGTTTAGATAAATGGTTTAAAAAATATAATTTTCTCATCCATTATACTTTTTATTTAATAGTTTAAAATTCAGTGGTACTTGCAGGTGACCATAAAGATCTTAATCTCTGTGGTCTTCAGCACACAGATCTTGCCAATTTTGTATTTTCTTAAAGGAAATGGATTGTGTTTTAGCCACTGGCAAACAAGGAAGAGAATATATCAAAATTACAAGTTCCTGCTTAGGGTTTTTCCTGCTGTTGGTGTGCCTTCTTATGACTAAGCCTCCGGAATGCCAGAACACCCAGCAGGCAGCCTGTTCTTCCTGTTTGCTTCTCCTTTCTTTGCAATGCATTTGACTTATTTCTTCATCATCTGAAACAGGAGCATTGCTGCTGCTTCTGCTGACAACCCCTTGACTCTTCCCCCTCCCCCACCCTCCGCCCGGTGATAACTTCTCATGTTTAACCAGATGTGCTTCAAAACCAGTGGTCCATTTGGCTTCTTTCCTGGGGTTATGTTAACAGGAATTAGTATCGTTAACTTAGCTTTCTCTTAAGACAGCTGTAAGACTTTTGTTACATGTTTTTGATGGATCAGCAGCTTCTGAGTAGTGATGTCATTACTAAGCAGTCTTGTAGTTATTTTTGCATACATCTGACTGAGGGTTTGTATCTCGAAAGCTGGGTCGGTCTGTACTTGGGAAATGTAAGAACCACAAGAAATAAAATTAAACATTTAATGTGGGCATCCTGTTGGTAAGCTCCTTGTATATGCATTACATTTTAAGCAGCCTCAAACTGGTGGAGAAGTATCTGTAAACAGGACTGCAGTGTTACAGCACTACAGACACAGACAGAACTAACTACAGACAAAAAAGCTCTGATCTGCTGCAGTGAGTAACTGAGAACAGTAGTTACTGCATCCTGTACTAAACCAAAAGCAACTGAATTTATGTAGGATGAGTGCAATGTAAGAACCCAAAGTACAGTGTAGAGGCAGCTTCTTAATTCTCACTGTTTCAGTAGCGTGTGCCTTTAGTTTGTTTTGTAGTGCAGAGCAGATGCAGGACACCCACCTGAGCAGCCGGCTGCTGCAGTTCTGGCTGCAGAGAAGCTCTGGCTGGTAGGGAGGCAGAAAATGGAAGGTGGCTGATTATTGATCAATGAACGTAGAAAACGTTCTGAGGAGGTTGCTTGTTAGATTAAGGTAGGCTAATACATCACTGTATGTAGTAAAAATAATTAAGATATACATATTCAGTTGTATACGATCAACGCTCCAGGACGAGTGTCCCTGAACTCAACACTTGACCTCAGGTGGTCTTGACCCCTCCCCAGGGGTGGGTCTGGACACCACCAGGTGATGGTTAGCCCACTCCCCCATTCCTGTCCCATAAAAGCAGGGGAACTTCCTGTTCCTCTCTCTCTCTGGATCGCTCTCTGGACCGCTCTCTGGACCACACTGCAGCTCTCTCTGCACCCCTGCATCTCTCCACACACGTGGTCACCACCATCACGAACTCGGGTTGTATTTATACCTTTTGCATTTGTTATTCTTTCTTCCCTACACCTTTGTAACCTCCCTACCTCTGATACCCTTTTAAGTTATTTTTAAACTTTTTTTTTCTTTAGCTTCCAAATCGAGTGACATTGATTTATTTGGGTGTGCTTACCTACCTTTCCTCTCTACTTCTAATTCCTTTCTTTGGGGAAGGAGGGGGGAGAGGGAAGGGCACTTTACAAATTGTCATTGGTTCTATCAAATTTATTAGAGTCTCTGGGAATTTAAATCAGAACCCGAGACATCAGTGGAAATCTTGTACCCCTCGTAACCTCAAATTGTGCTTTCTTCCCTAGCATTGATTCTGGAAACATATGGAGAATGCTTAGAGACTTTGATAATACCCCCAGCTTAAAATATCCTTGGAGTAAGTCTCATTGCCAAGAAACCCTCTTGAGTGCACTTGGAATAGAAGCAAATCAAAAGGTAACTGAACAATGGTTTGCTAGTATGCCAGCATAGACACTTGGTTATCAGTCTGTTCTGTAAGCTATACGTTCAGATACATGAGGGTCTAGATCTGGGTGAGTCATGAGGTTTTTTTTACAGAAAGCCTTTCAAAATGATAGTCTGCTCTTTTCTCTTCATTATGTGGAAGTAACTATGAAATGGTGCAGAATCATATTTTGATCATCTTCCCATTGAAGTCTACACCTGTGTAGCACCCTGTTAGATATCACATTCAGCTTCAGTACAGATACAGAATTAGCTTTCAGATGTGTCTATGGTAAGAAGGCTTTCTTTTTTTTTTGCTCAGAGCATGTCCAAGCTCATGGCTTGGACAAATTTACTCTGTGCTGGGTCAGGAACTGGCTGGAAGGCCGAGCCCAGAGAGTTGTGTTGAGTGGTGCCACATCCAGTTGGCAGCTGTCACTAGTGGTGTCCCCCAGGGATCAGTGCTGGGCCTGGTCCTGTTAAATATCTTTATTGATGATCTGGATGAGGGGATTGAGTCCAGCATCAGTAAGTTTGCGGATGACACCAAGCTAGGAGCAGGTGTTGATCTGTTGGATGGTAGGAGAGCCCTGCAGAGGGACCTGGACAGGCTGGATGGGTGGGCAGAGGCCAATGAGATGAAATTTAACAAGGCCAAGTGCAGGGTTCTGCACTTTGGCCACAGCAACCCCAAGCAACGCTACAGGCTGGGGACAGAGTGGCTGAAGAGCAGCCAGGANGTTTAGCCTGGAGAAGAGGAGGCTCAGGGCAGGCCTCATTGCTGTCTACTGAACTACCTGAAGAGAGGTTGTAGCCAGGTGGGGGTTGGTCTCTTCTCCCAGGCAACCAGCAACAGGACAAGGGGACACAGTCTCAAGTTGTGCCAGGGGAGGTCTAGGCTGGATGTTAGGGGGAAGTTCATGGCAGAGAGAGTGATTGGCATTGGAATGGGCTGCCCAGGGAGGTGGTGGAGTCACCGTCCCTGGAGGTGTTCAGGAAAAGCCTGTCTGAGGCACTTAATGCCATGGTCTAGTTGACTGTCTAGGGCTGGGTGCTAGGTTGGACTGGATGATCTTGGAGGTCTCTTCCAACCTGGTTGATTCTATTCTATTCTAATGAGAGAATTGCTAGCTTGTAGCATCCTTCCATTAAGTGAAAATGAAATTTAAATCATAGAGGCTGTTAAAGTAATTACTGGTTGTTTTTTTCTGTGTTGGAACTGAAAGTGTGTTTCACTTCCCTTTCCCTGAGATTATTCTATCTCTTTTTGCAAGGCTTGAGGAAGAGTATGTTTTAAATCTAATCAAGACCAAACCATAGGTATTGGAATATCTGGACAGGAGATATCTTTTTAATCTTTTGTTCTGAGAAGATAAGGGTATCAGAAATGGTTTAACATTCAACCTGGCTGTTTAGTTGGGATGAGCTATTCACACATGGTTTTTGGAAGTAACAGTTTGAATCAGTAATTTGGTTTCAGAAGGATGGGGGAGTGTTAGTGTGTGTACAGCATTCTGGTTTGATTTTATAGATATACTGGACCTTTCATGCAAAGTATATACAAACAGAATGACAGTGATGAAAGTATAGGACCTATTTTGCACTTTAAAGTTACTTTTAGAACTGTCATGTCATAGAAGACAATGGGAAACATTCCTCCAACATAGCTGAACTCAGTTTCAGTTCCCTTCTTGCCCATAGATACACCAGCATTAAATCAATGCCCAGGCATCTTTAACTTGAATCATTCCTTCTTTTGTGTTGCTGGAAGATTGTATTGCCTTTAACAGTACTAATGATGATGTATTTCTCACCTATTGTGAGAAATTATGTTGGTTAAAGCTAATTTTAATTGGAAAATGCTTTTTTTATTACTTCAAGTCACAATTAGAGTCTTGTGTGTAGAATGAGTTTTGGCATTAAATTACAGTTTCACAGTATCATCAGGGTTGGAAGAGACCTCACAGATCATCAAGTCCAACCTGTTACCACAGAGCTCAAGGCTAGACCATGGCACCAAGTGCCATGTCCAATCTTGCCTTGAACAGCTCCAGGGAC
>WAAF01010565.1:4946-19299 GCA_013400475.1 Tricholaema leucomelas
CCTTAGAGAATGGTGTAACAAATAGAAACAAATGTAAGGCTGCAGCCTGTGGTTTCACCTATCTCTGCTGACTTAGATTGCTCAGACACAGTGTATGTGTTGGTGAGAGAATATGATTTAAGCTGGCAGAGGGGAGATTCCGACTGGATGTTAGGAGGAAGTTCTTTACAGTGAGGGTGGTGAGACACTGGCACAGGTTGCCCAGGGAGGTTGTGGATGCTTCCTCCCTGGAGGTGTTTAAGGCCAGGCTGGATGAGGCCTTGAGCAAGCTGCTCTAGTGGGAGGTGTCCCTGCCTATGGCAGGGGGTTGGAGCTGGATGATCCTTGAGGTCCCTTCCAACCTAAACCATTCTATGATTCTATGATGAATGTCTGTGCCAATTAGTATGTAATTTCTCACACAAGTACATGTAACCAACTGCAGTTCAATACAATGTGTAACCTTCTGATGAAAGGTATAAAACCACATCAGATTGGATTGGCTGGTGTCAGGCCATCACCCCATCTCTTCTGATGCCTGTGGCATTCAACCTGTGGCAGTATGGAGCTTGAGACTTCCAAACTCAGCAAAGGGACAGGTGCCATTATGGCTATTTTACTAACCAGAAAACTGAAACTAGGTGCTACAATGAAGTTTTGCTTCTTTTTGTACTAGTATAAAGTCAGCAGAACAGCTGGAAAAAGAGCATGGATGCCCAGCTACTCAGTGCTCTCACTGCACTGGTGTCTTCTGAGCACAAGGTGGTTTCAGAATATGCTTCACATCACACCTACTGCTGGTCTCCCGTGAAAGGGCTTCGTGGCAGCTCGGAGTCCCTCTCATTCTTCCTTTCAGTTGCCATGCCAAAAGACAGCCAAACGTTGCGTGCAGTCTGATACAGTAGTTCATTGGTCTCTTCTCCCAGACAACCAGCAACAGGACAAAGGGACACAGCCTCAAGTTGTGCCGAGGGAAGTATAGGCTGGATGTTAGGAGGAAGTTCTTCCCAGAGAGAGTGATTGGCATTGGAATGGGCTGCCCAGGGAGGTGGTGGAGTCACCGTCCCTGGAGGTGTTCAAGCAAAGCCTGGATGAGGCACTTAGTGCCATGGTCTGGTTGACTGGCTAGGGCTGGGTGCTAGGTTGGACTGGATGAGCTTGGAGGTCTCTTCCAACCTGGTTGATTCTATTCTATTCTATTGCTGAGGGATGTGGTTTAGCAGCAGACTTGGTAGTGTTGGGCTAATGGTTGGACTCAATGATCTTGAAGGTCTTTTACAGCCTGAACAATTCTGTGATTCCATGCATGGAGGAGGTGGGGTGTTTGGATTAATAGTGGGATCAGCATTTTATGAAACATGGTCACACTCAGGCCACAGTTTGAAAACCTCTGTGTTGTAGGGAAGCTATTTACTTGCAGTCTCTGCCACAGCAAAATAAGAACATTTTTCTGTTGGTTTGTGGTTAATGAGCAGTGAGAAGTAGATGAAGACATCAGGTATATGGAAGCATGCTTTTCTAAATCATTATGGTGACCAAGATGAGCAGATTGAGGGTCAGAGATTATGCAAATCTCAGGTAAATGTTTTTGTTAGGGTGGGGGTCAGTGGCCCATTTAGAAGCAGACTTAAGGCCTTTAAAGTTTACTTGTTGGAGCCTCTATTACAAGAGGGATATGGATGTGCTGGAAGGTGTCCAGAGAAGGACCATGAAATTGGTCAGAGGGCTGGAGCTCCTCTCCTATGAGGAGAGACTGAGGGAGTTGGGGCTGTTCAGTCTGGAGAGGAGAAGGCGCCAAGGTGACCTTATTGTGGCCTTTCAGTATCTACAGGGGGGCTACAAGAAAGCTGGGGAGGGACTTTTTAGGCTGTCAGGTAGTGATAGGACTAGGGGCAATGAAACAAAGCTAGAAATGGGTAGATTCAGGCTGGATGTTAGGAAGAAGTTCTTCAGCATGAGGGTGGTGAGACCCTGGAATGGGTTGCCCAGGGAGGTGGTGGAAGCCCCATCCCTGGAGGTGTTTAAGGCCAGGCTGGATGAGGCTCTAGACAGCCTGATCTAGTGTGAGGTGTCCCTGCCCATGGCAGGGTGGCTGGAACTAGATGACCCTCGTGATCCCTTCTCACCCTGACTGATTCTATGACTAAATGACATGTTAACTGCCATCCTAGCACATTGCAATTGCACTCTTACTCTCCTCTAGTTGACAGCAGCTGAACTTCATGAATTCGGCTGTTGTGAGGTCTGATCAAGATTTATGATCCTGCTCCAGTGTAGTACAGGGTTTTGTGAAATCCTTCAAACACCACCTCCTAGCTGCTGAACTAAGGCCCTGAGTAACCCTAAGTCATCCAAAGAGTGCAGGAATCTTGCTGGATATCTGGTATTACAGAGTGGATTTTTGTCCATGATTTCTCCAAGCCCAAATATAGGGGCAACTTTTTAAGCATCTGTCACCACAAAACTCTGTTTGGGCACTCCGAAATAGAGTCTATGTTCCCACTTAAAACACCTCTGGTGATAGAGACAGCATGCTGGCATTGTCACATTCAGTCCACCAAACGTGGGTCATACAGTGCTGATCCAAAGCTCACCTTACAGTGAGCCACTCATTGTTAATTGCATAGTCACCTTATACTATAGATAAGAGGTTACTGTGACCTGACCTCACACTGCACATAACCGGCTCTGACTTGGTCAGGCAGCAGTAGGATACAGATTTACTTCAGTGGATGAAGAATTGGAGAAGTGTGCAGAGGACCTTTATTCTGATGAGTCAAAGGGCTACAAAAGCAACATTGAAATACCACCCAAGAAGCCTCCTTCCAGTAGGATTCAATTTACATAAAACATTATCTCAGAACATCTCTGCTGAAAGCTTTCTGAGAGGTCTGTACCAAGTGGTGAAGTGTTGAGGTGCTCATCTTGGTCACATTGTACTTATTTACTTAGAGGTAAAAGTAACACACCACAGGAGTATTCTGCAGTGGATGATAGAGTACTGCATTCAGTTTTGGGCTGCCCAGTTGAAGAGGGACAGGGATCTGCTGGAGAGGGTCCAGCAGAGGGCTGTGAGGATGATTAGGGGACTGGAGCACTGCTTGATGAGAAGAGGCTGAGGGACCTGGGGCTGCTTAGTCTGGAGAAGAGAAGACTGAGAAGAGATTTAATAAACGTTTATAAGTACCTGAAGGCTGTGGGTGAGGATGGAGGGGACAGACTCTGCTCACTTGCTTCTTGTGATAGGACAAGGAGCAGTGTGTATAAGCTGCAGCACAGGAGGTTCCACCACAACACAGAGGGGAACTTGTTTACTGTAAGGGTTCCAGAGCACTGGCACAGGCTGCCCAGAGAGGTTGTGGAGTCTCCTTCTGTGGAGATTTTCAGGGCCTGTCTGGATGCATTCCTCTGTGACCTGAGCTAGATTGTGTGGTCCTGCTCTGGCAGGGGGGGTTGGACTCGATGATCTCTCTGGGTCCCCTCCAACCCCTGACATCCTGTGATAGCGCTGACACCATGGATTTGGTCCACAAGCTGAGGGAGGATCTCCAGATGCAAGGCTTCAAATATGAGAGCTTTAGTGGTATTTTTGTTCTTGTTAATATTTCTACCCATGTTGGGAGAAAAGCCCAGGTGATGAAGAGTGGAGAATATTCACTTGTATTTTCTGGGCTATCTAGCAATAATTTAAACCACCCACAAGTTGATTTCAGAGCCAGAAGGCTACCAACACCAAGAAGAAAGCAGTTCTGTTATAGTTTACACACTATGCATGGGCAAAAGAAACTCCTGGTACATCACTTACATGCAAATTGCAAGCATTTCTGTAACCTCTGACCCAGCCTGTAAACAGCAGATTCCAGGAATTCTGCTGAAAACCATACAACACTAAAGCAAACTTGTGCTTAGCAAAAAACATGCTTCCCTCAGTGAAAAAATCTGGGAATGGAAGAATGCAGGACCTTGAGAGGCACTGCTGATTGTGGGGAAGCTGCTCAGGCCACCTCCTACCTAACAGCTGGGGAAACGCCCACCCTAGTGGAGCTGCCGGTGGAAATGCACAGACCAGCCGCGGCTGTCGGGCAGGAGCACCTCGTTAACACGCGTCAGGCATCCACAGGACGTGGCAGTGCAGTGCCAGGAGTGAGTGGATGTGCGATTTGAGCTCGCTCTTGCATGGAAGAGGAAGCCATAGGAGGGCTCTGCAGGGGGACCTGGACAGATGGATGCAGTCCAACGCCATGAGTTTTAACAAGGCCAAGTGCTGCCTTCTGCGCTCTGGCCACAACAACCCCATGCAGTGCTACAGGCTGGGGACAGAGCAGCCAGCAGAGTGCCCAGGTGGCCAAGAAGGCCAATGGCATCCTGGCTTGTATCAGGAATAGTGTGGCCAGCAGGACCAGAGAGGTCATTCTGCCCCTGTATTCAGTGCTGGTTAGGCCACATCTTGAGTACTGTGTCCAGTCTTGGGTCCCCCAGTTTAAGGAAGATGTTGAGGTGCTTGAGCATGTCCAGAGAAGGGCAACAAAGCTGGTGAGGGGCCTGGAGCACAGCCCTGTGAGAAGCTGAGGGAGCTGGAGGTGTTTAGCCTGGAGAAGAGGAGGTTCAGGGCAGACCTCATTGCTGTCTACAGCTACCTGAAGGGAGGTTGTAGCCAGGTGGGGGTTGGTCTCTTCTGCCAGGCAATCCGTGACAGAACAAGAGGACACAGCCTCAAGCTGTGCCAGGGCAGGTTCAGGCTGGATGTTAGGAAGAAGTTCTTCACAAAAAGAGTGTTTGGCATTGGAATGGGCTGCCTGGGGAGGTGGTGGAGTCCCCATCCCTGGAGGTGTTTAAAAGGAGACTGGATAAGGCACTTAGTGTTATCATTTAGTTAATTAGAAGGCTTAGGTGGTAGGTTGGACTCAATGATCGATCCCAGAGGTCTTTTCCAACCTGGTTAATTCTGTGATTCTGTGAATTCAAAGAACTGACTAGAAAGACAGGATGGGTATTCTAATGGCAGCAGAAGAACTGAGGAGCAAGTAGGTGAGGACAGGAAAGACACAAAACATAGTAGCCACCCAGAATAAAAAGTCCCCTTGGAATGGGAGAGGTTTTCAGTGATCATAGGGAACGATGAGAAGAGTGCTGAGAGGTTATTGAGTGAGAGAATGTGAATCTCTGATAGAAGCTAAGCTAGGAGGGAACAAGAATAATTCAAAGTGGGTATCTGTGCTTCAAAGGCCAAGCTACTTTTAAAATAGCTGGCTTGAGTACCATTACTTTAGCAGTGCAACCACTGTGTCCAAACACCTGGTGCCTGAGGGAGAGGAGTTTACAGTTGGGTGCAACTTGACATGACTCCCGATTACACTGCTAGGAGTAAAGAGTGATCTGGTTTAAAGGTGAACTGGGATGTTTATACACAATTTGGCCTATAATGGAGGCATATCTAAATAAACCCCTATAAATCTAAATAAAACAGCATAAAAAATGTTGTTTTGTGTATGTCCTCGTGGCATACACAACACCAATGTAATAGCAAGAAAATATGCATATTTCTTCATGATGGAAGCATCAAAAAAGAGCAGATAAAGAAAAGGTAGGTAAAGAATAACAGTGTCAGTCTATGGCTATTAGCCCACTGTGCTAGTTTGAGCCTAGCTAGAACGTTTTGGTGAGAAGGACTACATAATAGGCTGAGAAATGAAAACAATGGTGAGGTCTACTTCGCTCACAGTCTTGCTGAGATGTGTAGAAAGGAAAAGCAAAACATTAGATAAAGTCACTTCGCTTGGGCACTTCTCTCTGGGCTGGGCTGTGCTCTCAGCTCTTTGCCTGCTGGGGAGCTGGGGCTGCTGGCTGAACTCCATCTTGCTTTCTAACCTCACCCTCCATTTGCTTTGGCTGATTCACCTTTGCTTCTTAATCCTCTTGGCCAAACCTCCATTCTTCCTTGGGATTGGGGTAAGGTTGAGAGGGGTAGGGGGAAGGTGAGGGGTGGTTGAGAGCCCCTCCTGGGGACTCAGGTTTCTGGGAAGGGAGTTGTGTTTCCGTATTACTTTTCCCTTGTCTATTTCTGTCTATAACTGTATATACTGTAAATATCTGCTTGTACATTGTGCTAGCTGTAAATATAAGCTTCATTCAAATCTCCAGAGCAGGCTGAGTCTAGTCTGGGTGATTTCTAAAGTGTGGGGGGGCAGGGGACACCCAAACCACCACACCACTCCCATGGTAATGCTGCACTAAATGGACACAGTGCAGTATTCGGCGTTATCCTTCCTGTTGATTTAGCAATGCAAGAAAAGCTTTTATTCACAAATCAAAGGCAATAAAGCAAAGCATGCACCAAAACAGATGTGAGGTCCACTTAATAACTCGTCAGCTTCCAGGAAGAAGATAGAAAATTACACTAAAGCAAATGTTTTGTGTATCTAGTGTGTGTTTTAATCCATCAACGTTCAGACTGCCAACTTTCTCAAAGTAGAAAACTAGCATAGTGTTACTGGTTGACTAAGCTGACAAAAGGGCTACTATGCAAATTTTCATTATTTTTTTAGCCCAGAAGATCTTTGTGGTGTGCTGTGATAGTTAAGTCAGCCTATCAGTCCATGGTGGCTGAAAGAGGGGTGATCAAGTCCATCTCAGCCATGCGATTCACAGTGTCACCGAGATTGAAAGAGACCTCATGGATCATCAAGTCTAACCCATTACCACAGAGCTCAAGGCTAGACCATGGCACCAAGTGCCACGTCCAATCCTGCCTTGAACAGCTCCAGGGATGGCGACTCCACCACCTCCCTGATTCTTGCCTTATTGTGATGGTTTGGGTGTTCCCCACCCCCCACACTTTAGAAATCACCCAGACTAGACTCAGCCAGCTCTGGAAATTGAATGAAGCTTATAGTTACAGCTGGCACAATTTACAAGCAGATATTTACAGTATATAGAGTTAGAAATAGACAAGGTGAAAGGTGATACAGAAACACAACAGCCCTCCCAGAAACCTGGGTCTCCAGGAGGGGCTCTCAACCACCCCTTCACCTTCCCCCAACCCCTCTCAACCTTACCCCAGTCCCAAGGAAGAATGGAGGTTCAGCCAGGGGGTTAGGAAGCAAAGTGGATTATTTAAAGAAATGGAGGGTGAGGTTAGAAGAGAGACACAGCTCCAAGCTCACCAGCAGCAGAAGCGAGACTCCCTTATCTATGTTTTGCTTTTTGTTCTTTTACATCTCAGCAAGCCTATGAGCAAAGCAGCCATCAGCCCTGTGCTCCTCTCACAGCCTGTAATCTAGTCCTTCTCACCAAAACATTCTAGCTAGGCTCAAACTAGCACACTTACAGGCACTGTGAGCTGAGATTCAAGTATGGTAGGTACTGTACTCCATTCCTCCTCTCCACTTCTCAGTTCCCTGAAGCACTCTTATGAGAAATGGTGTGGGTCAGCAGCCACTCTTCTTTACAATGTGTGGCGCCTATTTAGCACACTCTGCTGCACAAAGAGGGCAGTCTCCTTTCCTGCCTTTTGTGGCTTCCTGCTGGCTTTGTGCTGGCTCTGGCAATTGCCTGACCTCTTTTGAGACAATCCAGTTTGCTAATCTGATAGTAAACAACTCAGTTCATTACATGAGTCAGTTCTCTGCTGTTTTAGAAGGCTAAATTAGTTCAGAAAAGGGTCGTGAGCATGACAGACAACTGAAAGTGGTGTGGTCATGGAAATGGGAATGACTGTTTTTTGCAGTGGTAGAGAGTGGGCAGTTTGATTCAAGTCACCTTATCACTTCTTAACTAAACAAGCTCACCAGCATTGCAAAGGTGAGAAGTAACTAAAGGACAGTTCTGTGCTGCAGGAAACCATGCTGGTGAACCTGGGGTGTTGCCCTGTCTTGGAATCAGTTCTGGTCCAGTGCTGGCATGATGAGTTAGAGGATGCAGTTATAGAATCAGTCAGGGTTGGAAGGCACCACAAGGGTCATCTAGTTCCAACCCCTCTGCCATGGGCAGGGACACCTCACACTACATCAGGCTGCCTAGAGCCTCATCCAGCCTGGCCTTAAACACCTCCAGGGATGGGGCTTCCACAATTTCCCTGGGCGACATGTTCCAGGGTCTCACCACCCTCATGCTGAAGAACTTCTTCCTAACATCCAGTCTGAATCTACCCATTTCTAGCTTTGTTTCATTGCCCCTAGTCCTATCACTACCTGACAGCCTAAAAACTCCCTCCCCAGCTTTCTTGTAGGCCCCCTTCAGATACTGAAAGGCCACAGTAAGGTCACCTTGGCGCCTTCTCCTCTCCAGAATGAACATCCCCAACTCCCACAGTCTCTCCTCATAGGAGAGGAGCTCCAGCCCTCTGACCAATTTCATGGCCCTTCTCTGGACACCTTCCAGCACATCCATATCCCTCTTGTAATAGTGGCTCCAGAACTGGATGCAGTACTCCAGGTGGGGTCTCATCAGTGCAGAGTAGAGGAAGAGGAGGGCTGCTGAAAGAATAGCAGTTCAAATGTAACAATTCAAATTAGCTATAAAATTGAAAGGTGGATTTCAGTACACTAACAGGAAATCCCACAGCTTTCAGAGGACATTCACTGACAGATTCAGATAAAACAAACGAGTTACATTCACCCATCTTAGATAAGTGAGGGAGAAATTGCCGGGGATTACAGTCAGGAATGTCTTGTCCCCAGCTAAGCAGCCTGTGTTCCTTCCAGGGCTGAACAGGCCCTGTCCCACTCAGACATGACCAACATCACCCACCTGGCTGTGACCTCTGGTGTACTGTCTGTAAACCTCCGCACTCTATCAGGATCCTGAGCTGTGCTCGGGGCTGTGTGCTCACAGGCGTACATTCCTCCTGCAGTTGCTCTCCAGAGCAGCTCCTATGGGCTCACAAGAGTGGTACAGATCAGCACCCACCCTTCAACTTGTTGGATGTGAAAAGGAATGAGGTAGACTTTTTTTTCCCTGTGAGGGTGACAGAACACTGGAACAGGCTGCCCAGGGGAGTCGCAAAGTCTCCCTGTCTGGAGACAGTCAAAGCCCACCTGGACACATTGTTGTGTGATCTGGTCTAGGCGCTCCTGCTCTGGCAGGGGGGTTGGACTGGATGAGCTTTGGAGGTCCCTTCCAGCCCCTGACATTCTGTGATTCTGTGTAATAAATGATGGGGCTGGCAGATCTGCAGCATTCTAGTAAAAGAGTTTTGCATTGGGTTTGTGGTTTGTTTTTTTCAAAACAGACATTTTTGGATTTATTTGCCAATGTGTAGGCCCCAGAGACACCAGGTAGGTGTCACAGCCATCAGCCTGCACCTGTGCAGCAATATTCAGAGGACTGAGCATGCTTAGTGTTTCACTGAGAGAACTAACACAGTAGCAGTGGCTTTGCTGAAGCATGCCTTTGTTTCTGTGATTTTCATGGCCTGAGATGGGATCTTACAGCCCTTTCCAGGGCATTGTCTCACAGCTCAGCCACAGCCTTGGTTAATACAATGTTGTGCTGTTCAGTCCAGTTGTTTCAATGAGAGAACTGAGAGCTTGGTCTGTAAAGTGCACAGCAGCATCCTCAGGAGGAAATTAACTTGAGTGGAGGCATGCGAAATGTAATATTCAGTACATCAAAGAACCCTGCAAAAACACCAAGCTAATTGCAGCCCATTCTCCTCAACCTGGGAATTCAAAAGTTACCTGTATTAGATGCACCCTCTCTTACTGTTTTTTGAATCATAGAATCAGCCAGGTTGGAAGAGACCTCCAAGATTATCCAGTCCAACCTAGCACCCAGCCCTAGCCACTAAGTGCCTCATCCAGGCTTTTCCTGAACACCTCCAGGGACAGTGACTCCACCACCTCCCTGGGCAGCCCATTCCAATGCCAATCACTCTCTCTGACAACAACTTCCTCCTAACATCCAGCCTATACCTTTCCAGGCACAACTTGAGACTATGTCCCTTTGTTCTGTTGTTCTATTGCTGGTTGCCTGGGAGAAGAGACAGACCCCCACCTGGCTGCAACTTCCCTTCAGATGGCTGTAGACAGCAATGAGGTCACCCCTGAGCCTCATTTTGTGTCCCTTGATTTGGTTTTATTCCGATTCTGGTGATGTTCCCACTTCTATGATTAATTCCCCACCCCCCCTGCCCTCAACCTAATTTTGTCTCTTCCCTCAACTTTCTATTTTTTTCCTTCAGTTCATGTCAGGACCTGGGGATTGAGCTGTTGGGTGAGATTTCTGCCTACAGCGGATACTTTTACCCACTGACCCAGTGCCTGCTGTGACTTTGGCTAAGATACTACAATTCGTTCAGTGTCACTCACAGCAAGAGCAGAGTAGGAAATGTTTCATCACAGGAGCTTAGAACATTGATGATACTACCAACTCTATATAAAGGCAGAGCACTAGTTACCCACCAGCTAGCATCTAATGGAGGTGGAAGGCTGAGTTTCTTTGGCCATCACCACCATCTGTCAAAACACATCCTGAAAGAATGGACACCCAACGTTGTGCTTTGAAAGTGCCAAAACTTGTGATCCAATTGTTGAGTTTGTATCCCCCAGACAGTACATCACAGCTCTCCTAGCCTGCAAAATTATACCAGCTGGCTGCAGGCTCAGAGGGAGTGAAAAGAGTTGCATCAGACTCCTGAAACAGTGTGGCAATTCATCTCTTCGATTTGGCAAAACGTTTTATAAGGTACCAACACTGACTGAACGGAAACGCTGTCATTCTGCCTTGTTTTGCTACCTCACACTCCTTCTCTTCCCCACAACCTCTTTTTTTTCCCTCTCTGCTGCAAAAAGCGTGCATGTTAAAAGAGCTTTGCCAATATTGGCCATCGTGCGTGTAAGGCGGCCAGCTTTCAGAGCATTGCAGTCGATAGCGTGTGGTGTCGGAACCACACCTCAAAGAGGGGTTTGCTCAGAAGGCTGAGGAGTGCCCTGAGCAGCAACATTTGCCCCTCAGTTTGCTTTGAGAGCTTGTTTCCATGTACAATGAAAGTAGCCGCACGCTTTTGTGCGACTGCTACCCAATACTCACAATGAGTGATTCTAAGTGAAAGGAGCTACTGATTCACTTAGTCATCTTCTGTCTCACATGCCCAGTGATCTCACACTAATCGACTCTTTGAAATCTCTTTCACAGTAGATCCATGCTAAGGGGCGGGGTGGGATNGGAATTACTCCAAGTACTTGTGGTTTTATTGGCAGCTGATGTGACTACTGATCAGTGCTCTGCTGTTCTTCCAATGTGAGAAACGTGTTTTGAGAGTCATAGAGGAGTATTGCAAACTTAGCCCCCCAGATAAGAAACCCATATTGCTGCTATCCTCTTTAACATCTTCGTAGATGATCTGGATGAGGGCATGGAGTCAGTCAGCAGCAAGTTTGCAGATGACACCAAGCTGGGGGCAGATGTTGCTGGGCTGGAGGGCAGAAGGGCTCCGCAGCGGGACCTTGACCGCCTGGACAGATGGGCAGAGTCCAAGGGGATGGCATTCAATGGCTCCAAGTGCCAGGGGCTGCACTTTGGCCACAACAACCCCATGCAGAGATACAGGCTGGGGTCGGAGTGGCTGGAGAGCAGCCAGACAGAGAGGGATCTGGGGGTGCTGATTGATACCCGCCTGAACATGAGCCAGCAGTGTGCCCAGGTGGCCAAGAGAGCCAGTGGCATCCTGGCCTGCATCAGGAATGGTGTGGCCAGCAGGAGCAGGGAGGTCATTCTGCCCCTGTACTCTGCACTGGTTAGACCACACCTTGAGTACTGTGTCCAGTTCTGGGCCCCCCAGTTTAAGAGGGACATTGAGATGCTTGAACGTGTCCAGAGAAGGGCAACGAGGCTGGTGAGAGGCCTCGAGCACAGCCCTACGAGGAGAGGCTGAGGGAGCTGGGATTGTTTAGCCTGGAGAAGAGGAGGCTCAGGGGAGACCTTATTGCTGTCTACAACTACCTGAGGGGTGGTTGTAGCCAGGAGGAGGTTGCTCTCTTCTCTCAGGCAGCCAGCACCAGAACAAGAGGACACAGCCTCAGGCTGCGCCAGGGGAAATTTAGGCTTGAGGTGAGGAGAAAGTTCTTCAGTGAGAGAGTCATTGGCTACTGGAATGGGCTGCCCAGGGAGGTGGTGGAGTCGCCGTCCCTGGAGCTGTTCAAGGCAGGATTGGACGTGGCACTTGGTGCCATGGTCTAGCCTTGAGCTCTGTTGTAACAGGTTGGACTCGGTGATCTGTGAGGTCTCTTCCAACCTTGGTGATACTGTGAGACTGTGATACTGTGTGATACTGCAGCCACAAAGGGAGACTCGCGTTGGCAGGGTTTTGTCTGTGATCGTACTGTACATCACACAAAGAAAGAACAGAACAGATGACTTTGTCACCACTCAGTCACCAATACAGTTGCCCCAGGCCGTGTAACTATTGTGTTGTAAATACTCCAGAACCCTCAGAGAAGAAACTGAGAATAGAATAGAATAGAATAGAATCAACTATGTTGGAAGAGACCTCCAAGCTCATCCAGTCCAACCTAGCACCCAGCCCTATCCACGCAACCAGACCATGGCACTAAGTGCCTCATCCAGGCTTTTCCTGAACACCTCCAGGGACGGTGACTCCACCACCTCCCTGGGCAGCCCATTCCAATGCCAATCACTCTCTCTGTGAAGAACTTGCTCCTAACATCCAGCCTAGACCTCCCCCAGCACAACTTGAGACTGTGCCAAGAGGGGTTGTTTCATCCCCTTTTCCCCACAACTTCTGCAATAAGGTCAGCACTCTGCTACCTCTTCTGTTGAGACTGTGAGTTGAGGAAAATCCCAGTCTCCTGCTCTAGCTCGGGGGAGGATAAGAAGCACCCTGGCACTTGGTTTATGTTTTCAGTTGACTAGTGTCTGCTTTCCTGATGGGCTGTGCATGCTGCTCCCTCTGCCAGCTTCTGTTGCTGAGAGCCCAGCAGTTGCTTCCTTTGACCTCTGCATGGTTTGAGTTTCTTTGGCTTTGCCCTGGCCTGTCTGGCCTCCCTGAACTGTATGAACCATTCTCTCCTGCCACAAGGCAGAAGGAGCTTGGGCCAGGGTGAGAAGGAGCACACATTTATGTTAGAGATGTAGGTCACTGGCACAGTTGGGCAGTGTCAGTATTTGGGGTATTGGTGTTATTCTTGCACTGGGGAGAGTAAAGGAGCGGTCTGCTTGCTAGCGACTCACGAGCTTGGTTGTTTGAACACATGAGGCCCTTAGCAATGCTATTTGGCCTGCAGAACTTGGAGGCATCTACCCAGGATTTAATCATGTGTCTTCCCCAGTCTGCTGCTGGTCATGTCCCTCCTTGTTCTTTTTTCCCTTTCCACTGCTTTTTCTCTGACCAGTTGAAATCTCAAATCTATTGAAAGGAGGAATCTTTTTACAAGGATTTAAAAGTGGATGCTCTTTCCTCTTATTGTAAGTTCTAATATTGCTGATAGCCATCAAATTTACTTGTTGCTTGACATGTAAGCATAAATATATACAACTCTCTTTCCTGAGGATAGCTGAAGTGACAGATGATTTCATTGTTGGGTGTACAATAGAATTAAGTACAATGGAAGAAGAAGGGCTGACATCTGCTCTAGTGATATGTTTTCCAAAGCATGTATCCTCATCTTTCTTAGAGTGGCTTTCCAGTATCTAAAGGGAGCCTACAGGAAGGCTGGGGAGGGACTATTGACAAGGTCTAGTAATGTCAGGACGAGGGGGAATGGGTTTAAGCTGGCAGAGGGGAGATTTAGACTGGATGTTAGGAGGAAGTTCTTTACAGTGAGGGTGGTAAGACACTGGCACAGGTTGTCCAGGGAGGTTGTGGATGCTTCCTCCCTGGAGGTGTTTAAGGCCAGGCTGGATGAGGCCTTGAGCAAGCTGCTCTAGTGGGAGGTGTCCCTGCCTATGGCAGGGGGTTGGAGCTGGATGATCCTTGAGGTCCCTTCCAACCTAACCCATTCTATGATTCTGTTGTGTTATGCAGTGGTAATCAGAAGTGGCAAAGGGAGCATCAGTCGGCTGCTTAGCAGTGATTTGGAATGTCTGCTCAGCAAACAGTATCAACACCTTCCAGTACCTGACAGTATGGACATGTACCACATCCTTCTGTTTCTGAAGCAGTGTGCTAACTGTGGAAAGACAACAAAGGAACTCTTCTTTATAAGAGCCAAAATCCAGCAGTCCTTACTTGAGGCATGTCCAGATGCCTCCATTCTGTCCATAAGATTACCTGCAGAAGCTCCTTGCTCATCCCTGCACATCTCCTAGCACATCCACCCCATTTTTCACTCAAGGGAACACACTGATCTTGGGCTTGGAGAAAGTGGCATTTAAAAATTGACCCATTTTCTTGGGCTCCTTTACCTTCTAGAGCCTT
>WAAF01010572.1:3863-50271 GCA_013400475.1 Tricholaema leucomelas
ATGGGGTTGTTGTGGCCAAAGTGCAGCACCCTGCACTTGGAGCTATTGAACGCCATCCCATTGGACTCTGCCCATCTGTCCAGGCGGTCAAGGTCCCGCTGCAGAGCCCTTCTGCCCTCCAACTCAGTCACATCTGCCCCCAGCTTAGTGTCATCTGCAAACTTGCTGATGACTGACTCGATGCCCTCATCCAGATCATCTATGAAGATGTTAAAGAGGATGGGGCCCAGCACTGATCCCTGAGGGACACCACTAGTGACTGGCCGCCAACTGGATGTGGCACCATTCACCACCACTCTCTGGGCTCGGCCCTCCAGCCAGTTCCTCACCCAGCACAGAGTGTTGCCATCCAAGCCGCGGACTGACATCTTAGCCAGCAGTTTGCTGTGGGGAACAGTGTCAAAGGCCTTGCTGAAGTCCAGAATTTTCAGAATATAACTACTAAATATTCTTGATCACTAAGTCTCACATAGATGATTAATAACCTTTAATATTGCTCTTTGAGAGTTCTTAAATCATTGCAGTACAGTGCACCTTTATGTGTGTGTGCGCATGTAGATACAACCAATTACAGAATTTTTTGTTGAGTTCCACATCAGCTAACAAGCACCAAAAGCCTGCACTTCTAATCACCATTCCCTCTCTGAACTCAAGGCCATGAGGGCATTTTCCCCACCTGCTTTTACCCAGGATGTTCAGCATGGTAGTCTCAGTTTGCTGAAGCAAAAAGAATCTAGGATGGGACCTTCCATGTTCCATGGCTCCCACTGGCTCCTAGGGATCTTGAGCATTCCTGCACCAGTGACTCTGTAACCTCAATTCCAGTAAGGTCAGTTGAAGCCCTGATATGACATGATGCCAGTGAAAGCACAACCAGAAAATGGCTAACAACTCTGATGCTGCATCTCCTCAGCAAGCATACTCTATGCCCCTAGGAGTTGGTCAATCCAACCTTGTACTAGTATTACCAAGAGGAAAGTCTGCCTTTGTAACACCATGGGCAAGGACGAACACCCAGGTGAGCACCACATCTAAAGAAGCACAAATTCCCTAAAGAATATGGCTTGAACACACAAGGTACTGCCTTCCATGCAATGCAACCAGCTCTGGGATGGCAACCAACCAGCAGTTGCTGACTTCTAGGCAACTCATGCTTAGAGACAAGCAGCTTCCTTCAAGGTACTTAAAGAGCTGCTTCCTGTAGGGTGGGCTGCTGTTAGTGCCAGTGGCAACTTGTTAGGTTACAGGCTGCTCCTTTGACTTAGATTTAACAGAGCCAGCAAGGAGCGGGACACACACAGCCTGTGTCCTGTGGCATATCACAAACACCTGCCATTGTCCCAGCAAAGACAAAGCAGGACCCGGATCAAACTTCTTCCTCAAACGAGGTGCAAGTTGAGTCCCTGCATAATACCACTGAGAATTCAATAGGCTTCAGGCTCGTGTTGAATAAACGTGATGAGAGGAATAGATGCTGATCATTCTTCCTTGGTTTGCTACTGGAAGGGCATAGGCTGGTTTATAAACACCTGTTTGGAAGCCTTGTTCCTCTGAACCCTTCACTTTAGCCACTGACTGTTCATGAAACACTTGATTTCCTTCAGTGTCTCGGCAGAAAATAAAGAACCAACAGGTAAATAGTGTATTATACAACTAAAAAGATTGCTTACACAGTAGAAGCCTTTCTAGAAACCAGGAATCTTTGGCCTCTGTATAGCCCATTCCTTTACAGGACCTTGCAGGTTACAGGAATAGGAAAGAAAATAAAAGCAGGCAGAGAAGTAAAGAAAATGGTTCTCCACTGTCAAAGAGAGCTGAGCAAGAAAAACCTCCAGACTCCCACTCTATCAGGTTTCTGGCATATGTGCAGCCTGCCTTTCTGTATCTCAGCCCCAATAAGAAGAGGTTTATATTCAAGAATCCAAGCCCTTGGTTGTTTAGTCCCCAGAAGGCCTTCCCTAGCAACACTCATCATGCTTTTATGATAAGGTAGTGTAAGGAATATTTGAAAATAAGAAGCTTACAAGATGGTTCAAGCCTAAACTGGTCAACTTTGCACTAATTCATAGGCCAATGCACAGGAGAAAAATAACAGGAAGCATCAGAAGGGAGAGATGAGGTAGAAGATTCCATCAGCTTTGTTAACAGGAGCAAGCATCACTATATCCAGCCTCCTGATGCAACACCATAATTCATATAAAGGAATACTAATAAAAGAAAAATCTCTGTTGTGACATTGTTCCTTACTTCCTGAATTTGTGTTTCTGCTAGCGTTGCCACTTTTGGATGCACCTGCACTTTTTAAAGCATTTAGTCTCTGAAACACAGGTAAGGCCTTTTCAGTCCATTCACAGTAAATCTTGCATTGATGTATTGTGTGGTTTTGTCTGCTATTCTTTGTACTTTGGTGCTTCTCATCTACTCACCGATTACAGGCTTTTGAGTTTAGTTAAGCTCTTAAACTCACTATTGTGACCACCTGTGTTTACTGGGAAGCTCCCAGGAATTACATGGCATGTGGTCTTGGCTCCAAAGAAGGCAGAAGGCTGCCCTGTTTGGGAAACCTTGCAGGGAATATCACTGACCTTTTCTGACTTCCTGGAAGCAATCCAGCCGCTGAGGTCTCTGCAGGATGCTTCAAGGGTTGCAGCCCCATACTTCCAGTTTTCTCTTTGGCATCCCTGCAGGAGTCAATGAACCAGATATGTCTCTGAATTTCTCCCCTTTCCCCTTCGCAAACAGCGCTCTACAAAGGTGGGCCATGTGGTAGCACAGGACCACACAACAGAAAAGCGGCAGCCTGATGGGAAGGACAAGGGCAGGCTATCAGCAGCGCCTACACAAGACACAGCAGCGGGACGTTGCCCTCTCTAGTTCTCCAGCCCCTGTCTTGGACCGCCTGGGGAGCCGGTGACCTTCTCACCTTCTTCGGGCTTCTCGCCTCCGAGGTGCCGCCGGGGCGCTGCCACCGGGAGGCAGCAGCGCTCCATCCGCCGCCGCCTTCAGCCGGGAGGTGGCCAGCGAGCTGCTGTGGCCCATGCGCTCTGCTTGCTGGCCAGCTAACGCCACTCGCCCGCTGCAAACAGCTGTGCGGCTGGGCCCTCCATGTACGTGCAGCAAAGCCCATGTACAAGGTCAAATATTTACTACTGTGGTTGCAGGAGCCACCAGCAACGTGAGGTTGTGTCTGCTGCCTCTTCCGCAAGGGTCCCAGGCAGGTTATGGCCAGAGGGGGCAATGATACTTCTGGGTGACGGCCAACCATCACAACTGCTGACTTGCCCAGACACCTGCCCATGTCAGGCCAGAAGACAGCAGCATTTGTGAGCCAGAGTTAAGCCAAAGTAAATCTCACTGCAACACAAGCCCATTTCCACTTGTTCAGTGCAGAGAGGGATTGGATTGTTGTCTTCTTCCAGCCTTGTCCTTGCCTCCTGTGGCTGCTACCAACCCGCTCCTTCAGGTTGAGCACACACCTTGCATTCCTTCCTGTTTTCCTCACCTCCTTCTGAACTGTCCCTCTCAGAGGGCATGGTGCCCACCTCTGAGCACATTTCATCAACCACTGCTCTCGTGGTGTGGGGATGACTTCGCATAGTGACCTCTACTGCCACAGCTCAAGCTGTGTTAGTTTATTTAGCAACTCTCTGGCACTGGTAACTTGGGTTCAGCTGTGGTTCCCCAAGGCCTCTTGAGCCAAGCATCCCAGGACAGCTGCCTGAGCACTTGCCACCTCATTCCCTTAGGACTGTTGGTCCTGCCTGCATGGCCTCCTCTTCAGTTGGCTTCAGCTGACCACATCCCTCAGCAGCCAGAAGCCCTGCAAATCTCAGTTCCACTAGAACTCACCTCCATGCAAGAGTGGTGGTGTTTTCTGCCAAACTCAGTCATTTACTGCCTTCTCTGCCCAAGCAAGGTCCATCCTGTCACTGCCAGGATGAAGCAGCAGAGACATCTAACTACTAAGTGAAAAACAGACACTCCAAGAGCTCAGCAGAGCACTCAGCTACCAACCCTGCCTGAGGACCAGTGCAGGTGTTTGGGATTACAGCAGTGCCATTTATTCCACCTGGGAAAGCTTTTTCTGGCAGGTTGCTGCTCCCTGCATATCATCACTGTGGTATGAAGGACCAACACATGCCATAGAGGACACACCACAGTCCCCACCAGCAGCCATCTGCTGAAAGTTGCCAGTTAAATCATGGAATACAGGGACGTCCTGGGCAAAAGACCTTGGGAATGCCCCCACCTCTCAGTGCAGGGGAAGACAATGCAAATATCCTATGCAGGTAACTTAGGGAAAGTTCAAGGCAATGGGGCTAGGGGAATAAAACTGGATTGGCAGTTCAAACTTACATCCTTAGCACTGGCTCACTGTCATGTAGCTCATACCCAGGGGATCTCACTCTGCCTGTTCCTGTCACGCCTGGAGCAAACTTCAGAGATGAGACACAATAAGGTCAGGGACCTCCAGAGCAAAACCTTAAGCATCTCTGACACTTACTGCAGGAGCATCTCTTGCCCTGAGGTGTCAACTACTGACATTTTGGTGCTGTTTTTTTCCCTTAGTCCTTACCTGACACCTGCATTAGTACCCACATGCTGAAGAGGAGAGACCTGGTCCCCAAGGGTGAAACAAATGCCTGTGGTAGATCCAGCAGTATTAGAAGAAGAGCTGGCTCCCTGCACCTGAGGGCTTGGCACCTCCTGAGACCCAGTCGTGAGCCCCAGGGAGGAAATGCAGCACAAGGAGTCCTGACATCTTTGGAAACCAAGGCAGGAGCTCAATAGGCAGCAAAGACCTGCCCTAGTCCTACATCTGCATGTCCTGAGCTTATTCGAATGATTTTTGGCAGGATGGTGATGGCCACATCCTGGCTAGAGAGTAGAGGGGCAGATTTCTCAGGAGTTGCAAATAATTCACTTTGTTTTTACCTTTATCTGCTAGTTTTCTCTAATTAAACCATTGTTTAAGTGAAGATCCTTTGTCCACAGTGCAATAATATCAACTCAATCTACACAGTCCTACGCTGGACAGTACTTGGTGTTCCTCTAATCATTCTTGACCATGGTTTCAAATAATTCCTGGAAGTCCCATTTTATAGGTAAGAAAACAAAATAAGAAAGGCTCAGGTAGCCATTTTAAAAGCTCAAGGCTAGCATTAGTTTTGAGGTTAGAACTTCCACACACCTCATTTTCATGGATGAGTCAAACACCTGGTTGAACCAGCTCTTTAAGGACAAACTGACTGACTGAGGAAAAGGAGATAGAGGAATGGAAGCCCTACTAGACACTAGCAATATTGCATGACTGTATACCAGCCAGCTTTTATTTGTGTTCCAGTGCTTTCCAGATTCACCCTACCTCAGCATTCAGGCATATTAGCTGGAATCCTGGGGTCTGTGTGGGGTGATCTCAGCATATTATAGAAGCTACGACCAGGTGAGGACACCCTCAGGGGACAACATTGCATGTAGTCCCTTGCCAGTGGCTTGAGAGGTGCCATCCTGACAGACATGCACCTCCCAGAGCTGCACGGTCCAGTATCACACAAGCAGCCAAAGTTTTGCTGTTGTGGGACAGGGTAGGTTTGCCTGGATTCTCCTTGTGTGCTATTTTCTGTCTTCATGGGGGAGGCTGTTCTGTTTTTAGGGTTTCTAATATATATACTCAGTTCTTCTACAGAGTGGTCATTCCCAAGGCACAACACAGAGCCAGCAGACTGAAAAACAGGATGGTGCAATGGACAAACAAAACAAAACCTCAGAGCTAAGGTGTCCCCAGTGCCAAGCAGAACCAAACAGCTACTCCACGTGTCTTTCCTAATCTACTATTTCTACATCTACAGTCAGCCTCACTTGCAGTAGCATGACACTGTACGCACATGCTCCCCTCTTGCCCCAGACCCTTACCTGCAGAACTCACCAAGTTACTCTCCCAGCATCGCTCTGAACACTTACATCTTCCTCTAGAACAACCTTGTACTCATCTAGTGAATTGTGTCCTATTTATTCCAGTCTACGTATCCCACTTGCCAAGATGTCACTGGAAATCTAAGTAGGGTTACCTCCAACACATTTTTCCACTCTTCCTAAACTAGTGTGTTTTGTAGAAATAGGAAGCTTGATCTGTCCTCTGTCATATATATCAGTAGGGAAATTCCAAGCAACTGTACTGCAGGTATGAATCCCAGAGCCATCCCAGCAAACCTCAGACAAAGTGGGTACTCTTAGCCCAGTTTCCCCAAACCTACACAACCATTCTCATTCAGGTAAAATCAGGAGGGTAAGAACAGCCATGATGATGTCATGTAACTCTACACCAAAAGCCATACAATTTTGCTACTTCACCCTTACGTTACTTTCTTTTCTTAAAGACTCACCAATAAAATTCCTGGCATTATCAACTAGAGAAGGCTGAAGTAACTTCTATGCCATTGTGGGCTGTTCTTTAATTTTTTTTTTTAATCTGAATTCCTTGCAAATATGACTCCCTAAAACACAAGTTGGATGAAGGAAAATATATACCTTCCAGAACACACCAAATGCCTGCAGTGTAAATGCATCAGTGTGTGAATGCATGTAGTAATCAGTCATCTACTGCAGCTCTTCAGTGCCCTGAGGACCAGACTTTGTAAGAAGCCTTTACAGATTGATTTTTGGAATGACATTGCTATCTTAGCCCTGTCACAAGAGTTGAGAGACAAAACAAGGACACGTTAAAAAGGCAATGAGAAATAAGAATTGAATATTGGGCTGCAAGGTCCCTTCAGTGTTACCTGCCCAAAATGCTTTTTACACTTGCAATGGATCTCCAAACCCATTTGGAGTTAACACTCCAAGCACAGACTATAGGTTAACAAAAGGCATTTTACTCACCAAAACTAAAATGAACACAGAGCTCTGCAGGCCTTTTTGTTAAGTGAGGAAGTAGATGTGGAAAGGGAAGAGTGTGTTTCCTGCTTAATTCTTTAAAGAAGACAGGACAGACAGGTTCTTCAAACACCTGGAAAGGCAGTAAAACCAGGCAGGCAGGTAGGTAAGGACTTCATTCTCAGCAAGGGCATTAAACAATGCTTCTATCCAGAAATGCTACAGCTTGTCTTTCTCCTTCAGGTCTCTGAATGTCCTTTCCTTGACCAGTCATGCACACTGCTGCTGCCCATCACAGCAGCATTATGCTTAGGTGAGAATCTTGAAGGATTTTCAGTTCTGAGTAGACTTGGACAAAGAACACAAGTATATCTCTTTTATGAGGAGAGACTGAGGGAGCTGGGGTACTTTACCTTGGGGAAGAGGAGGCTGAGGGGTGACCTCATTCATGTTTATAAATATGTAAAGGGTGAGTACCAAGAGGATGGAGCCAGGCTCTGCTCAGTGATGCCCGATGACAGGATAAGGGGCAATGGGTGGAAACTGAGGCATAGGAGGTTTCATGAAAACATGAGGAGGATTTTTTTCACTATGAGGGTTACAGAACACTGAAACAGGCTGCCCAGGGGGGTTGTGGAGTCTCCCTCTCTGAGGATATTCAAGATCCGCCTAGACTCATTCCTGTGTGATCTTGTATAGGTGATCCTGCTCTAGCAGGGGGGTTGGACTGGATGAGCTTTCAAGGTCCCTTCCAGCCCCTGACATTCTGTGATTCTGTGATTACTCCTGTTTTATAGGGGAAAAAAAATACTGCTCACAAGATACAACTCTTCACTAGGCAAATCAAAGAGGGAAAGGAGGAAAAACAAAACAGACTTCTGAAGGAATAAAAAAGACAGCGCTCTGTTCTAATCCTATAGCCCAAGAGAAAAGAAAACACTGACTTTAAAGAAGACTGAGGTATGGATGTAGGCAAAGTTGGGGATGTCAGACAGGAAGAGGCACACCCCATCTTTGAGGTATTCCTTTGTGTGCCACTGCTAAGTCTAGAGTAGAGAAGGTTGGGATGAAGTTCCATCAGGGTATTATGTTTGTCCTTCTTGCTTCTCATACCAGCAGTTTCTCCCTGCCAGGGTATGCTTGCTTCTGTTAACAGGACTCTGTAAGAAACCTGTCCCTAAGGTTAAGAAATAACTGAGAACCAGCCAGCAGCTCAGAAAAGGGATGCTTCCCTGATCTCTAGATCACAGGTTATTTTTATCTTTAGCAAAACCAATTTTTGTTCTCTGAATGAAATGTTTGGCAGCCCCCAAATGCCCAGGCTGCTATTCCAGCAAGGAGACAGGGTAGAAAGCAGTGATGCAGAGCACATGTATGAAGAGGATACACAGTGTAATGGAACACCATGCTCTGACAAACAGAAGCAGCAGCAAACTGACCTTGGATGTGCCTTCATCCTTTCCTGTTACTGCAATCTGCTCCTGTGCTAAGTATGTGGCAATCTATCTCCCGGACTCACACTCACAGTCTCGCAGCATCACCTCTCTTCCCACACAAGTGGTTATCTATCCTTAGATGCAGCTGCAACTCTAGCCGCGTTAGCTACATCTAAACCTGTTTGACACCATGGATCAGGAGACAGTGTTGTACTGCCCTCGCCACCTGCGCTGGGTCCCAATATCTGCCACTAGGAGGTGGCATTTCCCCAGGTATTTGCTTGAAACTTCCACCATGCTGACACAAGAGGATGCTTGAGAGGATGGTCTCAGCCTGCAGAGAAGGGGCACGAGGTGTGGGCTGTAGGTGTGAAAGGAAGGCACAGAAGGCCCAGAGGAGGAGAATGGGCAGCTAAAATCCCAGCTGCACTTCGAATAAGAGAGGCTGCAGAACCACAAAGCGTGTCACTGACCAGCAAATGCAGGCTGGAGAGGATGGGGAAGGGCGTGCAATGTGCCAGCTGTTGGCACCTGGCCTGCCATGTCTTATGTGGGTAGAAAGACACCAGAGATCACCAGTGCTGAGGAGAGGGTGGCAACACAAAGACTGCTGTGTTCCTGTGCCCCCTGTCCCTTTCTCCCCCTCCTCTCACAATTTATTTACCCGAGTTCAAAAGACAGCCTCACAGTCCCGAGGGGCTGGCTGAAGTGGCCAAGGGGTGGGCTGTGAGGTCATCCTTAATGAGGGCAAAAATCCAGTGTCAACAATGCTGCCCATTGTATAGCCATGTTTAGACAATACCAGCTAGGTTCTTGCTGCTGGCAGCACAAGGACTGGGAGCAAAGCCTGTTTGGGGTAACACACAGGGAGGAGGATGGGCAACGGTTCTGGCACTGAGTCAGGCAGCAATGGATGGGGCAAAGTGCAGAGATAAGCACCCTATGCCAATCATCAGCCTGTTATCAGGCTAATTCTGTGTGCTGATAAGATTACTGCATCAATGGCAGGGAATTTAGCCATCCTGATCACAGCCTGGAAGCATGGCACATCACCTCACTTACCTGCTTTCCCTTCTGACCCTGGCAACAAGACACCAGTGATTTCTGCTATCTTATTGCCTCTCTATAATCGCACATTTCCCACAGAGCAGCAGTGGGATGGCAAAGTGAACGCCAAGCTTCTTTTAGCCCTAGCCCTTCCCCAGACAGTTGTCAGTTGTGGGAAAGCAGCTGGGGGTTTGACCACTACTGCTCTTCTGGAAGCTCCTCACAACAACTCTTAACTGAAGAACCCACGTAACCCATATAGAATTCATCCATCCTTCAAAGGTGGCAGAAATGATGTTTTAAGGAGAGGTGAAATATGACAGCAAGCAAGCAAACAAGCAAGATGATTCCAGATCTTGTAAACATAAATCTCATTCTTAATGCTACGATATCGGACTCCTCAAGTCACAGTTTCTGGAGCCAGGTGACTACAGAGGAGTCTTAGCTCTCCATTCAAAAAATGAAAGCCATTTCTTAGCTCTCTTGGCCAAGGAAGTACGTGTGAAAACACAATACAAGATCATCAGATTCCAAAAGAAAGCATGGGGAGGAAAGCAACATTAAACAACGGTGTCGACCCCATGAGCTGGCATCTGATCCACTGGCATATGAAATCTTGTGAGCGACAAACCCTAAAGAAGCTGCAGCTGCCATTGCCTTATCTTTGAAGTAAATATTAATTCTGAATTCCTGTAGCTTGAGCCAGGCCTTGTCCCAACTCATTCCGTAGCCATAGGCCACCAACTCATTTCTCTGCAACACTTTATTGTGCCCAGAAGATAATACTGTTAAAACCAAGAGGACCTTCTGAAACTGCTGGCAGCAGTGGTGAACTGCACTGATGTCGTTCAGATCTCAGATTTCTGCTCTGCACAAAGGTCTCCATGCCTTTGAAGGGCAGATTCTTTTAGAGGGGAAGGAGAAGAAAGAAAAGAGGATTGGTGAAATGATAGAAAAATCACCCTTGTAATTCTTCTTGGAGGAAAGGAGAGGTTGCCCAGAGATGTGATAGATGCCCCCATCCCTGGAACCATTCCAGGTCAGGTTGTTTAGGGCTCTAAGCAACCTGCTCTGGTTGCAGAATGCCCCTGCTGACTGCAGGAGGCTTGGTGTAGATGATCTTTAAAGGTCCCTTCCAACCCAAACCGTTCTGTGATGCTGTGATAGAACCATAGAACGATTCTCCTATCCCTAGAAAGAGCTCTGAAGCTCAAATTGCTTCCTACTTCTTCAGGAAAAACAAAAAACAAAACAAAACAAAACAAAAAAATTCAAGAGATGTAGAAAATACCCCTAAGAAAAAAAAATCAAAGTTTTTTTTTTCCAGAGGATAAGGAGTGGTGGTCAGCCCTTTTCCCACCTCTCAGCTTGTTCTCTCTTTAGTCAACTCTCCTCTTTTTTTTTTCTTTCAATTTCCAGTTGTGAAACAGAAGAAAAAGGGTTACAGAAGATAAACAAACAACTTGAAACAAGCCTTGCAAAGTCCTTGCAGCAAGCTCTTTGTGCGTGTGTGTGTCTTTCAACATTTTTGGAGGGGTTAACTGAGGATATTCACTAAAATTTCCAAAATGTCAACACTAGATGAGATCTCCTTACAAAACTTACTGCTAAATACAGAATAACTTTTTTTTTTTTTTTTTAATTATTTAAAGGGGAGAGTAGAAAGGAAAATGTTTTGATGAAACATCCATATCTTAGTCTTGTTTTTGCATCCTGGCACTGCAATAGCCAACCCAGTCTGCTTAATGCATCCTTGAGAGGGATGCAATTGTTCTTTCTCATATGGGCCTTGCTCACAGATTGTATCTTGTGATAAACACTGCTGGTTTGTACCTCTCTTGCCCTCAACCTTGATAAAAAACTTTAAGACCCTTTGACAAAAAGTACTCTGGAAGAGCTTTTCACTAGCACAGTGCCTTGGCTGAGTAATTAATCTGTGCAGATTTCCAAGGAATGTGAAAACAATCTTACATTACATCACGCCTTTGTAAAGAAACATGGTGCTGAAGTTCATGGCCTGTGCTATGCTGGCATGGCTGTGCTCATCACTGCCCTATGACATGCACCTGTCATTGCATCACCTCTTTTATGAAAGACCAGGACCTCAGGCAACAGTCACCAGATGCAGAATTAAATCACTTTCCTGGAGATGATGGCTGAAGCTTAATCTTTGATAAATAGCATTGATGAACACCAACAGTGAGGTACTTCTACTGAAGACTTGTCTGGACAGCCCTCCACGGAAGGAGGGAAAATTCTGTCTGCAGAGATACAAACTAGACCAGATAAAGCCCAATTTAAGCTGCATTACTGTGTCTACACTAGACATTTCTTGTTTCCCATTTAGGCTGCCCACTGATACCCCTTTTATCTCAAGCCTTGAGAAGTAGAGCTGAGCTAGGAGTTTGCAGCAGAGATTCAGATGTGCAGAACCTGGTGATGGGATAGGAGTGGGAAGGATTCTGGCCATCACCCCAGCCAGCACCTCTCCATAGGAGGAAGCAGGGCTGGGGTCCTGATCATTGCCCTGACCAGCAGCTCTTCACAGGAGGGACCCTAGCTGGCACAATGTAGCCAACTCTCCAGCCCACAAATGGTCAAAATGCCTTTTGACAAGCAAGGCTAGAGCTGCTTCGATTTGAACATTGCGAAAGCAAATGACTCTGCTCACCTCACCAAAATGTCAGTGCCTGAATCTTGTGGTGACATTCAGGAGCATCATTCCATTGCAAAAGTGATCAAAACTCCAGCTGGAGAATCTGACTATGCTGTGAAGGGCCTTCCTCAGGGCTGTCGTTAGTGCATAACTTGAAACCTGCTGGGTGAGCACAGCCCTGGTGATGCTCAAGATCCATCTCTCCCTCTCCACAAGAAGAAATGTAATGCTTACCTCCCAGGACAACATGGCAGGGGAATCCTGAGACAATTTGCTCCTATTGTGTAAGAGCTGTCAGATATTCATTTTAGAAGATGACAAAATCTAGCTGCCTTAAAAGTTCCTTCTCAGCTGTGCTCTATGCCTGAGGAAAGAAACCAGTCAGAAAGGAAAGGGGTGTGCTGAGTCTGAGTATGTGTGAAATGGCAAACAGGCAAAAAGGTTCATTGTTACCCACTAGCATAGCACTGAGATGATTTTCCCCACGTGGCATGAGCTGCACATTTTTCTGTTATTGTTTTGGAGTTTTTTATTGTTGTTTAAATCAACAAGTACTTTTTTTTTCTTTTAAAAACTTATTTCTTTTATTTTCTTTTTTCTTTTGGAAATAGCAGGAGTCTGGTTTTCTTAGGCTAGTTTTTAGCAGTTTTTGGTTCTTTCAGTATTCACATAGAAAGTAGGTAAAATCTTTAATTAAAACATAATTTCTCCTCAGTGTTCAGTAACCCTCGACGTTAACCAAAACACTAATGGTGGGTCTTTAAAGGCATAGTTAAAAGTCCCTCTCCTGACTCATGTCAGCTTTCATCACAGTGAAATGAAAAAAAGGAGAGACATCTTTTTCCTTCTCTGGTGGACACTTCAAAATAGGGAGAACAACTGGGCCACTCTCGCTTTCCCTTGTCGATTTCCCCTCTCGGTGATTACAATGCAGCTCACTTTTGACAGCTGCCACTGAATCAGCCCTGCTGTGTCTGGGCACCACCAGCCCAGAGATGGACTCATGAAAGATCTTGGTTGTCCATCTGTACCTCGTGTGGCTGGCTTCATGGCTGCTGGATAGCTGTTCGAACAGGATACGTGTGAGGGGATACAGACTTCAAAAGGGCATTTGGCGTCCCTGTTTCACTCCCAGAATGATTCATGTGTCAGCGGGGGGGCGCAAAAAATGAACACACGGGACACAACGTGAGTGGGAAGCAGCTGAAACAGGTCCTGGCTGGGGGGGGTGGCACGAGGGCACTTCAAGCCCTGCTTCTGCGCAGCTGAAGGTGTCTGGCACAGTGACCACACGGTGGGGTTAGAACAGCTGCCCCCAGGCTCCGCCACCGGCTACGGTTTTATTTCTAAGTGCCCTCTTTATCACTTTTAGTGGTGAAGGTCTCCTTGGGAAAGAGCTTGGATTTTCCTGTTGCTGACATCACTGGCTAGTGAGGAGGTTGCGCTGGAAAACAGTTCATAGCAAACTAAACTGCTCCTTTTCCCTTCCGTCCTCTGCCGAAAGGGGCTGTTTTCTGGTGGGTAAAGGCCAGGATTGATTTTAAAGTGTTGCAGTCAACAGAGTCCAGGCTGGCTTTGCCTATCGAGATAAACACCTATGCAGACATACATGCTTACAGTTGCGGCCATGCTTTGCTTTGCAGAGATGTAGATTTATACGATACGCAAATATGTATGAAAAGCTTCCCACAGAGACCCCTGTACAGAGTGGATGTTTGACGCAGAAGCTCCTTCGTTCCCCGCCGCACTCCTCAGGCAGCTGGGGAAGGGGCACAATGCTGATCAATACCCCTGGGCCACCTCTTCTTCCCACGGGGGCATCCCCCGCATCCGCGGAGCCGTGCGCGTACAGAGCAGGGTGCGCGCCGCGGGGAGCGAACAGCAGACTGCGGACAGCCAATGGCAAGGCCAGGCCGAGGTGGCACCAAATTTCCCGCAGCCAATCGGCTCGCGAGGGGGGAAGGGAAAGGGAAAAAAAAAAAAGAAGATTAAAAAAAAAAAAAAAAAAAAGGCAGGCAGGCATCATGAGAGAGCCTGGCCCTCGCCATCCTCCTCTTCCTCAGCATCCTTCCCCCCGCCCTCCGCCCCGCCTCCCCTCCCGGGCACGCCGACAGCGGGGGCCCCGCCGCAACTGCCCGCCGGCCTCGCTGACCCTGCGCATCTCAGCCACGGGCAGGGGGTCACTGGGAGGCCGGGGCGCGAAGAGCCCAGCCCCGCCAAGCGAGCAGCCCCGCTTAAATACCTCCGCGCCTGCCGCACCCCAGCCGCACAAATCGCCGACCCGGGGTTCGACAAAAGCCAGCCTCCTTCCGCCGTCGCCGCCGGAGACCTGCGCGCTCCAGTGCCGCCGCCGAGCATCAGAGACAGGGACGACCCATGCCTGCGCACTTAATGCAGGAGGAGGTAAGCAGGGGACTACCGGTGGGCCGTGGGGGTGCGAGTGCTTTGTCTTCCCCTCGCCCCCTCCTCCTTCAGCTCCGCGGCTCCGGCAGTGCTGCTCTGCCGCAGTCGCGGGGGGAAAGCCCTGGGCATCCACCCGTGTCCGTGCAGCACACGCACACATGTGTGTGCCTTCTCTGTGCCACATCTCAGTCAGGAGGCGGATTCTTTCGGTGCTATCTGAAGACATCGTCCAAGCCTCTTGAGCAGCGATCGCGCCACCGGGGCTGACTCCCCGCAGAGTCAGCTCTCGGATGGACTGCGCATAAAATACAGGTTTCTCTGGAAAACATCGCCTCAGCGCGCTTGCTAGGGCTGCTCAGGAAGGTCTTTTGTGCTAAGAGTTCGTGGCGGTTTTGGCATTGCTGTGATTTTTTTTTCCCCTTGTGTTAATTAATGTTTTTATAGGGAAGGGTTTTCATTCACAGCGTTTGTAAGCAAATTTTGCAACAGGGAGAGTCTGTAGGACAGACGCAAGGTGAAAACGGCCAGCAACCCAGATGGAAGAATGTCTGTGTCTGCATTGCCTGAGCCAAGCAAACGCACAGTGGGGATACTGCCCATTTTTGGCATAAGAAGGTCTGAGTAACAACCCAGCACCTGGAAGATACCTACAGCTTTTGAATCTCTAGAGATTGCCTTTAAAAAAAAAAAAAAAAAGCCTCTCCTGGCAGCCATCCTTTTCCTGAGGGGAGGCAGGGACTGATTCTGGTATTCTGCTATCACATCTCATCCTTACCTCTTCTGCCTGTGCTGAGGAGTGGAGTGTTAGATCTCAGACCCACTCTCTTGCCTATCGAGACCATGAGGAGCCTCCCCAGGTTCTTTTGTGCAGGTGCTGTGACCTTCCAGGAATGCTGTGATGCAAAGAACTTTATTCCTCTCCAACCTGAAATGGCTGCCAAGGGCAGTGTGCTCAGACTATGTTTCATGATCTTGATGAGTATTTTAGGGCATATCCCAGAGGCTGGAAAAAATCCTGTCCCAGGATCACGTTGGGTATCTAGGCTATACCCAGTGCAAAAGCCTTTGAGCTGCAGTTCACTGTGTAAGATGGCTGGATGCCAAGATCACCTATAGCGTGTTCAGTGCTGGTAGGGTGTGGGTAGGGGTCAGAGATGGGGGAATGCATCTGTTCTGCAGATGAGAGCTGCAAACCCATTCAGAAATGAGGGGGAGCCTATGAAAAGTAGTAGCTGGCCTACTCCCCCCTCTCAAGACCCCCAGACCAATTCCCATCTCATATTCCTCATTAGGAATCACTGGAGCCACTATAGCCTTAAGGGGATAGAAGTCTTCTTTCTTTCCTCTTCACTTCCCTGGCCTCCGTCTAAATAGCTGTCCATTCTCTCTCTTGGTCTCCCCCAAATCTGTGCTGATGGAGCTATATTTCACAGCACCTTTATGGCCCTTTTGATTTAAGGTTAGTTTGCATGCAAGAAATAACAAGTTCAGCTATGTTAGTGTAATTCCAGCACCATAGGTATGCTGGTGAAATTCCTCATGTGGCTATTGCAATTCTGGAAGAATAATTTTTTTCCTCTCATTTGTATTCTTTGTGCTTGCCCTCTTCCTCCTCTGTCCTTGTGTAACTTTGACATTGACATAAGCTGCCTCTGAGGAGAAAAATGCAACTCCAGCCCCACATTCTTACTTTGGAAGCAGCATGTCCATATGGGGAGCATTACTTGTCTAATTATACCACTAGGTCTCTGATGGGAATTCTTCCTGCATAGACATGTCTTAGGTCTTTTTGGTAGATTGTCTTCCAGCCAAGGAAGAACCTTCCTGCCAAAATGCCACATGAGAATATCTGACACTTTGGAATGGGCAGGATTTTTCTGTGCCTAATCTCTGGGTTAGAAGACATTTCTCACAGCTCTTTTCTGGGGGGTTTCCTTTAAATTCTCCAGCAGCTCAGAGCACAATAACCTCAAAATATTAATTAGGAGATCAGGTAGAGACAGGGTATAGCTGGCATCAAAGGGAGCCAGTCCTGAGCTCAGCACACTTGCCTGGGTTCAGAGGTAGCAGCAGGATGCTCTGCATCCAACTTTTTTTCCTTTCTAATCTTTGCTTCCAGAAGGTAAACCTTAGAACATTCCCTCTATAGAAAACATTTTACTTCACAAATACGGAGAATCTGTCAGCTTTGCCAACTACTCCCCAAAGGAAGGTATGTCTATAACCCTCCAGTTTCTACCCTTGGGAAAGGGAGGAGTTGGCATGGCCACGTAAGCTGGCTGGCCTGATTTTAATGCCTCCTTCAGGAAACTAGGCCATGGCAGAGTGGTGGTCTTTTATTAATCCTGCGTGCCTGGGTGGGAATCTGCTGTTAATTCAGGAGAGGTTTCTACTGGGAAAGGAGTTCTCCTGGCCCTACCACTCCTGCCAGCTAGCCTTTATTGCCCTGTCGCACATGAAAGCAATGGTGTAGGCAGCAGAGGGACACGTCCTGTGGCAGGTTCCTGGGAGGCAAGGGGTTGGGGCAGCATGCCTTGGCACTCCTGGGCTTGAGCCCCATCAAGAGCTTGGGCTCAGGCCGGACAAAGTGCTGCAAGCACCAGCAAGCACACGGCTGTCATGATGGAAATGGAAATTGGTGATTCAGGGTTCAGTGACCTGCCTCATCAGGGTCAGTCCTGCCTTCTTCTTTCGTCATGCATGCCTGATGGGGCGTGCTGTCACTCAGCCAGGGCAAACAAGCATGTGTGTGGGACTGTTACGTCACAGTTACAGGAGGCAGCCGGGAGCCAGGCTGAACCACCTTGCTGCCTAAAACTTCCTCACTGCATGCTGGTGGCCTTGGCTCAGAGGATTGTCTTCCGGTACCTCAGTTTGCCTGTGGGTGTAAAGCAGGAGAGGAATAAGAGGCAGCAGGCACAGGATAGGAGCTGTAGGTCTGTCAGGACACACAGTTCTCAGCTGCTTCTTCTGTACACTTATCTCCAGATATGTCAGTCTTGTCAGTCTTGCCACATCTGAGCCTGGAAGGTGAGATAAGGAGACACCCCAGAGGAATCTTCTTGTGGATCTTCTGATACTCCCTTAGTGATTTCCAGTGGGGTGACACAAAGAGACAGAATATCAGGAGCAGCAGCCAAATGATTTATAATAAAACTGTGTTTCAGACCCTATTTTTCTTCCACCTCTTTGTTCATTCATGATGTTTCCTTTATTGTTGTTATCTTATGTACTAAGCCCAGATAAGTAAAATAATAAATCTGAAGGAAAAGTAAAATCCTTGCAGCCTGCAAATGATCTCATGAAAGCCACTGGTGGAAAAAAAAGGATGAGATTTCAAGTCTTGGTTATTACTTTCTGTACCCTGTCTGCTACTTACCTACTTTCCCCAGAAAGATCAGGCCTGCTCTTTCTCAGACTTTCTTCACTCTATGGTGCCAGAGCAGGCTCTTCATGGTGCCAGGGCCTCAGCTGAAAGAATGGAGCCTGCAAGGGAAACTTCAGGCCACGAGACTTCATACTGCCAGCCTAGCTGCTTGTGTTTCCATCCCATTGGTAACCACCACTTCTTGTTTTGTTTTTCCTTTCTCAAAAATGTCCATTGCTGCCTCTCCAAGGATTTCTCCTCCACTTCAAGTGCCACCACCACTGACACTGTCACCTCCCGAGCAACCAGGAATGGGGATGCCATCATGAAGAAGGACTTAATCAATCATGAGGACTTAGCAGGAGACCGGGGCATGATAGATGACATCTTCGATGAGACCTACAAGGAGAAGGAGGGCCCCAAACCCCCCTTTCGATACGTCTGGAGGAATATCATCCTCATGAGCCTGTTGCATCTAGGGGCCATATTCGGGTTGATGCTGATACCTTCTGCAAAGATCCAGACATTGGCGTGGGGTAAGCACATTCTTCTGTTTGTTTTCTGCCGTCTTCAAACCCCACAGCTGCTGTGTGGTATTTTCTTGAGGCACACAGATTCAGGATGGAGAAAGAAGGAAGTGGAGGTCTTCTGTTAGAAGAAGCTAGTCAGCCAGCTTCGTAGCAAGCTGTGGGAGTGCTTGCTAGTGTCACTTGTAAGGTCATGCATGAGAGGGAAGAATCTGGCAAGGAACTGCCAAGCTGCATAAAGGACAGACTTGAGTCATGTGCATTAGTCCTCGATTGGTGCAGCCTGAATGTGCAGCCATTTCTAAGGTGAAGCACAGAAAATGTTTGATGGAGTATTGTGATAGTCCCGGGAAGTGAGGATGAAAAGTGCTAGCAAGAGCACCTTAAAGGGTAGCTGACAAGGCAAGGTACAGAACATTATTTTACATGAGGCTGCTGCCCTAATGCAAAAACCATTCCTGTCCTTACCAAGGGAGACTAAATCCTGTGAAGCCTCTATATGTATGTGAGATGAAAAAGACAAAAAATCTTACACTAAAGATGAAAGCCAAGAATTAAATCTGAACCTCAGGTCTTTTATCATTCTTATGAAAGCACAGATTAGACCCTGTCATCCCGGAACTAAGCCTGACAACTTTCAAAAAATAAATAAGCAGCTCTCCAGGCAGCAAATTCCAGTGGAAAGCACAACCCAGCAGAAGGTAGCTAGGCAAAGCTCTGCTTTCTCAGAGACCTTGCCCTCGGTAGGAACTAAAGTTCTCCTTTGCTTGAAAAGCAGCTGGGCCAAATGCCCGGGCTGCAGGGGAGCTGTACTTCCCACAAGCCTTTGTGTGGACCCCTGGAGGAGTCAAGAAGCCAAATGGCTCCCAGAGGGGAGGTCAAGAGACTGCATCCAGCTCCTGCCTTCCTGTGAAACAGAGCAGCCTGAAACGAAAAGTGATAGTCTAATTCAAGACTTGCTAGCATGGGTTTGGGTTTCAGTGATGCTTTTTGCAAGGCGCTAGCCAGGAGCAGCATTCTGGCTAGTCCACTTGTCCAGGGCTGAAGTGATCTACCTGATCTGTCATGCTCTCAAAGTTTGTCCTGGTGGCTCTGAGTGACAAGCATCACAGCTGAACCGGGAAAGAGAAGGCTCCCTGAACTTCAAGTCTGACTGTTTTCTTCCCAGACCATCTCAGTCTCTCATAGGCAGTGCCTGGGGGGGATGAACATCACTGGAGGCCACACTGTCTGGTCAGAGTCTGGCTACAGCATCTGTAAAAGCAGAGGGACTGATGTGTACCTTGTGTAGTCAGCATAGCTTTCAGAGGGGCATTATGAAAGCTTTTGCTGGGCCTTTGCCTTGTGAAAACTTGACAGGCTGCACTCTTACCCAAAGTGGCAGGGCTGGGCAGAACATTCAGCCTTGGCATGACCTTGGAGGACTGCTTCAGGGCTCTCAGTCCTTTGTGTATCCCATCCCAAGGCTCTCAGCCAGAGGCTGCTAGGCAGGAGCTGCTGGCTTCTCTCACTTGCTGAGTTGACAGCCTAGGTCTTCCAACCCCAGCCAAATACTCTCAGGGTACTGGGGCACGAAGGAAGAAAAAGATGAGTCTAGTTTACTGGTTTCATTACAGGCTGCTCAGATGCACTGTAATTTTGAAATGCATCCAACCCTTCTCCCTTGAGCTCCCCTGAGATACATAAATGGGCTCCAGCATCCTCATCTAGGTTAATGCTGCTTTGCATTCTGCAAATCTTACCCTAAACTGGTCTCTGAGGTCTTTGCAGCTGCATGTTTGTTTGTGATATCTGTATGGCATTCATGGGAATCTGTCTTGCTTTTTACTCACTGCCAGTCCTTCAAGCTTTTCTTTCAGTCCTCTGATGTGAAATGCCAGTTGCTTTTCTGTCACTGTAAGGCACTGTGAGATTCCTTGGTGGCTTCTGAAGTGACAGATGCTCTGGGAATGGAAGTACATGGAGTTTGGGGAAACTGCATTGTTCTGAATTGGCTGAAGTGTGGAGTTGCTCCACACTGCTTCCTGTTCTGCATCCTTGGCACTCATGAGAAAGGACTACCCTTCCTTGCACCCTGCAGCCAAGTCAGAGCTTTCTCCTGTAGTCCATTCTCCTGCAGCACTGACTAGAGCTGGGATACTGTGATTCACCACAGATCTGGCTTCTCAGCAAGGCCCCTTGTACCTTCTTGCATTGCTCATTTCTCAGTTCATACCTTTCTTTAGCACATCCAAGACATCTCAGTGACTTAGTGTTTTCCCAGGATGCCGTGGTAGCAAGGAAAGGCTCACGGTTCCTATTGTACACACAACAACAGAGCAGCAGACTCCCAGCAGTTACCCCGGCAATACACAATGGGCCTATGGCAGAACAGCTCTCTCTGTGGTAGTTGTAGAGCTGCTGGTGGTTTTGCTTGTTTCTTTCTTTGTTTTTCATCTCATTCCTTTCTTAGGCTGTGTACATGTAACATAAAATTAATATGACCTCAGATATTCTTTGCTGCAACGCTACAGGGAGTTGTGGTGCCCGGTAGCTGATCTGCATTCTGTATTTTATGCCCTCTTCATCCAGGCCACTGTCTACTTGATGTTCCCGTCCCTCTGAAACCAGTTATATTGGTGACTGTGTCCTCTTTTGTTTTCATTTCTCTGTGTGCTAATTCCTCTTTGTCTCTCAAGCTCTCCAGCCCTGCCTTCATCATTGTTTGCTGTTCTGCGTTGCTGTGTGCATTGTATTCCCTGATCTCTTTCTGGTACAGAGCTTCCCAGAAAAGCTGGGATTGTTGATCAGGTGAGAGCTCACCATAATGAGAGCCCTCGGAGCCCTTCCAGCACTATGACTTTCTAGCCAGATTCTCTTTTACATGCCATGCTCTCCACTGCAGCTGACAAAGTCTTGCACAGTCTTTACAGGGATTACAGGCAGTTTTCACAGCATTTGCCAAACAGCATGGAGACCAGGTCTGGAAGGGCAGGATGCAGAGATGACTGGCGGCTTCTTATCTAACTTCTTTAAGCCTCCCTGGAAATATGATTTGCAGGTTGCCTTCCTGGCTCTCAGGTGCAGCAGAGTGGCAGTATTTGTATTAATTCCTCTTGGCCTGGTGAACAAAGTCTATTAAACAGTGACGATTCCTCTTTATATGGTGCTCTACAAATACCTTAGCTTTCTGCAATGTCAGCAGTGACAGAAACATGGGTAGATACCATTTCTTTGTTGCTGCTGCATCATCTTTGGATCAAGGAGCCTCTTGATGGAGAATTTAAGCAGGTCTGACAGCCAGAAAATCTCATCTAGTAGTACTCCCAGGGGTGTGTCCAGCAAAACATTTGCAGGAGTTTTTTGTTGCTTTCCCACCAAGACGACTGCTGCCACCACCTCTCTGCCTCTGTCCTCTCCAGGCTTAACTATCAGGTGCAATGTGGGAAGCTATGGTTTAGCAACAGTAGCTTCTATTGCTCTCCTAAATAACTCTTCCTTTATGCAGCCTACACGTTTCCTTGCTCTTGCTGTATTTCTCCTGAGAGTAGTACAACCTACCTGACTAGCAGGACTGGAAGGCAAGGAAGGAACAGTCCGGAGCTGTAGTTTTCCTTTGCCATGAACCGAAGCCCAGGGACACCTGCTAAAACAGGGATACTTCTTCATGTCAACATAATTTGTGTTGATTGCAAGTGAACACGCCCTTAGCACATTCCTGGCTAGTCTTCATAACTTGAGGTCTGAATCTGGGCCCTGAAGAGGTAAAGGCTGGCGAGTCATACAGACATGACTGAATCTGTAATGTTTTGAGTTTCATTTTTGGAGCACTGAGTGCATTTTACTAGCGGTGGTCATAATTCTTTGTATTCCAGTTGAATGGGTCATTTGGAACATTACCTGTGAGTTGACAATCTTTTGGATCTTGGATACTTCAAAGCATAGTGTGGCAGATGACTCTGAAACCTCAGCTGATGGAGCATCTAAATCCTTCAGTTTGGGGCAGCAGCGCAGCGCAGCTGTGAAAATCTGTGCTAATTTATTTCACCTTCTCTACTGTCTTTCCAATTTCATTCCTAATAGATGATCTTGGAAGAGCTTTCCTTCTTCCCTGTGAGATGCTGATTCCCTGCCTGTGTTATGATTGTCACTGTACCTGTTTGTGGGGATGAACCTTCTGAATCACTAGGGTGCTGGGTTCTTCTGATTTCTGTCAGGCTTTTCAGTCTTACTGTGCAGATTCCATCACTGTTAAAACAACTCTTAGGTATGGCTGATCAAGCTGATAGTCCCCAGTTAGGGTTTGGGCTTTTGTGAGGCTGGGTGCCATGTATGCACAGAATGAGAATTGACTCCTTTCTCAAAGAAATTATCTGCTCCTTAGATAAACTACAACTGCTGTCTACAGGCAAGAGGCAAGGCACCATGGAATTGTAATTAGACAGTTGTAGCCATTGTAGCATCCTGGGATGCAGCTCCAAGAGAAGTCAACATGAGCTGCTGAGGTTCATTGGCTTTGGATGAAGGCTGTGACTGTTCTGTGCCAGGGTACTGAAAAGCTGTGGGTACTCTTCCAAGTTTGTAACAAAAACTTTCAGGCAAAGCTACTCAAAAGGAAGTACTGGGTTGTCTGGTTACTGGGTCTGTCAGTATCCCCATCGTTTCTCTTCTGTGATTCCTTGCACATGCTGGCATGTCTTTGTTGATGGTGTCATCTTTTTTGGGGGGGGCAGTAGTAGCCACAGGCAAATTCTGAGAACTGCCTCTGTAAAAGAGATGAAGATGTGCTTCCTTCTTGCAAAGATTAAATGCCACAGTCACCTTCCCAGAGGCTCTAGCCAAAAAATTCCCTGTCAGCATGCAAGGATTCACCAGAGATGGAAGACTAAACTCAGGGCAATAAACTATCAATACTCACCCAACTTGGCATTTATTTTGTAGTGCTATTGAAGATCATGAAAGACTGCATGTGTCATTTATGTCCCCAGTGCACCATTAACTCATTACTCTTTGCCCCACAGTGGAGAGCTAGGCTCTTTCCCTAGCAAGTTGCCCCACACATCCATTCCAAATTTATCATGGACTCCATGTGGTATTTTTCATAGAGTATGTATAGGTTGGAAGTTGAATCCAGACTCCTCTCAGCTCTTCCTCAAACTGCTTGGCAGCCTTGGAAATTCACCTCAGCTACTGAGGTGTACCATAGGTATGAGTTGCCCAGAGATTTTGTGAAATGCAGTTTGCAGGGTATAGCAGCTTATGTTCAAAGGAGAATAGTGGTGAGCCACAGTTCTGCTGCTGGTTGGAAGTGTCTGAAACACCCAGAAGTGAGTTTTGTTGTTACTGCAGTGTCTGAGGCCGCAGAGGTTCTGCAGATCAGTCATGTTAAGAGCTTTTTTCAAAGTTTGCTCATTTGTATAAATCTGTGGCAATAATGACTGATCTGAAATGAGGTTTAAAATCTTGTTCCTAACTTTCAGGTCAGCATCAGGGGGCTGGGTGAGACTTTCAAGGTGTCCAGCATAAATACTTTTCCTGTCAGGCCAAAGAGAAACCTGAACCAAATGCCTTGTTTCAGAATTGCTCCCTTCTCCTCTTCCAGACTTGGCCAGCTTTGTGAGGTTTGTTCATCTCCACTGTCTCTTGCAAAGGTCAGATCCTGCTGTGTTTGCATTCATTTTTATCCCTCTTTATGCCCCTAAAAATCAGCTATGACCACTGACTGTTTGGCTCCTCCAAGAGACTGCAGAGGTCCTGAGAGGCAGGATGCAGGATGCTGCTCTGAGGCTTACAGTGCATATGAGAGCAGGCAGGAAGGCCAAGGGAGAAGATGAAGGTAGGAAGTCATGGTCAGATCAGCAGACAGGACTGGCTGCTGTAATACAGCAAGATGGAAGTGAGAAGGCTTCATGCAAGTTTAGGGGTCCAGAGGAGGATGTTAAATCAGCTGAGACTGGCTTTAAGCAGATAAGTTTGTAACGTAGAAAAACAAACAAAAAAAAAGTGATGGAAGAGGGAGCAGGAGATGAGAGGAAAGAAATCCTGGATTATTTTGAATGAAAGAACAGCACAACAATGCCTTGTATATGTCTCAGATCTCTGATTCTAAACAGGTTTCTGGCAGAGAATCTGTTTTCTGGGTTAAATCCAGGCTTGATTAGAGCCATTTGGCTGGGCTGGATGGTATTGTCAAGTGTACCAGTGATTCCTGTCTGTGGCTTTACACGTAAGAATAAGGAGCTGTTTTCATGACTGAGGCAGTTGGCTGAAATCTGCAAACTCATCCAAGGAAAGAGTTTCCCCTGGGAAACTGGAAGAAGGTATCCTTTCCCCAGTGGACAGAAGCTGTATTAGTTGACCTATGCACAAATATGCCAGCTTCCCTCTCAGTATCTGAGCTTGCAAGACAAACCAGCTCTTGAACTCCTCCTGATTTTCTGCCAGACTTCCTGACTTCTGCTAACTCTTCCTAGAGAATGACTTACTTTTCAGATACAGTTTTCTTCTTATTCCCTGCATCCTAGTGAGGTCTGCTATTGGGGTCTTTTTCTCTGTTTTAGTTTAGTTCTAGAAAAACATTTTGGAACCCATCTTAAATTCCAGTGGTCCCAGGGGAGCATGCAGGAACACACAGACCAAGGGAGACATAAACACGTGATGCAGAGGGAGAGTGATGTTTTTTTAACTAGCTGCCAGAGAAGTAAGGGATTTCTTCTGACCTCTGTGGAGAGAGAATGCATGAAGAAACCTTGAAAGTTAACTGGCCCAGCAACATCTGCTTCTGCCATGGACACAGATGGGAATGACTTGTTGGCTTTGGAGTTTCCTTCTGCACATGGTGCAAGAGCTGAGCAGAGGAGGGGATCAAAAACACCCTGCGAATGGGAGCCTCTGAGCAGATTTAAAGTCAGTAGTGGAGCTGAAGGTGAATCCCAAGCTTCAATGGGATGGTCGTTTAGATCTTTTTCTAGACAGCTTTGCTCAGAAAGGGAGCAGAAGAGAAAACTAACCTTGGGCTTGACTTGTCCTCTTGAAGAACTGTTAGATCCTGTACCACCTCTAGCCAAAAAGAATGCAAAAGAGATTTAGTGAGAAGTGATATAGGAAAGCAAGACGCTTGATTATCTAGAGTGGGAGGAAAGGGGAAAGCTGTACACTGGTGGACTGTAGAACTGTTACCACAGGGCTATGTGGAAACTTGCTTTGTGTGATTTTGACAATCTTGAATGTGACATGATACTATACTTTTGCTAAGTCTTATAAGGAAGAGCCTCTTCCCTTGTTCGAAATGAAGTGATTTCACATCACATTGCTTAGGAAGCCTGCGGTAGCTTAGGCACCCTCACATTGATTTTTCTTGCTCCAGTATGTGCTTTCCACAGGTTTCTTTCTTGCTTCTTCAGCGCTGGGGTAAGGCCTGCCCTCATGTTACTCTGCCTGAAACTTTGCTGCAAGCTGACTTCCTCTAACTGCTTCAACATCATCTTTTCCTTTCCAGCCCTTCTGTGTTTTGTGGTGAGTGCTCTAGGGATAACAGCTGGAGCTCACCGCCTCTGGAGCCATCGGTCCTACAAAGCCACACTGCCCCTGCGGATCTTCTTGACTATTGCAAACTCTGTGGCCTTCCAGGTAAGCACCTCCTCAAGACACTGCTGATCCTCAGAAGAAAGTGCTTCTCTGAATCTCTGTCTCAAATATGGCACATAAACTGTTGGAGAGGTTCCTCTGTCCTGCTACATCTCGTTAGGAAACAGCCTGCTCTTTACATCCAACACTGCAGTGCTGAAGTCCATCCTATTGTCGTCACCTTGTGCAGAAACAAACTGGGTGGGAGAGGACTGCTGGCCAAGACCAGGGGCAGGAAGGCTCTCCAAAGCAGGAATGTATGTTTCCCTCGAGGTGTGGTCTCCCTGTGCTTGCTTGAGGTCCTGTGAAAGAGGTGTGGGAGTGCTAAGTGCTCTCCTGGTGCTGCCTCACCCTCCTTTTGCTGCATGGTTGATAAGGGAGGAAACATCTGCAAGGCCTATGAAACCAGACTACATAGACTATACTGCTGCAGAAAGATGAAGAACTTGATGAACTTATGCAGTTAGAGGGGTTCTTCTCTGGTTTGTAAGAGTGATATTTAGGAATAACCTTGTTAAAAGTCACATCAGTGGCTTCCAGAGAGTCATCTCAGGTCAGTGATGTTTCAATGAAGAAAGGGTTGGGCCCATTCAGAGTGGCACAAGTGACTGCAGGCAGCTAATAAACACCTCAGGTTATTGCCTAACCACTCATGAGACCACTTCACAGTCCACAAAGCAAACTATCCAGGAAGTCCTTTAGGGACTGTAGAAAGTAGAAGAGATGGCCCTTTAGAAGAAGTCAGAGTGAAACCCCAAATTGATATGACAAGGACATGGAAAACTCCTGGTGGTCTCTGAGGTTTGCTTCTGTTTGGCAGCTCTACCAGCACTCCAGCTGTACTTGAAAAAACTTGATTATGTGCAGGAAGTACTCAGAAGGGTAGCAGGGTGCAGCACTTTGACACAAGAAAGTGAACAGAAAAGCATCAGTGTTGTGCCCCTCAGTAATTTTCCAGCTGCGATATGGGAGGAGGGTATGGCCCAAAGGGATCAGATATTTTAGACATTATCTTCCTTTCCCCCTCTCTGTAGCCATAAAAGGTATCACTTAATTGACATGCAGTCAGAATGGGGTGGAGATGGAAGGTTTTTGGCCTTGAAAAAAATTAAAAACACTATTTGCTTTTTTTGTACTCTATTAGTGCCAAACCAGTCTTTCGTGAGGAGAGGGAAGGACCCAGATAAAGATTCTAGCTACTATTCCAGCACTCAGCAAGGGAATGAGGTGCTGTGAATTGACTGGAGCCATACAAAGACCATTTTTTCACAGGGTTATAGGGCAGAGAGAGAAAGAATTTGCTGAGCTTTTGCTGTAGGGGATAGGAATAGACAAAGATGAGAGACAGACAGATATTTCAGCTTCAATAGGAACTAATCCAAGTTCTACTGAAAATTCAGTAAAATTCTTCATGGATTTATTCTTTTCTAATACTTTTCAATGAAATCAAGACAAAGTTTATTTTCAATTTATGTTATTCCTGTTAATGGCAACAGCTCTAAGACAAGAGCTTTGACGAGCAGAGAAGACCAGGGACTATCTTCTCTGAGATCATTCAGAAAATGCCTGTCAGCTGCTCAGAGACCTGTGGCTTCTGATTTCAGAGAATCTGGGAATTCCACTCCTAGTCAGCTCCTCCACCTGCAAGACTAGGCAGCTGCAACAGAGCAGAAGCTCTCCTGGTTGTAGCCTGTAGCTGGAAACTCCTGAGCAAGGAGGCATTGTCCTTTGCTTGCTGATCGCAGAAAGCCATGATTTTCAAACAGCACTGCAGCTATGGGTGGTCCCAAGGAAGTGTCTGTAGAAAAGATAACATGCTAATGTTTGGGTTGAGATGCTGGCTTTTCAGCTTTGAGACTCCAGATTTGTGTGTGCACAGGGTCTGGTGGATGAGGTAGTACTGCACGGCAACTGTATGTAGCACATGGTCTCTTTCCTAATTTGTGCCTCCTGCCTCCAGCAGAAGCATTTCCAGGATACAGGGAAAGCTCATCCAGACGTGCAGACTGTCAGGTTTCAGACTGGGCATTCTCATGTCACAGGAATGTGAAAAAGATTTTGTGTCACAGCATGGTACTGATTGTATTTCTCTGCTTCCTAGATAGGGAAGGCAGCTGGGGGGCAAAGCTGAGTGACTGGATGCTAGCTAGGATCAGCAATGGTTACTGATATTTCAAGGCACTCAGAATTTAGATGGAAGTAAGGCAGCAGCTCCCAGTATTTGGAAGCAAGCGAGAGTTGAATCCTGATCCATGTCTACCATTGCCTTATTGTATAGCCTGTAGGTAAATCATTTTATCTCAATTGAAGGAGCAGTGGTGACAGCTTGAGACGGACTTAAGGAATTGTGTCTCTGCTACAGGCTTCCTTTATGGATAAATCACTTGGGCTTTCCAGGAATGAAACAGAGATGATTATGCTGCTTCCCTACCTTCAAGGTGTTTCAGGAAAAGTCCTATGTATTTAGGTGACTAAGGAGCCTCTTGTGTAATGCAGACAGTAGAGGCATGCTTGGATCTCTGTTCTATGTTTTCTAGGGTGGTGTAGTATGTGGCTTTAAATACATCAAACCTTGCTGTAAAGGAACGAACACAGACTTTAAAGTCCATTCTTAAAACTGAACAAACCAGTCCTTTCTTAATCCAAATGATGAAACCTTTGACATTTTCCAAACTGTATTGATTTTGCAGCTTAAACAGAACAGTTACCAGACTGAAGGAAGGTATTTTTGATAACTGCCATTGAAATTATGTGTTTATTTTATTTCTAAAGAGAGGCCTTAATTTTAAAACTGTTCAATTTCCAGTGAAACACTAAAAAAAAGTTAAAGAAACTTCACCTCCAAGTTAAACAGATCTGATTTGGCAATCCCAGGAAAAGTAAGGCAGGCTGACCCATGGAAAATGTCAGGGCAAAGGGAAGGGACAAGTCGATCAATCCTAGCTGGCACATTGTAGGGATAGGGACAAGACACCAACAAGAGCTGAGAGAGTGAGGGAGGAGGCACTGCCTGGCCAATGAGGGTTGGCTATTGCAGGGGTAGAGGAACAGGCTGAGTAATCAGAGCCTGGGATGCTGTAGAGGATGTGCAAACCAAAGTCTAAAGTTAGCCAATTAAAAAAAAAACCCAAACCCCAAAACCAGAGAAGAGGCAGCCCACCAAAGAAGCAGATTTCAAAGAAAATTTAGATGGTTCAGCAAAGCCCCAGCCTTTGTTTTAAAAGCCAAAACTCCTAAAACCCAGTGAAAGATAAAATGACTGATATGAGGGCAGGTCAATGAGATTTGGTAGCCTAAATGTCCCATGCCCTTCTGTTAATTTGAAGGGTACATCTGCAGCCCTGGCCCTAAGTCTTCACTCCTGTTGCTTTGCAGAATGATATCTACGAGTGGGTCAGGGACCACCGCGTCCATCACAAGTTCTCTGAGACAGATGCAGACCCCCACAATGCCATGCGTGGCTTTTTCTTCTCCCACATTGGCTGGCTGCTGGTGCGCAAGCACCCGGATGTCATAGAGAAGGGCCAGAAGCTGGACCTGAGCGACATAAAGGCTGACAAAGTGGTGATGTTCCAGCGAAGGTGAGTGGTGGGGTCAGCCTCATGCAGAGCCATGTAGAGGGAGCATGGGTCCTGCAAATGGGCCGGGGACCTCGAATGCCTTTGATGGAGCATGAAGGGCATCATGTGAGAAATGTGATGCTTTGGTCTGCCCAAGGCTTTGGTGTGCAATGAACTGTGAGAAACAAGCTATGCCTCTCCTATAGGAAGTATTCAGGAGCTAGTGCTACCTCCAGCTCGTCCACACCCCTTTCGTGCCCACATGCTTTGTAGCATCTAGCTAGTGGTAGGCTGAGCATCCCACCACAAAGCACCTCCACACCTGCCAGCTCACAGCCCAGGTGCTGCTTTGGCTGGCCTAGAGCCTACCCACGAGTTCTTTCAGGCTGTCTTTGGAGATGTCATGGTATAGACTTCTAGGCTATGTCTGTGCTCCTCTCCCATCAGTCTCCCAGAAACAGTGTTGTGAAAGAGGATTTGAAAATGGAAAGGCAGTAACTAGGACAGACAATCTTGATTTACTAGTGCCTCTTGGCTAGGGTTTCTGTCAGTTGTCTAAGGCTTTATACTGGGACTGATACCCAGAGGAGATGTAAGCCTGGGACTGAACCCAAATAGTAACCACCCTCACCTGGAAGGTCCCAAGTTCAGTCCCAGATGAACCAAACAAGGTTTATGGCTTCCCTTCATTTTGTGCCTGGGATTTTTCTTGTGGGACATCAGAGTGATTCAGCTTCCACTACTACCATCCCTCTAGTGTAAGAGACCCTCTGTGCTCATCTGTTTGATGGCACAAATATTCTTTGCATTTCTTGATAGGATGTATTGGTAGTCAGGGCCAAGTCTGCAAGGAAGGGTTGCAGCACTGGGCCAGAGCCAGAAGATGGACCTTTTGTGGGACTCTGTAAGCCCTTTACGGGAACCAATGTAACTGAAAAGCAAATGGCAGATGAAGTCAAAAGCAGCAGCTGCTTCCTGGACTCATGATGATGCTTTGTGCACATATAAGATTGAGGCAGGCAGAGCACGACTTTAGGTTGAGTCTTCTGTATGGTGAAAAGACTTGAGAGCCTGCAGGCATGGGTTCTGCGCATCCAGAGCCAAAGCTGCTGGTCTCAGGGGTGAGGTATTTCTGCACCTGATTTTTCCCTGTATAGCTGTGCATGAATCCTCCAAAAGCAGGACTGAAACAGCCCTTCCTGTCCTGCCTCTGCCACTGGGTGCTTTCCTCATGACTACTTCCTTTCTAGATTCTACAAGCCCTCGGTGGTGTTGCTGTGCTTCACTCTTCCCACTGTAGTGCCCTGGTACTTCTGGGACGAATCCATCATCATCAGCTTCTTCATTCCAGCCATCCTGCGCTACACTGTAGGGCTCAATGCCACTTGGCTAGTGAACAGTGCTGCTCATATGTTTGGCAACCGTCCATACGATCAGAACATCAACCCACGGGAGAACCCCCTGGTCAGCCTAGGAGCTCTAGGTACGTTCAGCATCCATGTCTTTTTCTGCAGGTAGATTGTACAGCGGGGACTGAGCCTTAGGGCTGCATTTGCTTCTAGGAATTTCTGCAAATCCAGGTGTTCCCATTTGCCCCTGCAAGCTTCTCCTCCAGCCTTTGCATCTAGGGGTGTTTCCTAGGGCTGGCCAGTGAGTACATAAGGGCAGTAGGGTTATCAGGTCCCACCAGACTCTCTCCAGGCTGTAAAGGACTGTGCTACACTTAGCACCTCCTTATCTCAATAGCGATGTTTTATTTACCCAGCTCAAAGGTCTCTCTGCCCTGTTGCCAGACAAAACCGTATGGTGCAGTCTCTGCTTATCTGTCTTAGATTTGTCGACATGAAAACCAGCAGATGTACATTTGAATGTGTTCTCAGGGCCGCTGGTGATTTTGAGAGTACTTGAGGATGAGACAAACCAGGTCATCTCATGTGTTTTCCTGAAATTTTGAGAACTCAGGAAAGTACAAACTAGACTGAGCATCTGCCCTGATCTGTTGTCTGAAGCCCAAGTCCTCAGCTGGTTTGCATCACTACCTCACTGGGGATGCACCGTTTTCCAGTAGTGCTGGGAAGGATCCAGAGGGATATGCTCATGGATTTTTTGTAGGAAGGGATTTGAACCATAGACACTCAGGGAGCAGGAATCCAGGTGATGTCACTGAATGACTGAGCATTGAATCCAGCACTGACAGTGTCTGGAGCAAGAGGGTGGCTGGCAGCTGTAGATCACTTAGTACAAGTCTGCATTATGTCCTCTATGGGGACAGGCTGCAAGAGTTGGGGTAGTTTAGCCTGGAGAAAAGAAGGTTCCAGGGAGACCTTATAGCAGCTTTCCAATAGCTGAAGGGGGCCTACAAGAAAGCTGGGGAGAGACTTTTCACAAGGGCTTATAGTGCTAGGATGAGGGAGAATGTCCCTAAGCTGGAAGATTTAGACTGGATGTTAAGAAGAAATTGATGGTGAGACACTGGAAAAGGTTACCCAGGAAAGCAGTGGATGCCCTCTCCCTTGAAGTGTTCAAGGCCAGGTTGGACAGTGCCCTGAGCAACCTGGTCTAGTGGAGGGTGTCCCTGCCTGTGTCAGGGTGTTGGAACGAGGTGATCTTTAAGGTCTCTTCCAACCGAACCATTTTATTGATTTGTCCCACCTGGGAATGCCCTTTGGATTTGACACTAAGACTGCCTGTGTTGTAGGAGTATTGATGGGCCTGGCTTGTCAGGGACTTGCTAGCTGGCAGCTCAACCAATACTAGAAGGTTTCTCATGATGGCAGAGAAAAAGCTGTTACAATTCCCTTGGTGTGCTGGTGCAGTCAGTGGGCCAGGGCCTTTCTCATTTCTTTGCCACATGCTTGTTTTCCTCTGAGGCAGCATAGGGCCTCTGTGACTCTCATTGCCTCGTTTAGGCCAGTCTGGACATGCTGGACCATGCTCAGATGAGATGGGGGAGATTGTAGAGAGGTGAAGTTTGGCTGAAGAGGAGAGATGAGCCTGGATTCAATCCAGAGCCTATTTCAGGAATGTGGTGCTTTGAGCCAAGATAAAGAGACTATCACCTAGAGCTCTGCAACATCCTCTCCCTTGTATTTTACAGGAGAAGGCTTCCACAACTACCATCACACCTTTCCCTATGACTACTCTACCAGCGAGTTTGGCTGGCGCTTCAACTTAACCACAGCCTTCATTGACCTCATGTGCCTCCTGGGCCTGGCCAGCGATCGCAAGAAGGTCTCCAAGGAGGTCATCATGGCTCGGAAATTGCGGACTGGAGATGGAAGTCACAAGAGTGGCTGAGTTCCCACTCCTCTTCACACATACATCCACACCTCTCCTTCCTCCTTTTTTTCTCCTTTTCCCTTCCTTACCCCTCTGAACACGCTGGACAAAGGTGTAATGTTCTGTTTACTAACTACTGAATAATGCTACCAGTTTGCTTCAGATAATGAGTTTTAACTCCCCTCCCATGCTGTATTTTATGTGATGTATTTAAGATCTAGGACTCTGCCTTTATAATACAAGGCCACTCCTTTCCCTCCTCTCCTTTTACTTTCCATTCATTCTTTCATTGCTCAACCCCATCTCCCACTTTCCATTGTCCCAGTCTCTTCCTGGCAACAGAGCTGGTAGGAAGCAGACCAGGGAAGCCCATTGTAGCCAGCTATGTACCATGGAGTTAAGGGAAGCCTGTACCAGCCAGCTCATGAGTTGAGCCAAAGTCAGTGACCCTTGCCTCACCACCTAATCCCCAAAATTTCTCCTGTCCCTCGTACTTTCTCAAGGGCTGCAGAAAGACGTGGAATGGCTAAGATGCTCTCCCCAGGAAAAGCAGCCAGAAGGAGCATTTTCTTTTTCCAAAATGCAAAGTGTTCTTCTACCACACAGCCACTCTGGTTGGAAAGAGGAATGCCCCCAGACTCAGAACTCCAGCCAGGCCCACTGGTGTCTGAGGTGGGTCTGGTGTTTGCAGCAGGTACTGCAGGGGGAAGCCTTGGTGGCCTTACCATCTCCTCCCTCTGATATCAGAGCCTCCCTCCTTGCACGGCCTGTGTGCCCCTTGCTACCAGGGACTGAAGGCAGAGCCCAGCTTCAGGCTCCTTTGGAGAGCTACAGCGAGGAGAGGGATAGATGGAGGGGTATGTCACTAGCTGATGTGGGGCAGCACCACCCCAGGGTGGTTTTGTTCACTGCCACTGATGATATTTTTGTCATCAAACAGGACTTTGCCAAAATGGAGAGGGGAAGAAAGATGTAAACCAACTGCTTTATGTGCTGGAGGAAGAGGGGTCCCTGCTGGGTGGCAGGAAGATGTGTTGGTGTCCATGCCTGACCTTTACACCCACATCCTGTGCTGAGTCCAGGGACAAGGCAAGCATAGGGAAAGGGTGGGGAAGTCTGCAGGAGCAGGTCTCTCCAGCCTCAGGGGCTCCACTCAGGCGATTAACAAGTGCCTGAGAGACACTGAGGCAAGGCCAGGTGGCACCAGAAGCTCGAGGGAGTCGAGACCTCCGAGATGTGATATTGCTGCCACTATAGGCAGCATGATTTACTGTCTGGGGTCCACTGGGTGGTTTGCCATTCCCTGCTCCTCTGATGGAGCATGAAAGGGAGGTGAAAACAGATCCACATTAGTTCCTTAAATTGTCTCTCAGCCCTCTCAGCAAGCCGTCTCACCATCTCAGTTCTTTGCTGGCAAGGCAGGCAGCAAGAGCAGCTGAGCCTGCAGAAAGGTCATTTACATCACTGAGCCAATGTGGGCACACAGCTGAGTGTGTCCTGGGGAAACAAGTCCTCGTGGGTGTTTCCTGCAAGTTGCAGACTGCGGCTTGAGTTCAGGCAGTGGGTTAGGTTCTAAGCATCATGGCCCCTCACTCCTCACTAGGCCAAACGTGCTTTTCTCCCCCCTTAACTATCTCCATTATTACTTATTATTATTATTATTATTATTTGTTGTAGTAATAGTATTAGTTTTGTTGCTTAAATGCATCAAATAGAGTTGGAGGAAAGCACAAGAGGTGGCCAGAACAAGGTGATGTTGGAGTGGGGTTCACAGTGTCTCCCTTACTCAGGCAGGCCAGGGAGGGCAGAGACAGAGCAGATGTCAGCTTCCCCACCTCAGCTCTGACATACAGCACACAGGCAGGCTTCACAGGAGCAAGTCTCTGCAGCTGCACTTTCTACTGCTGCTGTGAAACTCACCAGGAGCCAGGACAGATCTGTGATGATCTCATTAACAAGAGCTCTTGTTACTCTGAAAAGAAGTCCTTCTCCTCTCCTTTCTCCTCCCTGACACCACTATGGCCTTGTTACTGCTCAGCAATGGGATCCTTTGAGGTTTTAAGCTATCAGAAGCAATGTCATTTCCAGCCAAGAGGCACAACGGGGAGAAATGGGAGCCTTTCAGCTCCCCGTGTTGCGAGCATCCTTAATGCTGAGGCTTGTGACTGCCCGGGGGCTTGCTGGGGCTAAAAGGGCTGTGGCTAGAATTGTATCCCACTAGGTTAAAAAAGAAAGAAAAAGCCCTCCAAAAAGACCAATGCTGGTAGCTCTGTAATTGCAGGCTGACTTCACTCTAGTCTAAGCCCTTTTGAGGTCATAAAACTCTCCAGAGAAGATGAATTTGCTCCAGCCAGTAGTTTGAAAGGGGTGTGGAGAGGCAAGAAGGTGAGAATGATTTCTTTGCTTCTGGTGCCCTTACAGTGTTGTGTGACATACCCTACGGTAGAGAAGCATGCTGTGACATGCTGCAATATTTCACATCCTCTCAGCAGAGAAGCTGAGTTTGACATCAAGGATTCCTTTCAAATTTCAAGTGCTGATTCAGGTCCAGAATCTGGAATTAGGGTGGAAGCTGAGGAGCAGTAACCAAACAGTCCTGGTGTTTGCCTAGTCACTTTAAAGATAGATTGGCAAATATCTCTGGGTGCCTTAAATCTTTCTTTAATATACATAGGAGTATTGACAGCTATTTGCCATATTTTTTTTTCTTTCCTTTTTTTCTTCTGCATTATGAACATTCAAGGGGTTTCTTAATTATTTAATTGCCTACATCAAACTGTGGGTGCAGGTGATTTTGAATGTACTTGAGTTAGAATTTTTGTTAGATTAAGAAACAGATAAAACACTTTAAGTAGAACTTTGTTTGAGATATATATATATACCTATAAATATATATATATATTTTTTTTTTGGTGGCATGTTTGTATCCTGGATGCGTCGTCTGTATGTTTAGCTTAAATGAGTCCGTGAGGTGGGAACAGAGAAGGCAGCAGTGGGACCTCATGGCTGGAGCAGCCATTCTCCTGGGACATGTTCCCAGCTTAGCTACTCACTTACTATGTAACTGGGTACAAAGTCACTTGAAAACTCTCTGTGCCTCAGTTTTCCTACCTGTAAGAGGGACTTCTGCCCTGCCTCCCAGGGACATGGAGAGGCTCACTGCTGAGTGGCTGAGCACAGAGGAGGAAGGTGTAGGTAGCACACGCACACCACTGCTGGCAGAAGCATGGACTGGTTTGTTTTCCAAAACCATTCCCAGCCCCACTGGTATTGTGAAGAGCAGATGTCCAAGTGTTGGGTGTTCAGGGAAGGATTGGAAAGTTGAATCTGCACGTTGTCTAAGCTCTGTCACTGTTGAAACGTGAGTAGGATACGGTTTTTCACAGCTTAGGGATTTCTGTGTAGTAGTAGTATCTCTGTTTTGTGTACTGGAAAAGAAAAAAAAACCTTTTTGAAATAATTTCTACTAATATGGAAACAGATACTTGGTTGTGCTGATCTGAAATCTTATTTGTTCATAATAAAAACGTTACTTTAAAACTTGTCAGAGTGATGACATAGCAGGCTGCACTGCATGGTAAAGCATGCAAAACCTCATCTGGATGGAGACTGCGATGTGTTGCCATTTCTAAACCCTCCTCCTTTCTGTGCAAACCGGGGACAAAACCTCTGTCTCTTTAAGTGCCATGAATGAACGGACTATAATGGCTTTCATACTCCAGCACGCCCCGGGGCGGGCACGCCCCGCTACGGCTGCCCCCGTGCCGCGGGGTTACTGCAGGTTAATTCCAGCCGCGGCCTCTTGCCAGGGCCTTGCGGCTGACGGATGTACATGCGGCATCACACGTAATACCGGCGGCACATCTCCCCAGGCCTGCCTGCCTGCCTGCCACCGCGTCAGGGGGAATTTTCCTCCTGCAACAGTGCGCATCGCTGCTCTCTCCACCCTTTTGCAACTGGTGGAAGTGAAAGGAGAAGCGGGAAATCCTCGCCCCAAATCTCGGTTGATTGCTGTCAGCTCCCCTGCTCCCCCCACCCAACCACTTGAACATTTGATCTTAGCGTCGAATAAAGCCATCTCTGCATGACACCAGCTTGCTCCATGTGGGAACAGGTAGAAGGGATGGACTTCTTTGCAGCAAGTCTACCATTAGCATCACCTGGAGACCCTTGATGCAGCCCACGCTTGCTGATGCCGCCAGCCCCTTGTAGCTGACATGCTCAGCAAAACCAGCCCACACTTCAGTTTGCAGCCGCTGCTGCAGAAAACCCTTTGGAAGGGAAAGCCAGAACCAGCGCACTGCAAACACTGGGCAGTATGATGTATGGCTGCCCTAAGCTGTGGAAAAAAAGTGGATTAAATGCTCTGGCTCATCAGCTGGCCACAGAAATATGTCCCTGGAAGCAGCAGAGTAGTGCTGCTCCTGGTAAGTGCAATTTTGATCCCAGCTCTGTGAGCACAGCCCCTCCTAACACAAGTGAAACAGAAAAGGCAAATCTTCAACCCTCCTATTTATTCAGCCAAGCCTAAAAATAAAGTTAATGATCCCTCTCTCTGGATTTCATGAGAGTGGAACTCAGATCTCAGCCTCTCCCTCTTTGTTAAAGGCTATCATTAAATCCCCTGCCCAAAATATGTTTTCCTGTTGTATCAGCCCTTCAGCAGCACCAGTTCAGCATTCTGATCACATTGCCTTCAAGTGTTTCACAAGATCGTTATTCCCAGTTTCCTAGGTAATCCACGGATTTGGGTTGCAATTCCAGTACACCCCAACTTTGCTTTGAAGAAGCGAAGCAGCAAAGGAGCTTTTGCTTTTGAAGAAGCAAAGTTCCCACATGTCAAGGAAAGGAAGAGTTAATGTGCCAGTCAGCAACACTGGGTAGGAGAAGACAGGCAAACAAGTGCCTGCTTGTTCAGACCCAGCCAAGGAAGCTGCATGCCAGAGCTCCTGGCTGCCAGCAGCCAGGTCGAGAGTTTTCTGTATCTTCACTCTGGACACAAAACACAGACGATGCCAGTGTGGTCTTTGGGGAGGAGGTCAGGTTTCAGCTGCAAACCCCTTCCCAGAGCAGTGACCACAGCTGGGAGGAGCCCAGTGTACCTAGTCCAGGATTTTGGAGCTGGACCAGGGAGGGTGCCCTATGGAGGGCAATGGTCCCACTGAGAGCTGCTCAGCAGCAGGACTGGGTGCCAGCTCTGCATGGGGCCATGGTCTGCCACCAGAGTGAGAAATCAGCAGCTGCTACTGACCCTCTAAGACAGATCAGGACCCCAGGAGGACTGAGCGACGTCCTGAGGAGTAGGGGAGAAGTAGGGTTGGGGAAGCAATGTCCCAGGAGCGCAGAGATGGCACTACAGCAGACCTGCATGGCAGATGGATCGGGTGGGTGGCATTTGCTTAATGCCTAGTCAAGTAGACTCAAACCCTGCCTTACACAGATTTCTACAGAGCCAAGCAGCCTCCCTGCCCCACGGGGCAGTTCTTTGAATCATAGAATGGTTTGGGTTGGAAGGGACCTTTAAAGGTCGTCTAGTCCATCTCTCCTGCAGTCAGTAGGGACACCTTTCACTAGATCACGATGCTCAGAGCCTCCTCTGACCTGACCTTTGATTTTTGCAGGGATGGGGCATCTACCACCGTTCTAGGCAACTTGTGCCAGTGTTTCACCAACCTCACCATAAAAAATGTCTTATAAGTAGTCAAAATCTACTCTCCTTCTCTTTAAAACCATCATGTCTTGTTCTATCACAACAGGCCCTCCTAAAAATATTGTCCCCATCTTTCTTATAGGCCCCCTTTAAGTCTTAGAAGGCTGCAATAAGGTCTTCCCAGAGCCATCTCTTCTCCAGGCTGAACAACTCCAACTCGATTCAGCCTTTCTTCAAGGCAGCGTTGCAAGGGGGCGCTGAGCCCCATCTATTTGGGCTCCAAAGAGCCTCGGGCACGAAAGCAGCTTTGGTCCGAGCGGCCCCTCGCATGCCTGCCGAGCGAGCGCGGACCGGCCACGGACATTTCTCCCGGCCACAAAGCGCAAAGCGCGCACAAGACACGCGGTAGGCCGCGCTTCCCGGAGGGTTACTCCCGGTCAGGCCGCGTTGCCCAGAGCGTGCCGGCCGTGTGTTGACAGCAGCCCACAGCGCCTGACCCGAACAGGGCCAATCGGCGCCTCGCCGCCCCTGTCTGATGCCGCCTGCCCCAATCCGCAGCAGCCGCCTGCGCCGCGCCTCCGCCCGGGCCTCCTGGCACGGGGCCACACGGCACTGCCCCGCTCGGCTCGGCTCTCAGCCTGTCCGGGGCTCGCCGTGACTGAAGCCCTCCCGGGAGGACCCGGACTGAAACCTCCCACTGAGCGGTGCCTGTGGGCTGCCAGTGGCTACAGCGCCTGGCGGGCTGCAAGAGAGATGTCAGGAAAATAGCAAATGCTCTTCATTTGCTCTCCTGCTGCCCCGCCGTGAGCATCACTCCCTCTCATTCAGCACAACCACACCCCGCTCCTGCCCGTCTTCGTACGTGCTTGTAGATTGGAATAGGCTGCCCAGGGAGGTGGTGGAGTCACATCCCTGGAGGTGTTCAAGGGAAGTGTGCACATGGCACTCTAGGACATAGTTTAATGGCTATGGTGGTCTTAGGTTGACAGTTGGATTCGATAATTTAAAGGTCTTTTCAAACCCAAACAATTCCATAATTCTGTGTAAAGTATCTGGTACTGGAGCCATGGGAAATTTGAGCAGCTCAGTTTTCATTTAAAAATGAGCTCTGGATTTAGTTTTAAAAAGGCAGCACAAAAAAATCCAGGGACAAAAAGTTATAATCCCGTACACATGTGGACACACACAGTCCTGCTCAAATATCTGCATTTATACATACATAAACACACAAATATCAATCACGAAACAAGAAACAGATTTGAGAGAGAGTCTTAACAAATAATGACCATTTCCACACATGTGACTGTTAGCTATGTTATAATCTGGTCACTTTGTGAACGTATGTTGAAAGCTGGCACTAAACAAAAATGATCCTACTTGGAATTCTTAGCGAAAAAAAGCAACTGCAGAGCTGTGTGTTTTATTTCCTTTTAAACTACATGGACAGATACAATGCTTTGCAGAAGAAAGAGCATTTCATAATGGAGACCACAGCAGTGACAGCTGTTACATGCCAGTTTGGCTTTGTGACAAACACACCTGCTCATTTTTCCAATTTTTAAGTTCTCTTAAATTACTTTTTTTTCCCCAAAACTGTGTTCTCTTGCACTCATGCAGAAGTGCCCTTCCCTCTTGAAAACACCTTCAATCCCTTTATAAACTGACTAAATTAAATCATCATTTTGACAAAATGATTTGTAAATACTTGTCTCTCCATCTGCAGAGAGGTTTTAGATTCTGTCATATTTACACAGATACATAAAATTAATGATTTTTAGGCTAATCACCCAATTATGGTAACACATGCCATGTGATTTTTAGTATTCAGAAACAGGAAGAGACTGACATCATCATAACATTGTTTTTCTTCCTTGCTTTAAGTTAAATCAGTTAAATACTAATGATCCATTTAACTGTCATTTTGTCACCTGAAATAGATTTGACCAGTCCCTGAATCCCAAAGAAACTATGCTTAGATACACCATTCTTGGGTGACAACAAGGAAGTGTATCAGCAGAAAACCAAAAAAATCCCAGCTTTGGAATCCTGAAAGATTACAGCTGTGACTGAGGTTAGGATATTTTCCCACCTCAAGCAGGTGATGGAGCGTCAGGCTACCCTGCAGTCACCCACCCACTATGCTGCTTCAGCCAAAATTCTTCCAAGATGACTTATGTGTCAAGTGTCTATTTTCACAGGGCGAGGATGGTGGGGGCAGGTTTCAACCAACTTCAGCAATTTTAAACTTATGTATAAAATCCACTCTGGTTAAATAAGTGTCCTCTACAGTCACGAGACACAGGGGAGGTGGCTCCCACAGTGACTCACAGCAGCAGTCTGACATACCTGTTTTAGAAAAGGGTGAATCATTTGCTGGTGGTGCCTCTGTCACTTCTATATACGGATACCTGGATTAGTTGTTGGATGCCTGTCTTTTAGATGTCAATTTAGTGCAATGAATTCCATACTGGGATTTTAATAAGGAGCACCCTCATCTCTCCCACAGTGACCCCTGAATGTGCAGGCTCTGAATGCCCAGGAAGAAATGTGTCACCTGAGACATCTTGGTAGCTTTGGTTTGTGACTCAGCTTCCTTATTTGGATCTAAAGAGGTTCAAAATGACCCAAGAATTACTGGGAACTGGAAAATTTTAGATGCATTTGGTAGATAAGAATACTTTTGTTTTCTAACAAAGGAGGTGATAAACTTCTGCAAATTGTTTCCATAGGGTGTCATGGTGGCAGACCCCATCAAGAGGTTCACAAAGGGTTTTAAAAGACTCACAATAAACAAGGTCCATAATCAGATGGTAAAATCAGAGATGTGTCCTCTATAATGCATGAAAACACAAGAGATTTGTGGACACAGATCTGAGTGGAGTAGACATCAAACAGCCTCTCTGCCACTGAGAGAGAGCATGATATGGGGCAATGGATCATCAGTATGCCATTGTCAGGCAGGTGCAGTGGGATGAGGAATAGTTGCCATTAGTCACTCTGCTCTAAATTCTGCTCTCATGTGGGACACTGTCTGAGCATGGGGACACAGAAGGCTGGAATCACGTGCCTGGGGTCCACCCACATTTGGAGGTAGCGATCCCATTCCTCCATGTAATTCCTTCCAGATCTTCCCGTTTGCTTCCCCTAGGCTTTGTTTTTAATATTTCAAGCTTCTCAGAAGGCCAGACGTCAAGTTATCAAAATGTCTGATGGCATACAATAAATATTGAATCTTTGGAAATGAAGCTCATAACTCAGTTTGCCACTCCTGACTAACAAGCCCATCTCAAACTCATAAATGAATGAGTATGTTCTTTGGACTAATGACCTCCTAACATGCTGGGATTGATGTTGTGGAAGATATTGCAGACACATGGGAGTTTTCAGGAAACATCAAGGCTCTTTAGAACCACCGCTAACAATGCACTAGCTTTGTTTTAATATGCGTGGGATTTATTTTCTGTGTTTATTGTAAGATTTTTCTTTGTCTCTAGTCTCTCCAGTTTCAATTAAGCTGAGTCATGTGCAGGCAGAGTGTAAGGGGTTGTATTAGAGGAGCATCAAAATTGGAAATTTTTGTTTCACAGAAATTATCTGTATCTCTACTAGCTTCCATCTGGATTCAGACAGGTGGAAAATCAAAGGAAAAACTTCCCATCCTTTTCAGATATATCTGAAGAAAGACCAAAACTGACATCTGGCCTGTATCAGGAACAGCGTGGCCAGTAGGAGGAGGGAGGTTATTCTTCCCATGTACTCAACACTGGTCAGGCCACACCTTGAGTACTGTGTCCACTTCTGGGCTCCTCAACTCAAGAGAGATGTTGAGGTGCTGGAACGTGTCCAGAGAAGGGCAACAAAGCTGGTGAGGGGCCTGGAACACAAACCCTATGAGGAGAGTCTGAGGGAGCTGGGGTTGTTTAGCCTGGAGAAGAGGAGGCTCAGGGCAGACCTAATTGCTGTCTACAACTACCTGAAGGGAGGTTGTAGCCAGGTGGGGGTTGGTTTCTTCTCCCAGGCAACCAGCAACAAAACAAGGGGACACAGCCTCAAGTTGTGCCGAGGGAAGTATAGGCTGGATGTTAGGAGGAAGTTCTTCCCAGAGAGAGTGATTGGCATTGGAATGGGCTGCCCAGGTAGGTGGTGGAGTCACTGTCCCTGGAGGTGTTCAGGAAAAGACTGGATGAGGCACTTAGTGCCATGGTCTAGTTGACTGGATGGGACAGGGTGATAGGTTGGATTGGATGATCTTGGAGGTCTCTTCCAACCTGATTGATTCTATTCTATCTTCGAGCTCCCTTGTCTGGTTGAGTGTTCGTGAGACACTTCTCTCCTAACAGCAGTATTTTCTTTTTTATTTGATTCCTTCCATAATAATAGAAATCATCACCTTTGCACACAAACACAGATGAAGAGTCTTTTCCAAGCAATAGCTAGAAGCATTTAATTTTGAAAATATCCAAGCCAGAACATTGCAAAAATTGCCAGAACATTTTTTTCTTCCTCTAAGATGGTATTTTTGGTTTCAGGCAGTGTTGTAATTTTGATGACCTCATTTTCTGCTGGCAAGAGTATCCCCTCAGTGGAATTTAGCTGGTCAAAAGGTTGATGCAGCCCTTGGGCTGGGCCAGCCTGGAGTCTAAGCCACTACTAATGCATTTGTTTGGTTCCCACTCTATTGACTTCTTACATGGTACTACACAGCTTTCTTAATCCCCCAGAAACTGGTGCAGATACCTCTTTCCTCCCTTCTATGGAATATAGATGACATTCCACATCTAGCACTGGGAAGCCAAAGTGTGGTTATAGATGATATAACCCAAGTGGTCATAGTAGAAACATTCTATCTTATCTGCTCTATTTAGAGTTCAGCCATTCCTGTGTTGAGGAAGTTCATGAGGCAGGTCCTCAGGCTATCCCTCAGCCTTTGATGAAAACTGGAGCAGAGCCTTTGCTGCTGCAGAAGCCATTGCCAGAATCAAACTTCTGCATAATAAGAGGCACTGATGCACTGAAACTAAAGCACCCTGTCTCAGGAGGTGCATGCACAGGTTTTTCTCTCAAAAGATTCAAATTAGTTCTAACTGACTATTTAAATACTTAATGGTTTTGAATGACTGATGAGTTGAGGTGCAGCATTTCTGATACCTGGTTTGTTCTGTGCCTGGTTTCTCAACCTGGATGCCTTGACCTGGCAAAACAGCACAGACTGGTAACAATTGTTTCTGCCATGGGAACTGGACGCTTTCATTCCTTTGCATGATTACTGTCAGCTTCTTCTACATGAACAGGTACAGGGGATATCACAGGGATCACTAATAACCTGACACATCTTTGTCAGTGACCAGTTCTGCCCCACTCTGTTACTTTTGTTCAGGCTCAGTATCATGTTGTGCTGCAACAAACTTGTTTGTCTGCAGAAACCCTTCTCTTACCTCCCTCTCAGCTGTGCTCTGCCATCCAGCAGCAGAGTTGCCGATATGGGGCACAGGTGAACTCCAAGCTCAGTAAATGCTAAGGGCAGTTTCTTTGCTCTTTAGTTGCACATTAAGGTAGGTACACTTAAGGTAAGGTAGACTTAAGGCCAAATACGCCTCCATTCCACATGGCTAGCACGTGTGGCTATCTCTAATCAAAATTTTGCCTGAGCAAAGCATATGGTATCAGTGGCTTCCAACCTCCTCTGGTCCCCAAGAGATAGGGTAGATAGCTTTCCTGGCTTCATGGCATCAGCTCTAGCACAAAGGGTAGTACCACACACAGACTTTGGAGTGTGCTTGCTGTTCATTGCCATGCTTAAATACATAGGACTGCTGAAGGCATATCAAATAGTAAATATTTATAAGGTCAGGCTAGGATCAGGCGTTGCGTCTTTCACACAAACCCCACTTCAGAACACATTAGCCTATTAAATGCATTTGCTTCTCATATGTAAAAGGCTACTGTGGAGAAAAGAATCCATTCCTGGTCAAAAGGGGGCCCCAGTGAAGCAGTAAAAGAGAGCTGTAACCACAAAGTGAGTTTGCTTAAAGTAATCCATTCCCTTAAAGATCATTCTCCCCATCCTCTGTGAAAAATACTGAGGCACTTCAGATTATCTGGCAGAAGTAGAGCACTTCCAAGTAAAAGCTGAGATTTATAACTACTGAAAAAATGCCTCCTTCCTGTATTTAGAAATAGCTTTTCCGTGGCTGAGAGGACAGGGTCAGAAAGCTCCTGTTGGGGTAGATGGGGGAACTAAGACAAAAATATACTTACTGCAAGTCAGCAATTACAATAGCACCATATCCAAGATTCAGGCAGCAGAGACTGAGAAATAACCCATCTGCTAAAGAGCCATTTGACTGAGCTAGCAGGGAAATGGGGTTGGGAGGTAATTCCACTTAAGGGCATGGCATCACATAACAAATTGCACAGTTGCCATGGATGTTAGAGTGTCTATCACAGTGACAGAACGACAGAAAACAAAGTGCTTGGCATTGCAAACACCCAAAGTCCGCGCAGAGCACAGTCTGTTAATAGGGACTGAATGTGCTTCTGGTTTCCTCTGGTTTTGTGAAAAATCAGTAGCACTTCACTTAGCACTTCAGTCCCTCTTCTTTACTGACATGTCAGCATGCCCCTTCATGCTTCACCATTGGTTTATAATTTTTTATGATATGAAGCACAGACCACTACCTGTTTTAAAGTTACAATTGTGTGGAATTTCTGAATGCTTTTGAAACCTAACAGAAAATGCCAGCTACGCAAAGACATGCAATATATGCTAACCTACACACCTGCTATCACAGGTAATAGCTACAGTAGCTCTCAATTTTCCCCACATGTGGTAAATGCAGTTATTAATTCAGAGTTTTCTCCATTCATTCCTTCTAAATAGCTGATTCTTTCCCTTTCCTTGGTCAAATCCCCCTATGCCTTCTACTTCCTCAGCAGTTGACAGTGATGTGGTTCAGAGCATCAGTCACACTGACTGGGCCCTCTTTCCCTGCTGGGTGCTCCAGTTGCCCTGAAAGCCAGCTTTCCTGGTAAGATGGAGACCAAGACCTGAAAGATCCTGCAGTATTTGAAGGCCCATGTAATGGTGATCAGGTGCCCACAGACTTCCCTGTTGGTGTCCTTTTACCTAACCCATATTCACAGCCACTTTAGCTGCTCAATGCAGAAGTCTTTTTGGAGGGTCAGACTACATGGAGGGGAAGAGGCAGGGCTGCAATTAATTAGAAGGAATTTCTGACCACTCATCCCTTTCCTCCGCTGTAGACACCCAAGATGATAAACACTCATTTCTCCAGGCTTGCTAGCTGGGGTTAATTTTAGGCTTGCCACCTACACACCAGCTACAGCCCAGACTTCTTTGGAGTCCTTTGCTGGGCAGCTAGAAAAAGTGCTTCTTCTTTCAGCAACAGGAGACCAAGACTTGTCTAAGCAAAACTAAGGAAAGCCATCCAAGAGCATTGACAAAGCTGCCAGACTGAGCCAGTGTTGTTCACAATGAGCCAGACTAATTGAGATCTACTGAAGAAGTAGATTATCTCATTAACCACATGTATAGAAAAAGCCCCAAGCAGACCTATTCACAAGTAACCAATGCAGCATGCCACATGACTAAGATCCCAGAGATCTCTTTCCTGGTTAGAAAGTTTGTGCCATCTCACTCTGCTACATTCCCGTATACAGCAGAGATGTAATTTTCTAGCTGCTGGGTGCCATGCAGTTAGTGCTTCTGTTAACCCTTCTAGACTTAGCAAGGAGCACTCTTTTGTACCAGCAGTCAGGTTAACACACTGACACAGTTATAAAAGGCAGTCATTGCATCATATATGAGACAACCAGACCACCATGTAGAACTTCTGCATGTGCAGATTCAGTTTCATGAAGTGTTATAAAGAGTATCCTGAAGGCAGAAGTGCTAAGACAGCACAGAACTTCATGGATACTATTAAAAATCAGGAACCAGAATTGGTCTACCAAAACTTGTGTGCTAGTTTGAGCCTAGCTAGCA
>WAAF01010578.1:0-11803 GCA_013400475.1 Tricholaema leucomelas
GCCTGGATGGGGCACTTAGTGCCATGGGATAATCAAAAGGCATTAGGTTGGGCTGAATGATCTTGGAGGTCTTTTCCCACCTGGTTAATTTTGTGATTCCATGAATAAATGATCAGACAAACAATGATGGAGACTCCACCACCTCCCCAGGCAGCCCATTCCAATGCCAATCACTCTTGCTTTGAAGAACTTCTTTCTAACATCCAACCTGAACCTGCCCTGGCACAGCTTGAGGCTGTGCCCCCTTCTTCTGTCATTGTGTGCCTGGAAGCAGAGCCCAACCTCCCTTCAGGGAGCTGCAGACAGCAATGAGGTCTGCCCTGAGCCTCCTCTTCTGCAGGCTGCACACCCCCAGCTCCCTCAGCCTCTCCTCACAGGGCTGTGCTCCAGGCCCCTCCCCAGCCTTGTTGCCCTTCTCTGGACACCTTCCAGCACCTCAACATCTCTCTTGAATTGAGGGTCCCAGAAATGAACACTCAAGGTTTGGCCAGCACCAAGTACAGGAGCAGAAGTACTTCCCTGCTCCTATTGGCCACACTATTCCTGATCCAGGCCAGGATGCCATTGGCCTTCTTAGCCACCTGGGCACACTGCTGGCTCATGTGCAATTACCTCTTGACCAGTACCCCCAGGTCCCTCTTTGCCTGGTGGCTCCTCCTGTGAGCTGGATCCTGTCCCTTGTTTTGGGGACTGCTGGACCTCCTCTGCGTGCAGGTGACTGCTCTTTGATTCAGTGTTTGCTTCTGTCACCTCTGACCTTCTGCTAATGGCTGATGATGGATGAAGTGCTTTGCCAAGGCCAGACATCTCCACCTTGAACCCCCAGAAATGTGGCATGGAAAAGTCCAACCTATGCTTGATTTGTTCTTCTCTCAACAACTTTAGCAACTGCTGCTGCTAATACTGAATAAAGCAGTGTTGGTGGTGCTTCCACAGAACCAGAGAATGGCAGGGGCTGGAACAGACCTTGAAAGATCATCCACTGTACCCCAGCTTGAGTACTGGGTTCAGCTTTGGGCTCCTCACTTTGAGAAGGACAGGGATCGGCTGGAGAGAGTCCAGCAGAGGGCTGTGAGGATGATGAGGGGACTGGAGGGCACTGCCTGATGAGGAGAGGCTGAGGGACCTGGGGCTGCTTAGTCTGCAGAAGAGAAGACAGAGAGGAGATGTAATATATGTTTATAACTATCTGAGGGCTGGGGGTCATGAGGAGGGGGACAGGCTCTGCCCACTGCTCCCTGGGATAGGACAAGCAGCAATGGATGTAAGCTGCAGCACAGGAGGTTCCAGCTCAACACAAGGGGGAACTTCTTTGCTGGAAGGGTCCCAGAGCACTGGCACAGGCTGCCCAGACAGGTTGTGCAGTCTCCTTCTCTGGAGCCTTTCAAGGCCTGTCTGGATGTGTTCCTGTGTGACCTGAGCTAGATTGTGTGGTCCTGCTGTGGCAGGGGGGTTGGACTCAATGATCTCTTTGGGTCCCTTCCATCCCCTGACATCCTGTGAGCCTGTGTGATCTTCCCAGGATGCTTGCACAAGATCATCCCCGTGGAAGAGCTCATCTGCTGCAGGAGGGTTTGCAGCATCTAGCAGAGGTTCATCCTAAGGTCAGAGTCTCAAGCTGAGGCACAGGAATCACTGCTGAGCAGGTGGAACTGAAGCTGTCCTTTTCACTGCCAAAACCAGATTGCTCTGAATCCCATGGGAGCATGGCTGGGGCCAAACGCTCTTGCTGACCCACCTCCTCCTAGCTCAGCTCTGCCACGGAGCTGTCTGCATTGTTTTGACAGGTTGGATTCATTTTCATGTCTTCTCAGCACTCTCTTCAAATGACAGTTTGTTGAAGCCAGGAATAGGTCAGGGAGCACTTTGAGCCCTTCTGGTAGTCACACACAGCTATTATTTTTACCTCTCTACTGCCGTGGAACTACATCTTGCTGACTGAAGTCATAGGCTGAAGGGATGTCTTTTTTTTCCTCTCTTACCCATGATTACCTCTCCTCTGCATGTCCCCCAAAGCAGTAAAATGTGGGAAAAGATTCTCTGTTTCTACAAGGAGAGACATCTATGAGAAAACTTCTTATATCCCAGGGAAGCCTTGTGGAACACTGGGCAATCCCTTTCATAGAACCATAGAGTCAAGCAGGCTGGAAGAGAGCTCCAAGCTCACCCAGTCCAACCTAGCACCCAGCCCTGGCCAATCAACCAGACCATGGCACTAAGTGCCCCAGCCAGGCTTTGCTTCAGCACCTCCAGGCACGGCGACTCCACCACCTCCCTGGGCAGCCCATTCCAATGCCAATCACTCTCTTTGCCAACAACTTCCTCCTAACATCCAGCCTAGACCTGCCCTGGCACAGCTTAAGACTGTGCCCCCTTTTTCTCTTGCTGGTTGTCTGGCAGAAGAGCCCAACCCCACCTGGCTACAGCCTCCCTTCAGGTAGCTGCAGACAGCAATGAGCTCTGCCCTGAGCCTCCTCTTCTGCAGGCTGCACACCCCCAGCTCCCTCAGCCTCTCCTCACAGGGCTGTGCTTTGATATGCTTCATGGTTTGTTTGGGCACAGATGCTTTTCAGTTATACCTCTTCATCCTTCTATGCAGGTTTGATCCTGTGCTACCAGCATCTCCATCTTCTCACAAATGTATCACAGTCTCACAGTATCACCAAGGTCGGAAGAGACCTCACAGATCATCAAGTCCAAGCTGTTACCACAGAGCTCAAGGCTCGACCATGGCACCAAGTGCCACGTCCAATCCTGCCTTGAACAGCTCCAGGGACGGCGACTCCACCACCTCCCTGGGCAGCCCATTCCAGTAGCCAATGACTCTCTCACTGAAGAACTTTCTCCTCACCTCAAGCCTAAACTTCCCCTGGCACAGCTTGAGGCTGTGTCCTCTTGTTCTGGTGCTGGCTGCCTGAGAGAAGAGAGCAACCTCCTCCTGGCCACAACCACCCCTCAAGTAGTTGTAGACAGCAATGAGGTCTGCCCTGAGCCTCCTCTTCTCCAGGCTAACCAATCCCAGCTCCCTCAGCCTCTCCTCGTAGGGCTGTGCTTGAGGCCTCTCCCCAGCCTCGTTGCCCTTCTCTGTGCACGCTCAAGCATCTCAATGTCCCTTCTAAACTGGGAGGCTACTCCCTTTTCCTGAGATCTTTCTCCAGCCCAGCTCAGCTCATCCTAACAGGGCCTCAAATCCAAAGCCACCACAACATCAGTCATGCAGAAGCCCTGCACGTTTAAACCATCATTATGGAGTGCCCTACTGAGGATCACAGGCTCACAGGATGTCAGGGACTGGAAGGGACCCAAAGAGATCATCCAGTTCGAACCCCCTGCCACAGCAGGACCATCCAATCTAGCTCAGGGCACACAGGAACATGTGTTGAAAGGAACAGGCCTTGAATGTCTCCAGAGAAGGAGACTGCACAGCCTCTCTGGATAGCCTGTGCCAGGGCTCTGGGACCCTTCCAGCAAAGAAGTTCCCCCTTGTGTTGAGCTGGAACCTCCTGTGCTGCAGCTTCCATCCATTGCTGCTTGTCCTATCCCAGGCAGCAGTGAGCAGAGCCTGTTCCCCCCTCCTAACCCCCAGCCCTCAGAGATTTAGAAACATTGATTAAATCCCCTCTCAGTCTTCTCTTCTGCAGACTAAGCAGCCCCAGGTCCCTCAGCCTCTCCTCACCAGGCAGTGCTCCAGTTCCCTCATCCTCTTCACAGCCCTCCACTGGACTCTATCCATCAGATTCCTGTCCCTCTCAAAGTGAGGAGCCCAAAACTGAAGGAAGTACTCAAGAAGAGGTCTCACCAAGGCAGAGAGGGAGGAGAACTTCCCTGGATCTGCTGGACATACATCCTTAATGCACCCCAGGATCCCACTGGCCCTCTTGGCCACCAGGGCACATTGCTGTGCTATGGATGCTCTCCACCAGCACTCCCAGGTCCCTCTCCACAGGGCTGCTCTCCAGCAGATTGCCTCCCATCTAGTCTCAATCTCCTGCTATGGGCAGGGACACCCTACACTGGCCCAGGTTGCTCAAGGCCCTGTGCTATCTTGCTGTGAACACCTCCAGGGAAGGGGCATCCACAGCCACCTTGGGCAACCTGTTGCAGTGTCTCACCCCCCTGACTCTACGGAATTTCTTTCTGATCTCTAGCCCAAGGTTGGCCATAACCTCCTTCTGTCTGCACAGCCAGGAAAAGGCCATCAAAGCGAGGGTTAAAATCCCACAGTAAAACAAAAGAGTAAGAATCTGCCTAGTTTGGATGATTTACAGGTCCTGGTACCAATCACTGCACGCAGCTGAAGCCATGAGTGAGTGATTCTCAGAGCTCCTGGCTGCTTCAACACAGCCCCATCCCGCTAACACTTTATTTCTCTGAGGAGCCATCAGATGTGTGTAATTCAAACCATCTAATTTATTGCTGAACTCCAGGGAAATTTTGCCAGGGACTGGAGACAACGTGGGGAAAATCTCAAAAGCTGTGGAAAAACAAGGATAAGAGATAAATTCCAGGCAGCTAATGGATTAGCGCGAGCGTGTGCTCGCTTGTGCTGCTCGTGTCAGAAGAGATAGAACCATCACTTTCCCCTAATCCTCCAGGATGTATCCTCTCCATGCTGCTCTTAAAACATCCATCCTTGTTTTCTTCATCTGTGGCCTGCAGATCACTTACTCCCTCGGTTACCAGCACGTGTGAGCTTCCCCGAGCCAATGTGAAGATTGTTTTCATCGACTTGATGGGATCAACCAGACCCTGTCCCCCCCTGGGTCATTCCTCTCCTGTTTCCTTCTCCTGGGCAGCCCTGCTGCCTGCCTGGGCTGTGAAATTCATGTCAACACATGGATGTCACATTGCACAAGTCAGCAGAAATCTCTTCTTTTTATAGAAGCTTGCAAACCCATGAGTTGCTTCTGGAGCAGTGTGGCCAGCAAGGCCAGGGAAGACCTTCTGCCCCTGCACTCAGCACTGCTCAGGCCACACCTTGAGTACTGTGTCCAGTTCTGGGCCCTTCCATTTAAGAAAGATATTGAGGTGTGGAGCTTGTCCAGAGAAGGGCAGCAAGGATGGGGAGGGACCTGGAGCACAGCCCTGTGAGGAGACACTGAGGGAGCTGGGGGTGTGCAGCTTGCAGAAGAGAAGGCTCAGGGCAGAGCTCATTGCTGTCTGCAGCTCCCTGCAGGGAGGCTGTAGCCAGGTGGGGTTGGGCTCTGCTGCCAAGCACCCAGCAACAGAACAATGAGCCACAGTCTCCAGTTGTGGCAGGGGAGGTCTGGGCTGGATGTTAGGAGGAAGTTGTTGTCAGAGAGAGTGATTGGCATTGGAATGGGCTGCCCAGGGAGGTGGTGGAGTCACCATCCCTGGAGGTGTTTAAGAGGAGGCTGGATGAGGCAATTAGTGCCATGGTTTAATTAGAAGGTGTGAGGTGATAGGTTGGATTAGATGTTCCTAGAAGTCTTTTCCAATCTCTGTGAGTCTGTGGGTTTTTTTTTGGAGCAGCAGGAAACTCACACCCTCAGCAGATGTACCAAAAGGAAGACAGGAGAAGAGCAACAGGAGAAAGCTTTCCTTCAAGGGTGAGTTGGAGCTGCAGCTGCAGGGAGCATTCAAAGCTCTGCTGAAGCTGTGGAGGGCAATCACCTCATGCTGTTTGAAACAACATTCAAGTGCTGCTGCTGGCCTAACCCTCAAGGAAAGGTTTGCTAACAAGAAAGATCCATTTGCCAGGCATGTCTTGTGTGTCCTCATGCAACCCATGCGAAGTGATACTGAGAGATATTTGTAGAGCTTTGCTCTCTGCTTTCTCTTCCCAACCCAAAAGCCAGCAAAGATGGAACATGGGCAAGAATTGGTTGGCTGCTCCTTGATTTCACATCCCTAAGCTAAGCTTGGCTTAGAAGCAAGACCCTGGCAGAACCCTGCTGTCTCTGAAATTTGGATTCAAACACAGTGTGATGAATGTTGTCCGTGCACAGGGTTATCTACACTCTGGGCAAAGATGTCCTTCAGATCTGCCTTCATCCTTTTCACTCTCTGCTTTGCAGCAAGTGCTTGGTATTGTTTGTTTGATTTGCTTTGCTCCCTGATGCTGCTCTTGGTAGGTAAATGAGCTGCACCCCAGGTGGATCCACATCTTTTGGGGACAGGCAGGTGGGTTTGTTCCCAGCTGGTGTTGAAGGATTCTCTCAGCTCCCAGCATCCATCAGGAAAATCTTCAAACATCTTTCCTCTCCAGGGCATTCTTTGTGCTCTGGATGCATGGAGCTCATCTTGCAGCTGAGTTATGAAGAGCCTGGGAGTCAATCACCAAGGCTCAGGTGCACCAACCAGCCTGCTCTCCTTATTAAATACTGCATTATGCTCCCAAAGGACACAACACAATATTGGAGAGGAGATCTGATGAAAGGGCCCACAGTGAATGCAGGCTGAGCTTTAATAATCTCTGCTCCCTGGCAGGAACAACCTCCTGCTGCTGGAGAGTGTGGTCCCTGTGCTGGCACAGTCCCTGCGCAATGTGCATGCCATTGGCCAGCACGGCTAAGCCTCCCTAGCTGCTCAGGACAGCGTGGCTGGTGTGGCCACAGGCTGAGGACACAGAGGAGCAAAAATCACCTCCTTTTGGTCATTAACATGGCAGATGCCTTCCTGCAATAAACACCTGTGTACGTGCTCCAGCACCCACCACCCATTCCTGCAGTACTGGACTCTGGGTGCCAACAGCCTCCTTTTCCTGCCATGCTGAAGGAGGAGACAAAATATGTGGGCATGGCACCTGGGGACATGGCTTAATGGCCACAGTACTTGAAGGTTGGACTAGATCATAGAATCATAGAAGAGTTTAGGTTGGAAGGGATCTCAAAGCTCAGCCAGTTCCAACTCCTCAGCATAGGCAGGGAAACCTCCCACTAGAACAGGTCACTCAAGGACTCATCCAACCTGGCCTTGAACATCTACAGGGAGGTTGGGGAGATCTTTGATCCCATTCTGTGCTTCTGTGCTCCACAACCTCCCTGGGCAACCTGTGCCAGTGTCTCACCACCCTCACTGCAAACAACTTCTTAACATCCACTTTCAATCTCCCCTCTGCCACTTCAAAACCATTTCTTCTCATCCTGTCATTACCAGACCTTGTCAATAGTCCCTCCCCAGCCCTCTTGTAGCCCTCTTCAGATACTGGAAGGCTACTACAAGGTCTCCTGGAGGCCTTCTCTCCACCAGGCTGCAGAGCCCCAACTCTCATAACCTGTCCTCATAGGAGGGATCTTAGAGATCTTTTCCAACTGACGCAATTCCATAATGTTATTCCATGAAAACAGAAGTATTTATCCTTTCTGTTTCTAGTTCTTCCTACATCCTGGAGAAGAAGAGGCTGAGGTGAGACTTCATCTCTACAACTCCTTGAAAGGACATTGGAGTGAGGTAGGGCTTGGTCTTTTCTCCCTAGCATAAGGTGGTAGAACAAGGCGGGGACAGCCTGAAAATGTGCCAGGGGAGGTTTAGCTGATGAACGAATTCTTTCCTGGAGATCAGGCATTGGAACAGTCTTGTTCAGACTCCTTTTCAGAATTGACATTGGAACAGGCTGCCCAGGGAGGGGACAGAGTCACCTTCCCTGGAAGTGTTCAAGAAATGTGTGGAGCAGGCACTGTGGAACATGTTTTAATGGCTGTAGATGGATATAGAATCCTAGAACCACAGAAACATGGAATCATAGAATCTGTCAGGGTTGGAAGGCACCACAAGGATCAGCCAGTTCCAAGCCCTCCTGCCATGGGCAGGGACACCTCACACTAGAGCAGGCTGCCCACAGCCTCATCCAGCCTGGCCTTAAACACCTCCAGGCATGAGGCTTCCACCACCACCCTGAGCAACCCCTTCCAGGCTCTCACCACCCTCATGCTGAACAACTTCTTCCTGACAGCCACTCTGAATCTCCTCATTTCTAGCTTGGTTCCATTCCCTTCCAGTCCTGTCACTCCCTGACAGCCTAAAAAGTCCCTCCCCAGCTTTCTTGTAGTTCCCCCTTTAGATACTGAAAGATCACAAGAAGGTCACCTGGGAGCCTTCTCCTCTCCAGACTGAACAGCCCCAACTGCCCCAGTCTCTCCTCACAGGCGAGTTTGCTGGTTGGACTTGATGTTGGAGGGCTCTTCCTACCCCGACCCCTCTGTGATTCCGTTGCCTTCCACATATGACCATGCCTGCCCCCTGACTGCATTGAGAACTAGGATTTTTTCTCTCTCTTCTACTTACTAGAATCACTTTTCCCCTCATTTAATGCTTCTCATAGAACCAACCAGGCTGGAAGAGACCTCCAAGCTCATCCANTCTCCTTCCATTTCAGGTACCTTTGCAGAGCTCCAGCACCAACACAAGCACTCTGCCACTAAGTTATTCATTGCCCTATCTCGACGTGGCACAGAGAGTGCTGCTGACAGCTACCATGCATTTACAACCTGATGGAGCTGCCAGGGGCTTTACAATGTGTTTGTTACTGCTGTGTGCATTTGATAAGGGCTAGAAGACAGCACAGGCATAAAGCAAGCTCTTTGTGGTGGTAGTGTCTTGAAATCCTTTCATACCTTTTTTCAGTCTCTTGTTTTGTTTTTTTTTTTTTCCCTAACTTCTCTTTTTTTTTGTCTTGCCTCTTTATATGTTAAGAGTTTGGAGGGGTTAGAATCATAGAATGTAGCATAGAATGGTTTAGGTTGGAAGGAAGCTCAAAGCTCAGCCAGTTCCAACCCCCTGCCAGAGGCAGGGACATTTCCCACTAGAACTCATCCAACCTGGCCTTGAACAGGGTGAATCAAAGATCACATTGGGTGTTTCTGTGCTCCACAACCTTCCTGGGGAACCTGTGCCAGTGTCTCACCACCCTCACTGCAAACAACTTCCTCCTAACATCCACTTTCAGTCTCCCCTCTGAGAGGTTAAGCCCGTTGCTCTTCGACGTGAGATTATTAGACCTTTTCAATTATCCCTCCCCAGCCCTTCTGCAGCCCACTTCAGATACTGGAAGGCCACTCCAAGGTCTCCTCAAAGCCTTCTCTTCTCCAGGCTGCAGAGTCCCAACTCTCTCAGTCTGTCCTCAGAGCAGAGCTGATGCAGCCCTCTCAGCATCTTGGTGGCCTCCTCTGGACTGGCTCCAACAGTTCCATGTCCTTCTTGTGTTGATGGCTCCAGAACTGCACACAGTAATCCCACCAGGTGGGAAGGGAAGAAGGATTTTGACAAGGTGCAACGTTTTAAATGAGAACAGGGCAGATTTAGAATGGTCAGCAGGGAAAAGTTCTTTAGAGTGAGGGTGCTGAGGCATCAGAAAAGGCTGCCCAGAGAGTTTGTGGACATCTCACCCCTGAAAGTGTTTCAGATCAGACTGGATGAGGCCTTGAGCAACCTGGTCTACTAAAATGTGTCCCTGTCCATGGCAGGGAGGTTGAAAGTAGGGGATCTTTAAGGTCTCTTCCAACTCAGGCCGTGTCATGATGCACAGCTTTGGGCTGGTGGGTGAAACAACGCCAAAGGGCAGTGGTGGCAAACCGCAGGAGCTAAAGGGGAGACTTCATTTATTCCCTAACATGCTGTGTTTCTGCAAACAGTGTGTGACAAACACAATCAGCATGGAAGAGGGGGGCTGAGCAGCAGCATTGTGTGCAGGAGGAATTCTTGGCTTTGTGCACTTCAGGAGTCCTCAGCAAGGTGATGGCTCACTTAGCCTGAGCAGCTGGGATCATATCTGTCAGGTCTGTGATGGCTCTTTCCTTTATCTGAGGATCATCATCATCAAGAGAGGAGAATAAGGAGCAAGCAATGACACATCAGCCCAGAAACCTGAAGTAGCTTAGGAGGAAGTTCTTCACAGAGAGAGTGATTGGCATTGGAATGGGCTGCCCAGGGAGGTGGTGGAGTCACCATCCCTGGAGGTGTTCAGGAAAAGACTGGATGGGGCACTTAGTGCCATGGTCTGGTTGACTGGATAGGGCTGGGTGCTAGGTTGGACTGGATGAGCTTGGAGGTCTCTTCCAACCTGGTTGATTCTATTCTATTCTATTCTATTCTATTCTATTCTATTCTATTCTATTCTATTCTATTCTATTCTAAGATCAGACATTTCTTTTCCGACTCGTTTCCCATGGCCTGCTGCTTTGCTGCCATGCTCACAGGGCTATGTTTTCTGGCCATCTCAAGTCAAAAGCCAGCTGCTGAAAGATGCCAACACCAGTCCCACCCATGATGCACAGGTGCAGAGCCTCTGCCATTCCTGAAAGAGAAAAAGAGAAAGCAGAGAGAAAAAACAAGCACAGGTGTCACCAGCAAGTGAGGCTCAGGGACCCATGGCCTCAAACTGAGGCTGGGGAGGTTTAGATTGGACATCAGGAGAAAGTTTTTCCTGGAGAGAGTGGTCAGGGAGTGGAATGAGCTGCCCAGGGAGGTGGTGGAGTCACCCAGCCTGGCTGTGTTTCAGGGTGGTTTGGCTGTGGTGCTTAGGGCTATGGTTGAAGGTGAATCTTGTAGAGTAGGGTTCTAGGTTGGCCTTGGTGCTGCTGAGGGCTGTGCCAGCCTGCATGGTGCTGTGATGCTGTGATAACTCCCTCCTGTTCCTCACTCCCAGGCTTTAGGGAGTGCATCCTCAGTTATGTCACATTTTTGTACTACAGCCCTTACAAGAAAGAGAGGAAATCAATACAGGAAAGGAGGTGGAAAGAAAAGGACAATTGGTGAGTGAGGCCAAGCTGTTGAGCAGTGCTGGCTGCAGTTTCCTCTCAGGCAACTCTCACAGTACAGGGTTGGGAGTGATGGGATGCACATGAGCATCCATGGGTGGTGAGCAGGCTGAGCCCTCTTCATACAAGGAGGGGAGACACAGGCATGGGGCAGCCTGGTGTTGCCTGCAGACAGGGAAAGACAAGGACAGGTTTCCTTCCCATTGAACACGGTGGGAGGCTCCTCTTTGAAAAGCCCCTGGCACAGTGGAAATGGCACTTGGGTGTCCTAGGACATGGGAGTGAGTACCCACACACCTGTCTTCATGAAAAGAAGAATGGGGTGAAGAACAACTGGCTTCATAAATGCAGTTTATCTGCAGTCCTCTTGACTCTCTCCTTCCTTCTCTCCACAGCTGCCACAGCATTTGCATGGGCAAGGCATGTGAAGTTGGTTCTATCCTCAGGGCTCATGCCAAGCCCAAACTTTACCCAGATCCCCCTGGAAAGAACCCACTTGAAAACAAGGGCAGAAGTAGGAGATGAAGAATGGCTCTGAGGGGTTTAGAGTACCTGCAGGCCTGGACCAGCTCAGAGGGTAAAGTGTAATCATGGCAGGTTAGAAAGCCAGAGGTGAAGGATGTCCTCATAGAATCAAGCAGGTTGGAAGAGACTTCCAAGTTCACTCAGACCAACCTAGCACCCAGCCCTATCCAGTCAACCAGACCATGGCACTAAGTGCCCCATCCAGGCTTGGCTTCAACACCTCCAGGAACAGCAACTCCACCACCTCCCTGGGCAGCCCATTCCAATGCAAATCACTCTCTCTGCCAGGAGCTTCCTCCTAACATCCAGCCCAGACCTGCCCTGGCACAGCTTGAGATTGTGCCCCTTTGGTCTGTCCCTAGGTGCCTGGCAGCAGAGCCCAACCCCACCTGGCTACAGCCTCCCTGCAGGGAGCTGCAGACAGCAATGAGCTCTGCCCTGAGCCTCCTCTTCTGCAGGCTGCACACCCCCAGCTCCCTCAGCCTCTCCTCACAGGGCTGTGCTCCAGGCCCCTCACCAGCCTTGCTGCCCTTCTCTGGACACCTTCCAGCACCTCAACA
>WAAF01010616.1:0-31485 GCA_013400475.1 Tricholaema leucomelas
GCTCAGCTCCATCCTTTCCCAGTCACTGCCTTGTCCAGACCCAGACAGATCAATTCCAGACATACAATCATAGAATTGCTGCTTGGAAAACACCTGAAAGTCATCAGGTTCAGCCACAACCTAACACCTCTCCTATGAGGACAGGCTGAGAGATTTGGGGCTCCTCAGCCTGGAGAAGAGAAGGCTTCCAGGAGACCTTGGAGTGGGCTTCCAGGATCTGAAGGGAGCTCCAGGAGGGCTGGAGAGGGACTATTAAGAAGGGCTTGCAATGCCAGGAGGAGGAGGAATGGATTTGAAGTGGCAGAGGGGAGATTGAAAGTGGATGTTAGGAAGAAGTTGTTTGCAGTGAGGGTGGTGAGAGACTGGCACAGGTTGAGAGTGGTGAGAGACTGGCACAGGTTGAGGGTGGTGAGACCCTGGCACAGGTTGCCCAGGGAGGTTGTGGAGCACAGAAGCACCCAATGTGATCAAAGATCACAACCTCCCTGGAGGTGTTCAGGCCCAGGTTGAATGAGGCCTTGAGCAACCTGTTCTAGTGGGAGCTGTCCCTGCCTATGGCAGGGGGTTGGAACTGGCTGAGCTTTGAGATCCCTTCCAACCTAAACCATTCTCTGCTTCTATCTCCCTGCACACAGCTGTCAGACCACATCCCTCACCCAGACATCATTTACACACCACCACCAATGCTGACTCCATCACCTCCCTGGGGCTGCCTCTTCCAGTGCCCAATGGCAGGGTGCTGGGAGTGGGGTAGGGAGAGTCTTCATGGCCTGGATTGCACTGCAGCAGCTCAGGTCCATATTTTCTCCCCAGGAAAGCAGTCAAGGCCACTCTGGTGCTGCTCCCCTTGCTGGGAATCACCTACATGTTGTTCTTCGTCAATCCAGGGGAGGATGAGATCTCCAGGATCGTCTTCATCTACTTTAACTCCTTCCTAGAGTCCTTCCAGGTATAGTACTCAGCTTTAGCTACCATCCCAGACATCCCCATCAAGGGAAGTGGAGGAGCCCACCCTGGCTGATGCCTCACCCTGCTTCTGCTCCCTCTCAAAACCAGACATTCCCAAACCTCAGGGTTCCTCCAAAGCTCCTGAGCCTGGGGATGTCTGCTGACTGTAGCCCTGTGGTGACTCTGCTGCTTGTCTTCTTCCAGGGCTTCTTTGTCTCTGTCTTCTACTGCTTCCTGAACAGTGAGGTGAGCACTAAGGGCTGGGGATGCTTGGGGGATGCTCTGCACCTTCTCTTGCAAGCAAACCCAGTGCTTGGGTGGGTTTGGGGGGATGCTCTGAACCTCCTCTTGCAAGCCAACCCAGTACTTGGGTGGGTTTGAGGGGATGCTCTGCACCTCCTCTTGCAAGCCAACCCAGTGCTTGGGTGGGTCTGAGGGGATGCTCTGCACCTTCTCTTGCAAGCCAACCCAGTGCTTGGGTGGGTCTGAGGGGATGCTCTGCACCTCCTCTTGCAAGCCAACCCAGTGCTTGGGTGGGTTTGAGGGGATGCTCTGCACCTTCTCTTGCAAGCCAACCCAGTGCTTGGGTGGGTCTGGGGGATGCTCTGCACCTCCTCTTGCAAGCCAACCCAGTGCTTGGGTGGGTCTGGGGGATGCTCTGCACCTTCTCTTGCAAGCCAACCCAGTGCTTGGGTGGGTCTGGAATCTCTCCACAGCAGCAGATTCCACCACCTCTCTGGGCAGCCTGTTTCAATGCTCCATCACCCTCAAACTAGAGAAGTTCCTCCTCATGTTTGGATGGAACTTCTCACGTTCAAGTTTGTGCCTGTTACCTCTTGTCCTGCCCCTGGGCACCACTGAAACGAGCCTGGCCCCATCCTCCTGCCACCCACCCTGCAGTAGTGCTATGCAATGAGAAGATTCCCTCCCCCCAGCCTTCTCCTCCCCGTTCTGAAGACCCCCAAGTCCCTCAGCCTTTCCTCCTAAGGGAGATGTCCCAGTCCCCTCCTCACCTTCCCAGCCCTTTGCTGCTCCCTCTCCAGCAGCTCCCTGTCCTCGCACAGCTGCCAGGGCTGCATTTCAGCGGCTCCACATCCAGCCAGGCTGAGTGCCCGGGGAAGGGGCAGAGCCTGCCGGGTAGCACTTCGGGTTGAGAGGCTGAGGCTGAGGAAGGGCTGCTGGCTCTGGCTGAGGAAGGGCTGCTGGCTCTGGCTGAGTGTGCCCTGCTCTGTCTCCCCGCCAGGTGCGCTCGGCCGTGCGGAAGCGCTGGCACCGCTGGCAGGACAAACACTCCATCCGCGCCCGCGTGGCCCGGGCCATGTCCATCCCCACCTCCCCCACCCGCGTCAGCTTCCACAGCATCAAGCAGTCCACAGCTGTCTGAGCCCGGAGGGAGCTGCTCTACGGGATGGGGGAGCTGCTGTCCCCGCTGCGTGGGACCCTGGCACGGCACGGCACGGCACGGCACGGCATGGCAGGGCACGGCAGGGCAGGCAGTGCCTGCCTGCACCCACCAGCCTGGCAGAGGACACCCTGCAGAAGCTCCTGTCCCGCTTGCTGGGGCAGACCTGTAGGACAGGACGGCTAAGATGCTGCTTTGTCATCTCCCTGGCAGCACTGTGACCTGCTGGGGTGGCAGAAGGAGCAGAGGAGCTGTGACCTGCTGGGGTGGCAGAAGGAGCAGAGGAGCTGTGACCTGCTGGGGTGGCAGAAGCAGATGGAGGAGCCCGGAGAGGTTGCAGCATCATTCCCTGCCTGCCTCCATCCTGGGCACGATTGCCCATGTCCCATCACTGCCTGTTTTGAGGTGACAGGACAGCAGGACATTGGCAGGACAGTTTATGGGGCTCATCCCTTGGGAGCTGGGGCAGCCTTTCAGTGAGTGTGTGCTGGGATGCTGCTGGGGGGGGTCAAAGCCCTCAAGGAGAGGCAAAGCCCTCTGGCTCGACAGGGGATGGGTGGAGAGCCCTGGACTGGTTGCAGATGTTACTTTCAGTGGCTGTGTTTTTGTACCACTTGGGGTCATTTGAGCCCTTCCCCTGCCCTTTGCTAGGCCCCCAGGATGCTCTGTAGCTGCTGCCTGGGCTGACCAGCTCATTTCTCATCTCCACACCGAAGATGTGAGGCAGAGCAGAGAGGTAGGAGAGGGGAGGGAAGCAGGCAGAGGATGATGATGGTTCTCAGGAGCTCTGAGCAGCTTGGTCTGAAGGGACCAAGCTGAATTCAGTTAATCCTGGGGGGTCTTCCCAGCCCAGAAGGCTCTGCAGGCCTTTGCAAAGCTCCTGGACCTCAGGCTGACTCCATACCCCTGCTCTGGGGGTTGGGAAGGGGAGGGAGCACCACAGAGAAGCAATGGATGGCAGCTACCATGGGGACATGATGTGGCTTTGCTGCCCTCTTCCTGCCCTGCTCTGACCCAGGCAGGTGGCCTCAATCAATGCCAAAGCTGCTTCTTGCTCCTTCATTGGGGATGGGGCCAAACCATTCCCAAGCTGGGGCTAAGTGCCTTGGAGGAGCAGCAGACTCCCTCCCCATGCTGGGGACCTCAGATCCTCTCCCATGCAGCTGCCAAGATCCTGATCCACCCTGGATGCCCTGTTCCATGAGGTCACTAAGAGCAGCTGAGCAGAGAGGTCCATGTAAGGTGGAGGCCTTTGCCCTGACCTCCTGCAGCCTCACTTTCCCTGCTCCATTGGAGATCTGGGGATGCTCAGGCAAGAGGAGGGGGTCAGAGGAGTTATGGATTGAGTCTGAGCTCTGCATCCCTGGGGTTTTACCACAGGGGCCCTGCAGGGTCTGATATGAATCCTCTGAGCCCCTTCACAATGCTGTGCCTCAGTTTCCCCACCAGAAAGAGCAGGCCTGAGGATTTCCTGCCCTGGGGAGATCTCAGCACCTTTGGCATTGTGGTGCTCTGTGATTTCCTCAGGATACAGCACCAGAAAGGAGCAAAATCTTCCCTTTTTCCCCCCTTTCCTCTTTAAAGGGAGGCATAGACAAACCCCTCCAGGTTCTCCCTTTAAACATTTGATAGTTTGAAGCAGATCCTTCCCATTTCCCTCCTCCCACTGAGATTTCCTGGCAGCCAAAACCACAGAACCACCTGGTTGGAAAAGACCTTAAGATCATCCATTCCAACCATAACCTAGCATCTCTCTGTACACAACTGTCAGACCTAAGCTCCTCATCCAAACCTCTTTTAGACACTTCCAGAGATGGAGACTCCACTTCTTCCCTGGACAGTCTGATCCAGTGCCCAATGACCTTCCTGGTGAAGAAATTATTCCTAATATCCAACCTAAACCTCCCCTGGTGCAACTTCAGACCATTTCCTCTCATCCTCTCACATCCTCCCTGGGAGAAGAGGTCAGCCCCCACCTCCCTACAACCTCCTTTCACTTTGAAACCCTCCATTGCCTCCAATAATGTACTGGGAGCAGGTTTGGGTCCTTGTACAAGCTCATCCATCACCACCACCCCCAAAACCTGCCCTTGATCCAATGTGTGGGTGAGAGGAAGAGCCCCAGGGTCATGCAATGGGCAAAGTGGCAGCTGCCAGCTTTAGCAGCACTTTCTGCTGATGCTCTGCAAGGAGCAGATCTGTGTGTCCCCACCACGGGGCAGGCTGAGCTGCCAGGTGCCTTGGCAGGAGATGGTGAGGACCTGGTGGCTATGGAGAAAGGGAGATGCCCCCAGGGAGCTTTTGTCAGGGACCTGATGGTTATGGAGAAGGGGAAATGTCCCTGGGAGCTTTTGTCAAGGTGGCTATGGAGCAGGGGAAATGCCCCAGGGAGCTTTTGGTAGGGACCTGGTGGCTATGGAGAAGGGGAAATTCTCCAGGGAGCTTTTGCTAGGGACCTGATGGCTATGGAGAAGGGGAAATTCTCCAGGGAGCTTTTGCTAGGGACCTGATGGCTACGGAGAAGGGGAAATGTCCCTGGGAGCTTTTGTCAAGGTGGCTATGGAGAAGGGGAAATGTCCCTGGGAGATTTTTTCAGGGACCTGAAGGCTATGGAGAAGGGGAAATGTCCTTGGGAGCTTTTGTCAAGGTGGCTATGGAGAAGGGGAAATGCCCCAGGGAGGTTTTGTCAAGGTGGCTATGGAGAGGGGGAAATGCCCCAGGGAGCTTTTGCTAGGGACCTGATGGCTATGGAGAAGGGGAAATGTCCCTGGGAGCTTTTGTCAAGGACTTGATGGCTATGGAGAAGGGGAAATGTCCCTAGGAGCTTTTGTCAGGGACCTGATGGCTATGGAGAAGGGGAAATGCCCCAGGGAGCTTTTGTCAAGGGCCTGATGGCTATGGAGGAGGGGAAATGTCCCTGGGAGCTTTTGTCAAGGTGGCTATGGAGAAGGGGAAATGCCCCAGGGAGGTTTTGTCAAGGGCCTGATGGCTATGGAGAAGGGGAAATGCCCCTGGGAGCTTTTGTCAAGGTGGCTATGGAGAAGGGGAAATGCCCCAGGGAGGTTTTGTCAAGGGCCTGATGGCTATGGAGAAGGGGAAATGCCCCTGGGAGCTTTTGTCAAGGACCTGATGGCTATGGAGAAGGGGAAATGTCCCTGGGAGCTTTTGTCAAGGGCCTGATGGCTATGGAGAAGGGGAAATGTCCCTGGGAGCTTTTGTCAAGGACTTGATGGCTATGGAGAAGGGGAAATGTCCCTAGGAGCTTTTGTCAGGGACCTGATGGCTATGGAGAAGGGGAAATGCCCCAGGGAGCTTTTGTCAAGGGCCTGATGGCTATGGAGAAGGGGAAATGTCCCTGGGAGCTTTTGTCAAGGTGGCTATGGAGAAGGGGAAATGCCCCAGGGAGGTTTTGTCAAGGGCCTGATGGCTATGGAGAAGGGGAAATGCCCCAGGGAGCTTTTGCCATGGTCCACACAAGTGGTGTCACCAACAAGGGATGTGCTACATGTTCAGTTTGGTTGTTCTTGGTGGAAAAGGAGCTGGAAATTGATAAACCAAAGAAAGCAAACCAGGCAGAAGCAGCCATGTCCACAGCACTGTTCTTTCCTTCTCCTCTTGGTGGTCTGCTCCAGCTGCTGTGACCTTGCTTTGGGTGGCTGGAGCAGTGTGTGTGTGTTCTCAGCCTTGGTTGATTAAAACAACTCTGGTTCCTCTCACAAGGACTTCTGGGGCAAGTTTCTCTTCTGGAAAAGACAACCCCAGCACAGCCCCTCCCCAAATCCCCTGGGATCAACCTGGAGCTGCAGTGGGCTGCAGAGGCACTACACATGGTGGCGTTTTTATCTCCTCCCTACCTCAAGTTGCTATGCCCACAGCAGGGATGTGAGGTGCACACTGGCATGGAGGTGCCAATATCATCTCAGTGCATCCTCTAAAGGGCAGGGGGAAAGAGGATCACAGAAGCATCAAAATGTGTTGGTTGAGAGTGACCTTTAAGGTCATCCAGTCCAACCTTCAACCAAACCCCACCATGGCCACCAAACCATGGCCCCAAGTGCCATGGCCACAAGTTTCTTGAACACCTCCAGGGCTGGGGACTCCACCACCTCCCTGAGCAGCCTGTGCCAATCCTGACCACTCTTGCAACAAAGAAATGTTCCCTAATGTCCAACTTGACCCTCCCTTGGTGCAACTGGAGGCCATTTCCCCATCATAGAATCATAGAATCAAGCAGGTTGGAAGAGAGCTCCAAGCTCAGCCAGCCCAACCTAGCACCCAGCCCTGCCCAATCACCCAGACCATGGCACTAAGTGCCTCATCCAGTCTGTTCTTGAACACCTCCAGGGATGATGACTCCACCACCTCCCTGGGCAGCCCATTCCAATGCCAATCACTCTCTCAAAATGTCCTTGTCCTGTTGCTGGTTGCTTGACAGAATTGCCTGCCCCCAACCTCCTCCCAGGTTGGATGGGGCCAGACTCTTCTCAAGGGCACTCAGCAACAGGACATATGGCACAAACTGGAGGTACCACCTGAACAGGAGAGAACTTTCCTTGTTGTGAGGGTGCTGGAGCCCTGGAGCAGGCTGCTCAGAGTGGTTGTGGAGTCTCCTTCTCTGCAGACATTCCACACACACAGCCCCCAGCCATTGTACTCCTGGGCAAGCTGCTGTGGGTGCCCTGCTCTAGCAGTGAGGCTGGACTGGATGATCTCCAGAGGTCCCTTCCCTGGGCAAGCTGCTGTGGGTGCTCTGCTCTAGCAGTGAGGCTGGACTGGATGATCTCCAGAGGTCCCCTCCCTGGGCAAGCTGCTGTGGGTGTCCTGCTCTAGCAGTGAGGCTGGACTGGATGATCTCCAGAGGTCCCTTCCCTGGGCAAGCTGCTGTGGGCGCTCTGCTCTAGCAGTGAGGCTGGACTGGATGATCTCCAGAGGTCCCTTCCTTGGGCAAGCTGCTGTGGGTGCCCTGCTCTAGCAGTGAGGCTGGACTGGATGATCTCCAGAGGTCCCTTCCAACCTGATCACACTGGGATGCTATGATCTCATGCAGGAGATGTGAGGGGCAGCCTCATGTCCCTCACATGCACCATCAGAGCTGGAGAAGCTCCTGCAGGCTTTCTGTGACTCTGCCTCTCCCCAGCTGAGCTGAGAGGGAACAAACCCATAATGTGCTTTGCAGCAGGGGGGGTGGGGGGGGTGCCAATTAAACTCGAATTTCATTTCATCCATCAATGTTTACGAGGGGGATTCAGACACAAACATCTTTCTGGTCAAGCTCTTCCGCTGCAGAATTAATTTGTTCCTCACAGAGAGCCTTGGAGAGCTGCAATTTGCTAAGCACCATGCACATAAATAATAATTACAGGTTCCTGCTGATTAGATGATTGTGTTTAAAGTTATCAAGCAATTCCAAGATTAATGACCTGCCAGTCCTGTCTTCTCCACGAGGTTGGAGCCCCCCCTGAGATAATCCTGCATTAACCTTTGATGCATCCTGGCAGTTCTCAGGGCTGGGAGAGACAAAGTGGGACCTCAAGGGTGGGGTTTAATGGGATATCCTGAGGCAGACTCACAGGAGTCTCCCCAGCACACAGAGATGGAATTTCAGTCAGGTTCTTTATTTATTAACGTGTGAAACACCCCCACAGAGGCTGCCTCCGGACCTGGAGTCATCCCCCCCAGCCTCAGACCTACCACCTGGTGGTGCTGACACAAACCAAGAGATGGCAAAGGAGAAACCTCCCATCCAGAGCCTGAAAGGAGGGAGAGCACAGCTCGGAATCCTGATCCTCTCTGGAGGATCTGAGCTTTCATCCCACTTTCCAGCCAGGCTTTCCTTGGAAAGCATCCCCACTGCCAGAGCCAGGACCTCCCAGCTGCTGCTCCACCACCATGGGCATGATGGCATCATGCAGCAGTTGGAGGGTTTGCAGCTTGTATTTAGAGCCAAGCTGGGCTATCATCTACCCTGGCTCTGACACCCCATTTCTGTCTGGTTTGCCACAGCTTTGGGCCATTCCTGTGTGTTTAGTCCTCTCTGCACTTCCCAAGCTGGGCTATCATCCACCATGGCTCTGACACCCCATTTCTGTTGGGCTGCCCCACAGCATTGGGCCATTCCTGTGTGTTTCACCCTCTCTGCACCTTCCCAAGCTGGACTATCATCCACCCTGGCTCTGACACCCCATTTCTGTTGGGTTGCCCCACAGCTTTGGGCCATTCCTGTGTGTTTCACCCTCTCTGCACCTTCCCAAGCTGGACTGTCATCCATCCTGGCTCTGACATCCTGTTTCTCTCTGGTTGCCCCACAGCTTTGGGCCATTTCTGTGTGTTGAGTCCTCTCTGCACCTTCCCAAGCTGGGCTATCATCCACCCTGGCTCTGACACCCTGTTTCTCTCTGGTTGCCCCACAGCTTTGGGCCATTCCTGTGTGTTTAGCACTTTCTGCACCTTCTCATGCTGGCAACCATCCTGGAAGAGGTGGGAGAGGTAGGGAGGTAACCTCGTGGTGGTTTCCAGCCTGGTCTGGGGCTTTCAGCACCATCCACCCCAGCATGCCTCTGGATGTGTTTTCCTTCCAACACTTACAACTCCCCAACGAACACCTCCCCTGTTGATTCTGCTGCCCTCTCCAGCAGCTCCCCCCTCACCCCCCACTGCCATGTGTCACTGCAGTCACAGCTCAGTGGCTTTCAAAAGCATGTGGTGGCAAGAGACAGAAGCTTCCTGCCAGCCTCATGAAATTTTCAAAGGGCTGTGCTTTATTTTTTCCTGTTTGGAGGAAATCTGAAGATCAGAGACACAAGTGAAGCTCTCACAGATCCCCCCAGAGAGCTTTGTCTATTCAGCCGTGGAGAAAAGGTTTTTCTGACCACTCCCTGAGGAGCCCCAAGGCTGTGCTGAAGGTAGCAGAGGTGTAGGCATCACACAGCCTGCTGGAGATAGGCAAGGAGCAGCAGGGGGTCAGTGCCACAGCTAGAAGGCATCCACACTCATGGCTCTGGATCTGTCAGACTGTCAGGGGCTGGAAGGGACCTCCAAAGCTCAGCCAGTCCAACCCCCCCTGCCAGAGCAGGATCAGCTGGAGCAGATCACACAGAGCACATCCAGGCAGGGTTTAAATATCTCCAGAGAGGGAGACTCCACAGCCAAGGAATCTCCATGAGATGTTTTATTCCCCTCAGGTTTCCATATGCTAAAAGGTTCACAGAATTCATCAGAGAATACCAGGGGCTGGGAGGGACCTCCACAGCTCAGACAGTCCAATCCTCCTGCCAGAGCAGCATCTCCTAGACCAGATCACACAGAACACATCCAGGCAGGGTTTGAATACCTCCAGAGAGGGAGACTCCACAGCCCCCCTGGGCAGCCTGGGCCAGGGCTCTGCACCCTCACAGGGGAAAAATTCCTCCTCATGTTTCCATGGAACCTCCTCTGCCTCAGCTTCCACCACTGCCCCTTGTGCTGGCACTGGCATCACCCAGCAGAGCCTGGCTCCAGCTCCTGCCACTCACCTGCACATCTTCATCAACACTGCTGAGGTCACCTCTCAGTCTCCTCTTCTTCAAGCTCCCAGCCCCAGCTCCCTCAGGCTCTCCTCCATCTATGGTGGTCATTCACACCTGAGTCCCTCTTCCCAGGTGGAGCCTTCAGAGCTGCTCCCACAGGTTGTGCACCAAGGGTTGTCCAGATTTTCCAGGCTCATTTGGAAGCAGTTTGTCCCTTTGCAGTCCCCAACAGCCTGCTCCAGCTGCAGCACCACCAGAATCTCTGCAAGCACCACCACAGAGCTCTCCTGCCCTCACCTCCTCCCCGACAGGCACCAATGTCCATGGGAAGTTGTTGCTCTTGGGCTGCTCAAATCTGCTGCTGAGTCTGCTCTAGAAGGAGAAACTGAGGTGTGGGTTTGCACTGCACTGCAGAGGGAGATGCTGGGCTCTGCCTGCTGAGCACCATCCTGCCAGACACCTCTGCTGCAGAGCATCCTCCACACACACTCATACAGGTCTGAGACCTGCTACAGGACACATCAGTGTGATGATAGGCTCAGGACCCTCCTCAGCAGCCTGCAGCCACCTTCTGAATACTGGAGCCCTGGAGCAGGCTGCCCAGAGAGGAGTCTGTCTCTGGAGCCTTTCAAAGCCCACCTGGATGCCTTCCTGTGTGACCTGCCCTGGGTGACCCTGCTCTGGCAGAGGGGTTGGGCTGGATGATCTCTGAGGTCTGTGATTGTGTGATTCTGTCCTGGAGGACACAGCTCCAGTGGGAGGTGGCCCCATCCTGACCCAGCCAGCCCCCAGACACCTCCTGCCTTCAGCTCTGACAGCAGCAGCCATTTCCAGCCAGCTGCTGACACATGGAGCTGCCCTCCCTGGCTCTCACAGCAGGAGACCCTAATTTTGGGTGCAACAGGAGAAGGGTCACAGCTTCCCTGTGCTCACAAGGACCAATGGCCACTGGAGTCCCCTTCACAAGTGATGAGATCCAGAGGTCCACCTCCTCTCACAGCCCCTGGCTGCTTCATTTGCTGCCTCCCCATCTTTGCACTGAGGCCAATCCCAAATGATTGATCTTCTCCTGCCCTTCCCAGCACACGGTGCTGGTGGCACAACTGTCACAGCTCAGCCAGCACAAAGTCTTCAGGGTTTGTCTGCTGAGTGTGACTGAGCTCTGATCAGAAGGAGTCAGGGCTTGTGGCTTGGTCTCAAAGTGTTGTCTCTGACTGCCAGAGACTGTTAGCATCTCTCTGCTTCCAGAAGGGCTTTAGCTTTGCCTGGGATGAAAGCAGCCTTTGGGGAGCAGAGGATGCAGCAATGCTGTAGTTAGAGCTTTACTTGGGATTAAAGCAGCCTTTGGGGAGCAGAGGATGCAACTATGCTGCAGTTAGAGCTTTGCCTGGGATGAAAGCAGCCTTTGGGGAGCAGAGGATGCAGCAATGTTGTAGTTAGAGCTTTGCCTGGGATGAAAGCAGCCTTTGGGGAGCAGAGGATGCAGCAATGCTGTAGTTAGAGCTTTGCCTGGGATGAAAGCAGCCTTTGGGGAGCAGAGGATGCAGCCATGCTGTAGTTAGAGCTTTACTTGGGATGAAAGCAGCCTTTGGGGAGCAGAGGATGCAGCAATGCTGTAGTTAGAGCTTTGCCTGGGATGAAAGCAGCCTTTGGGGAGCAGAGGATGCAGCAATGTTGTAGTTAGAGCTTTACTTGGGATGAAAGCAGCCTTTGGGGAGCAGAGGATGCAGCAATGCTGTAGTTAGAGCTTTGCCTGGGATGAAAGCAGTCTTTGGGGAGCAGAGGATGCAGCCATGCTGCAGCTAGAGGATTCTCCTGTCCTGTGACTGCAGCTCTGAGGTTGCAAGGTGAGGTCCTGGAGGCTTCCTTCTGGAAGGAGCACGATTTCAGCAAGGTGGCTGGAGAGTGCCAAGCTGCTGATGGCTCTGGAGAAGCCTGTGGATGTATGAAATACAGGGCAAAGAGGGAAGCATTCCCAACTGTAAGAGGGGATATTGGCACAGCAGGAGCCAGGGGCCTGGAGCAACACAAACAAGAGAACCATAGGATCAGTCAGGGTTGGAAGGCACCACAAGGATCATCCAGTTCCAACCCTCCTGCCATGGGCAGGGACACCTCACACTAGATCAGGCTGTCCAGAGTCTCTTCTGGCCTTAAACACCTCCAGGGATGAAGCTTCCACCACCTCCCTGGGCAACCCATTCCAGCCTCTCGCCACCCTCCTGCTGAAGAACTTCTTCTTAACCTCCAGTCTGAATCTCCCCCCCTCCAGCTTTGTTCCATCCCCCCCCAGTCCTATCACTCCCTGACAGCCTCAAAAGTCCCTCCCCAGCTTTCTTGTAGCCCCCTTCAGGCCACAATAAGGTCATTTCGGAGCCTTCTCCTCTCCAGCCTACACAGCCACGTGTAAATGAAACAGGCTGCAAACACAGGAGCAGCACCTGAGGACGAGGCAGGCAGAAGCAGCATGTCTGTGCCTGCTGGTGTGGAAGGAAAAGGAGATGAGATGCTCAGGCAAAGCATGGGATGATTGCATCCTTGTCGGGGTGTGACCGGCGCTGCACAGCTAACCCAAAGCCACCATAATAGAACTGCTGCTGACTGTGATGGAAGCGATTTGGGGGGCTAATGGGAGCTATATTTTAAGGCATTGATATGGTTAAGATGTGCTCAGAGCCCCACAGACTGAGTAAGCAGACAAAAATGGCCTTTGCTGGGTGGGGAACGGCTGGTTCCAGCCAGCTTCCTGCACAGGGATGGTTCTGCTGCCGCCTTCGTGCCCACTGCTGCCAAGGGAAACTCATCCAATTACCAGCAATAAGCAGAGCTGCAAGCTGAACCCCAGGGGGCTGGCACAGGGAGGGCAGGGAGGGGAGATGAGCTGAGCCACCACAGCTTGGCAGCTGCGTGCCCTGGGAGCTGCCCAGCCTGGCTGAGAGCAGCACACGAGCACAGCCTTACAGGGTCACAGGTTGCAGAGGGTTGGAAGGGACCCTCAAAGGTCATCTTGGCCAGCTCCTTGCACTCAGCAGGGCTACCTCCAGCTAGAGCAGACTGCTCAGGGCCACATCAAGCATGATTTTGAGTGATGGGGTCTGCACCTGGGCAACTTGTTCCAGTGCCTCACCACCCTCACTGTGCAGGACTTCCTCCTGATGCCCAACCTCAATCTCCTCTGCTCCAGTTTCAAACCACTGTCCCCTGTCCTATCACCACAGGCCCTTATAGAGAGTCTCTCCCCAACTCTCCCATAGCTCCTTCAGCTATTGGAAGGCTGCAGTAAGGTCTCCTTGAAGCCTCCTCCAGACTGAACATCCCCAACTCAGCCTGTCCTCATAGCAGAGGTGCTCCAGCCCTCTTTGTGGCCTCCTCTGGACCTCCTCCTTCAGGTGCTTGTCCTTCCAGTGTTGGCAGCTCCAAAGCTGGACACAGCACTGCAGGTGAGGTCTCACCAGAGCAGGGCAGAGGGGCAGAATCCCCTCTCTTGACCTCCTGTCCACATTGCTTTTGCTGCAGCCCAGGCTGCCACTGGCCTTTTGAGCTGCAAGTGCCCATTGCTGGCTCCTGTCCAGCTTCTCAGCCAAGTCCTTTTCTGCAGGACTGCTCTCAATGTCACCATCTCCCAGCCTGGACTGATATCAAGGATTGCCTCTACCCAACTTTGCCTCATTGAACTTCATTTTGGGGCAGCCTCCAACCTGCCTTGATGTGTCCTGCACAGAGCAAGTCCTGAATTAGCTGCTGCCTCCCCTCCCTTCTGCACTGGTGCTGCTGAGGCTGCCAATCCCTTGTGATGTCTGGGAGATGTCACCATGTTGCTTTTCTTCAGGGGTCTCTGGGATCCAGGTCAGGCTTGAGGAGGCTCTGAGTAGCTTGATCCAGCTGAGGATGTCCCTGGTTACTGCAGGAGGGTTTGACTAGATGACCTTTAGAGGTCACTTCCAACCCAAACCACTCTGTGAGTTTGTGCTCTCCAGGCAGATTCCAGCATATTTGTGTTTCTGGTCCACCTCCCAAGCCAGCTGAGACCAAACACATCCATTATTAAAGTGCTGCAAGTGCACACTGCTGGCTCCTGTTGAGTTCTCATCCAGCAGCACCCCCAAGTCCCTCTTCTCAGGGCTGCTCTCCAGCCAGCCACTGCCCAGCCTGGATTTGTGCTTGGCATTGCACTGCCATGGCAATGCAGGGAAAATCCATGCAAAATGAGTAGCAATTAAATGAGAATTAACTGGGTTGAAAGGGGAGAAGAATTGCTTCTCTCCAAACCTCTTGATTATGGAGCTGAAATGGCTCAGAGCACCCAGGGCTGTGAACAGATGCAGAGCTTCTTAATCAAAGCTTGTCAGGAGCTTTCTCAAAGCCAGGCAACCTCCTTAGAGTCAGGGCTTGGCACAGCCCTTCCCCTTGCCACAGCTTCATCTGCTCTGTGCAGTTCTGCAGCCCCCAACACAAGCAGGACATGGAACTGTTGGAGCCAGTCCAGAGAAGGCCACCAAGATGCTGAGAGGGCTGCAGCAGCTCTGCTCTGAGCACAGGCTGAGAGAGTTGTGGCTCTGCAGCATGGAGAGGAGAAGGCTTCCAGGAGACCTTGGAGGAGAAGGCTTCCAGGAGACCTTGGAATGGCCTTCCAGGATCTGAAGGGGGTCGCAGGAGGACCTTTGAGATTCTATGATTCCTTCCCAGTTTTGTTTGCTTCCAGCACCAGGTGGAGGCAGGAGAGCAGGGAGCTTTGTCAGACCACCTTGCAAAAGGCCAAGCCTTGCCAAGGGCTGATGACATGGCAGGATGAGCTGGGTGCCAGGCAGTGGCAGGGGCTGGGCAGATAGAATCACAGAATTGGTTTGGTTGGAGAAGACCTCTAAGGTCATTGAGTCCAACTGTCAAACTTGCCTCACTGTGGCCATTAAGCTGTGAGTGATTCCTCCCCACCCTGCCACAGCAACCAGAGGGATGCTCACCTCTGACATCCACACAGCCCCAGGCTTTAAGAAGCTTTGGGAGAAGACTTCATCCAGCCAAGGTCAGATTCAGTCCTCTGATGCCCTAAAAGGACATAAAGCATCTGCCCTAGTCCTGCACCTCTGGGAAGCAGCTGGGACACCTCTCATCAGCTTCCCTAAGCAGCTCAGAGGCTTTGAAGCAAGGATAAAAAGTGGAAAATTGCTTTGCATTGCAGCTGGAGGAAGCAGGGGGCATATGTGGGTGTCTGTCCTGTGCATGGAGAGGTGACCACCAGCCACCCCTGCTCACTGAGCTCAGAGAAGCCCCCAGATCAGTGCCTGTTGGCTCCCAGCAGCTGAGCTGCAGCTGCTTTCTGTGCCAATTACACCCTCAGGCTACCACCACTGTGCTAATTGCATTAATAGGAGATTAATGGCAGGGATAAAGGATGGAAGCAGGAGCTAATTACCTGCACTCAGAGAACTGTCTGCCTTGGAGAAACTCATTCCACGCCTGGAGCATCCCTCCAGCAGCCCTGGGGCTCTCTGGGCATCTGAGCTATAACCCCAGGCAAGTGGTGGTGAATAAGAGCAGGGCTCTGGGGGCACATCTGCTCTAACCACCACAGGAGCAGCTCCCTCATGCCTCATCTGATTCATCCTGAGGCAAGTTCAACCTGTTAGGTTGGCATGGAGAAGTATTTATCTGTTCCCATACTTCTGAGAGCAATGCCAGATTCATAGATCCCTACAATGAGAAGGGACCCTAAAGATCACCCAGGTCCAGCCGTCCACTAGCCCAGGCTGCTCAAGGCCTCATCCAACCTGACCTTGAACACCACCAGGGAGGGGGCATCCACAGCCTCCCTGGGCAACCTGTGCCAGTCTCTCACCACCCTCACTGGAAAGAATTTCTTCCTAAATTCCAGTCTAAATCTCCCCTCCCCAAGCTTCACTCCACTCCCTCTCATCCTAGCACCACAAGCCCTTGTCCAAAGTCCCTTCCTTGCTTGCTTGTAGCCCCTTCAGGTACTGGAAGGTTGCTCTGAGGTCTCCCTGGAGCCTTCTCTTCTCTTTTCCAGGCTGAACAGCCCCAATTCCCTCAGTTTGTCCCCACAGGGGAGGTTCTCCAGGCCTCTGACCATCCTCATGGCCTCCTCTGATCCTGCCTCAGCAGCTCCTTGTCCCTCTCAGGTGGGGGCACCAGAACCAGCTGGAGAGCAACATATCCAGAGCCCCCACGATGAAGGTGCTGACAGTGTCCATCAGGGCCTTGCCTTGGTCCAGCACCTGCATCACAGCAGTGATTCACACCTGGGACATGACCCAAGGCAGAGGTTCCACCCTGGGGACACCTGGCAAGGGGGTAGGAAATGGTCTGCAGCATCACAGGATTGGTTTAGGTTGGAATAGGCTTTTGAGACCATCCAGTCCAACCACTCCCTAGCTCTACCAAGGCTGGTGCTGAACCATGTCCCTCAGCACCACATCTCTGTGCCCTTTAAACAGCTCTGAGGGTGGAGATTCAACCACCTCCAGGACAACCTGTTCCAGTCTTTGAGACCCCTTTCAGTGAAGAAAGTTTCTTCTAATGCCCAACCTAATCCTCCCCTGGTGGAGTAACTTGAGGCCATTTCTTCTCCCCTTAGTACTTCAACTCTTCAAAGCCCCAAAAGGGTGAACCATTCAGCTGGGGGCAGGCACCCTAACACTGCTTCCCACTCCCTCCCTGCTCCCTGGGCTGTGCCTCTGCAGAGAGCTGCTCTTGCTGCCAGGTTATCACTCCAGTGAGCCAAGAGGTGCCAATTACCCTTCAGTGAAGGGGAGAAGGGCACAGCACCATGGAGAAGGAGCCTGCATGACCATCCTGCTTAGCACCAAGCTGTGAACTCCTGAGGAAGAGGAGCCCTGGTTGGAGGGTGTGAAGTTTCCAGCTCAGTTTTCATGTGCCAGAGACAGGGAGCAGAGGAGCCCCAAGGATGGGTATTAGCAAGTGGCTGTGAAGCATGGGGCAGGCAGAGCCAGGCATTAAGAATGAGAACATGGTACAAAGTCCAGCCTGGCAGCACCTGAGCAGCCCCAGAGTGAGGTCAGTGCCTTCCCCAGCCCCTGCTTGCTCCTTCTAGGGAGACATAACCTTCAACCTGGAGAAGAGAAGGCTTGGAGGAGACCTTGGAGTGGCCTTGCAGGATCTGAAGTGGGCTACAGGAAGGCTGAGGATTGAAAAGGTCTGGTAATGGAAGTAGGAGGAGGAATGGGTTTGAACTCACAGATGGGAGACTGAAACTGGATGTTAGGAAGTTCTTTATAGTGAGGGTGGTGAGACACTGGCACAGGTTGAGGGTGGTGAGACCCTGGCACAGGTTGCCCAGGGAGGTTGTGGAGCACAGAAGCACCCAATGTGATCAAAGATCACATTGGGTGCTTCTGTGCTCCACAACCTCCCTGGAGGTGTTCAGGACCAGGTTGGATGAAGCCTTGAGCAACCTGTTCTAGGCTGCTCTAAGATCTCCTCTTCTCTGGCCACAACAGCCCCAACTCTCCCAGCCTGTCCCCACAGGGGAGGTGTGCCAGCCCTTTGATCATCTTCATGGCATCCTCTAGACCCTCTCCAACAATTCAATGTCCTACTTGGGGGCTTCAAATCTGGACACAGTACTGCAGGTGGGGCTCACAGCAGGGCAGAGCAGAGGGACAGAATCCCTTCCCTCATCCTGCTGCTCCCACTGCTTTTGAGGCAGCCCAGGGCATGCAGCAGCATCACTGTTTGGATGGAGCACAGCAAAGGGGTGGCCTCATTGCTGTCTACAACTAGCTGAAAGGAGGTTGTAGCCATGTGGGGGTTGGTCTTCTCTCCCAGGCAACCAGCAACAGAACAAGTTCTGGGATCTTACATTCAAGAGAGATGTTGAGATATTGGAACTTGTCCAGAGAAGAGTGACAAAGTAGTGAGGGGCCTGGAGCACAGCCCTGTGAGGAGAGGCTGAGGGAGCTTGGGGTGTGCAGCCTGCAGAAGAGGAGGCTCAGGGCTGTCCTCATTGCTGCCCACAACTACAAGGTTGTAGCTAGGTGGGGTTGGGCTCTTCTCCCAGACACTCATGGACAGAACAAGCAGATGCTGTGGCAGGGCAGGTTCAGGCTGGATGTTAGGAGGAAGTTGTTGGCAGACGTGGCACTTGGTGCCATGGTCTAGCCTTGAGCTCTGTGGTAACAGGTTGGACTTGATGATCTATGAGGTCTCTTCCAACCTTGGTGATACTGTGAGACTGTGAGACTGTGAGAGAGAGTGATTGGCATTGGAATGGGCTGCCCAGGGAGGTGGTGGAGTGGCTGTGGCTGGAGGTGTTGAAGCCAAGCCTGGCTGGGGCACTTAGTGCCATGGTCTGGTTGGTTGGGCAGGGCTGGGTGCTAGGTTGGGCTGGCTGAGCTTGGAGGTCTCTTCCAACCTGCTTGATTCTATTCTATTCTATTCTATTCTATTCTATTCTAACTCTATTCTATTCTGTTCTATTCTATTTCTATTCTGTTCTGTTCTATTCTATTTCTATTTCTATTCTGTTCTGTTCCATTCTATTCTATTCTATTCTATTCTATTCCAATTTCTATTCTGTTCTGTTCTATTCTATTTCTATTCTGTTCTGTTCCATTCTATTCTATTCTATTCTATTCCTATTTCTATTCTATTCTGTTCTATTTCTATTCTGTTCTGTTCCATTCCATTCCATTCTATTCTATTCTATTCTATTCTATTCCATTCCAACCTGGTTGGTTCTATGACTCTACGAAAGCCCAAGCAGGGGGAGCCTAATCAGCAGCAGCATTGCACAGAGGGGCAGTGCATCCTCCATCAGACTCACACTGTCATCTGCAGCCTTCCCAGCACCCAGCCTGAGCAAGCAGCTCGGTGCTGCCGGTGGCTGCCTTGCTGCAAAGCAGCCGCAGAGAAAACCCCGGCAGAGCTCCCAGCGCCTTCCCCGAGGGGCACTGCGGAGCATGAGATGAATCCTAATGGGGTGGCAGGTGGCTGCGGCACCGTACCTCAGCTCAGCACTTCTCTCCTTGCCAGCACAGCCCTGCTCTGGCACCAGAGGCGTTCAGGGCACTGCAGGGAGAGCTGCAGGCAGTGCTGTCAGAGCATGAATGGGAGATGGCCTCAGAGAGCATCAGGGATGGGCTGCTCCCCAAGAGCAGCCCAGAAGCTTCCCCCAGAAGCTCCCCCAGAGCTTCCCCCAGAAGAAAACTCTTCAGTGAAAGGGTTCTCAAAGGCTGGCACAGGCTGCCCAGGGAGGTGGTTGGATCTCTATCCCTGGAGGTGTTTAAAAGTCAGAGAGATGGCTTCGAGGAGACCTTGGAGTGGCCTTCCAGGATCTGAAGGGGGCTCCAGAAGAGATGAGGAGGGACTACTGACAAGGTCTTGTAATGACAGGAGGAGGAGGAATGGGTTTAAAGTGGCAGAGGGGAGATTGGAAGTGGATGTTAGGAAGAAGTTGTTTGCAGTGAGGGTGGTGAGACACTGGCACAGGTTGAGGGTGGTGAGAGAGTGGCAGAGGTTGAGGATGGTTAGACACTGGCACAGGTTGAGAGTGGTGAGACCCAGGCACAGGTTGCCCAGGGAGGTTGTGGAGCACAGAAGCACCCAATGTGATCTTTGATCACATTGGGTGCTTCTGTGCTCCACAACCTCCCTGGAGGTGCTCAAGACCAGGTTGGATGAGGCCTTGAGTGACCTGTTCTAGCGGGAGGTGTCCCTGCCTATGGCAGGGGGATTGGAACTGAATGAGCTTTGAGGTCCCTTCCAACCTAAACCATTCCATGATTCTATGTGATGCTGAGGGTCATGGTTTAGCACCAGGCTTGATAGAGTTAGAGAATGGTTGGACTGGATGACCTTAAAAGGCTTTTTCCAACCAAAGCCATTCTGTGACCCTTTGATTCTGTGAATGGTGCAGTGTCAGCATCTCTTTGTTTTTTCCACTGCTGTACTTCGTGCTCTGAGCTCCTCACAAGGAGCAAGGAAGATGTTGGGTTCCCAGGTTTTGATGCAGGAAGGACAGTCCAGTCCTGCTCCATGCTGACCTGGCAAATTTGGCCACCCAAACCACGCTCTGGAGCTGCACACTTCACAGGTTCACAGGATGGAAGGAATTGGAAGGGACCCAAAGGGATCATCAAGTCCAATCAGAGCACAAATCAAGAACACAAGCCAGGATTTAGAAGAGGGAAGGAAGCTCAAGCAAAATATTTCTTCCCCCTCTTCCCCATCACTGCCTTTCTTCTGGGGTTAGATACTCCTCAGTGGATGAGAGCAGCTGTCCAAAACCAACTTACTTTGGAAGCAAATTCCCACCCAAATCAGTATCCTGGGAGCAAAATCCTTTGAGCTTGAAGGAGGAATAAATTGAGTCTGGATTTTAGGGGAGTCAGACAAATTCCACCAGAAGCCCTGCAACATCCTGGTGTGTGCCAGCCCTTGCCTGAACTCCCATTTCCAGCCTCAAGCAGACATTTTCCAGTGGGCACAGCCCTGGGCAGCCTTTTCCCCTCAGTGGAACATTTCTCCCTCTCCCCTACCCGGTCCAAGCTTTGCGGCTATGCCGCGGTGCAGCCCTCTCTGCAGAGAAGGGGCTGCTTTTCATCAGGCAGGGGCAGGCATGGCTGCTGGCAAAGGCAAATCAATAGCTGCCATCTGTATTTATGGATCAGCTTTCATTAACCTGGACTTTGGGCTTCTGGGCTGATGTTCTCTCTACTTGTCCCTTAATACCTGCTGCTCGGCGGCGCTCTGCCCGCTCCGCTCCGCAGCCATCCCTGTTGCCAAAGAGATGCACTTGAAGCCACATCTGCAGCACTCACTTTACCCACAGCAGTGCTTTGGGGTTGGGGTTTTTTTCTTCAGCAGTTCAATAATATTCATGTACAACAGAAATGAAAACCTTCTCCTTTGATGCTCTGGCCAAGTTGATGGTGTTGCTTTCCTTAGTTTTATCCCTCTCCATCTACCGCAGCCAGTTCTGGAGACCCTGGGACAAGAGGGATGTGGAGATGCTGGAGAGTGTCCAGAGCAGGGCCAGAAGGATGCTCAGAGGGCTGCAGCAGCTCTGCTGTGAGCACAGACTGAAAGAGTTGGGGCTGTGCAGGCTGGAGCAGAGGAGGCTCCCTGGTGACCTTCTTGTGGCCTTCCAGGATCTGAAGGGGGCTACAAAAAAGCTGGGGAGGGACTTTTGAGGCTGTCAGGGAGTGCCAGGACTGGGGGGAATGGAGCAAAGCTGGAGGTGGGGAGAGTGAGGCTGGAGGTGAGGAGGAAGTTGTTGAGCAGGAGAGTGGTGAGAGGCTGGAATGGGTTGCCCAGGGAGGGGGTTGAGGCCCCATGGCTGGAGGTGTTTCAGGCCAGGCTGGCTGAGGCTGTGGTCAGGCTGCTCTAGGGTAGGGTGTCCCTGGGCATGGCAGGGGGGTTGGGACTGGCTGCTCCTTGTGGTCCCTTCCAACCCTGACTGATTCTATGATTCTCTGATTCTCTTTCCTGCAGTACAGGGTGGGGGGAAAATTTAGTCAGGGCTCATCAAATGCTCTCAGTGAAAAAGATCATTTCTTGTTTCCTCTTGAGAAGCATTTGAGGACTGATTTACTGTTTTCTCCTTTAATAAAGTATCTCCTCCTTTCTTGTTTTTTCTTCCCCACTGGAAGATCAAAACCCCAAGCATTGTTTGATTGGCAAAGCTTTCAGCTTTCTCTTGCTGAAACCCTAAGAGGTTTTGGCCCAGAACCAACATTATGAAAGTCTTTCCAAGGACCATTTTAAAACCTCAAAACTCTTCTCAGTTTTATAGTTTTCAGGCCAGATTTATTTTTACCAAAGCCTGGAACAGATGCAGTCTAGGAGGGGGTTATGCATTCATCACCCCTGGCTGCAGGTCGTGTCCTCCACTGTGTTCATGGCTATGGCAGGATGAGAGCTAAGGATGCCCCAGCAAATCCCTCTCCATCCCAGTTCCTCCAGCACAGTCACTGCTGGGTTAATTGAAGGCTCTGAGCTGGTCTCACCTTCCCCAAGGCCAAGCAGGGATCCCAGGCTGGGGCACATTGGCAAGGCAAGTTTGGGTTAGCAGCAATGCACAAGCAGAGGCAGCTTTCTGCCTTGGCAGCTTCCCACAGCAGCAGTGGAAAAGGATCCAAAAGAAATGAAGTGGGAAAGGAGAAATCCAGAGACTCAAGTGCCTGCTGCCTGCAGCTGAGCTGGGCCTGCCTTCCCTCATGGCTCCTGAGGATGCTTTGAAGTCCTGGACCCTCTCTGGATCATCTTTCTCTCTCTGCCACATTCACTGCTCAAGAGTGGGTTTAACTCCTGGAGCTGCTGCTTTCCCTTTGGGTTTGATTTAAGCAGCCCCCTCCCTGGGTCCTAGAATCACAGCCTGGTTTGGGTTGAAAGGGACCTCTAAAGCTTATCTACTTCAACCCCCCTGCATTCAGCAGGGACATCCCTGACCAGAGCAGGCTGCTCACAGCCCCAGATAACCTCACCCCCTGACAACCTCACCCCCTGCATTCAGCAGGGACATCCCTGACCAGAGCAGGCTGCTCACAGCCCCAGACAACCTCACCCCCTGACAACCTCACCCCCTGCAGTCAGTAGGGACATCCCTGGCCAGAGCATGCTCACAGCCCCAGACAGCCTCACCCCCTGCAGTCAGCAGAGACATCCCTGACCAGAGCATGCTCACAGCCTCAGACAAGCTCACCCCCTGCAGTCAGCAGGGACATCCCTGACCAGAGCATGCTCACAGCCCCAGACAAGCTCACCCCCTGCATTCAGCAGGGACATCCCTGACCAGAGCAGGCTGCTCACAGCCCCAGACAACCTCACCCCCTGACAACCTCACCCCCTGCAGTCAGCAGAGACATCCCTGGCCAGAGCATGCTCACAGCCCCAGACAGCCTCACCCCCTGCAGTCAGCAGAGACATCCCTGACCAGAGCAGGCTGCTCGCAGCCCCAGACAGCCTCACCTGTGATAGCAGCAGGCATGGGGCATCTCCCACCTCGGGGCAACCTGGGCCAGGCTCTCACCACTCTCAGTGTCAAATGTTTCTCTCCAATCTAAACCTCCCTCTTTTAGCTTCCAACCATCCCCACCTTGCCCTGTCCCAACAGGTCCTGCTCAAAACTCTGTCCTCAGCTCTCTGCTGGGCCCTTGAAGCACTCCAAGGCCACCAGAAGGTCTCCCTGCAGCCTTCTCTTCTCCAGCCTGCCCAAGTCCAACTTTCTCAGCCTGACCTCCCAGCAGAGCCCTTCCAGCCCTGCCAGCACTGCTGTGGCTTCCTCTGGCACTACTCCAACAGATCCCTGTCTGTGCTGAGGACACCAGGAGGGGTCTCAGCAGAGCAGAGGGGTAGAATCCACTCCTTACACCTGCTGCCCACTCCAGGAAGGAGAAAACACCTTCCTGGAGCAAACAGCACAACCTGGGGTGAAGTGGCCATGCTACCAGGCTCTCCTGGTTGTGACAGCTCCAGGGAGATGGAGAGGAAGCACTGTGAGAGGGCAGAGACTCTGATGCCCCCTGAGACCCTCACCTCTGGGGACTGCCTGCCTTGGAAAGCCATGAAACTGGTGGCTGGCTCAAAATGACAAATGAGAGGCTGGGCAGGCTGCTGACCCACGGCAGCTGAACACAAGCAGCTGGGCTCCTGCCAAAGGAGAGGGAGACCTGCTCATTGTTCAAAGCCCTGATGAAGGGGACACATCTCAGTGAGCTCAGGCAGCTCCAGCAGTTCCTCTCCTCACGTTCTGGGGAGAGAGGAGCAGAGGTAAAGCAGAGCCCTGGCCCTGGAGGCTTTCCCTGCACTGTAATTTCATCACACAGACAGAACAAGCATTAACCAGCTGGAGGTGAGCACCCAGCAGATTTACTGCGGGGAGCATCCTTCCTCCCAGCACTCAGGAATGCCTGAGTACACAGCTCAGCCAGGAGAGAGACCTGCAGCTGGGATCTCAGCTTAGAAGAGGCAGCAGTGAAGCCAAGAAGCAGTTATGGATGACAGAAGCAGCACAGGAAAAGGAGATGAAAGGGAGAGTTGTGGAGAGCTGGAGGTGGCATCATAGAATCATAGAATCAGTCAGGGTTGGAAGGGACCACAAGGAGCAGCCAGTCCCAACCCCCTGCCAAGCCCAGGGACACCCTACCCTAGAGCAGGCTGCACACAGCCTCAGCCAGCCTGGCCTGAAACACCTCCAGCCATGGGGCCTCAACCCCCTCCCTGGGCAACCCATTCCAGCCTCTCACCACTCTCCTGCTCAACAACTTCCTCCTCACCTCCAGCCTCACTTTCCCCACCTCCAGCTTTGCTCCATCCCCCCCAGTCCTGGCACTCCCTGACAGCCTCAAAAATCCCTCCCCAGCTTATTTTGTAGCCCCCTTCAGATCCTGGCAGGCCACAAGAAGGTCACCTGGGAGCCTCCTCTGCTCCAGCCTGCACAGCCCCAACTCTTTCAGTCTGTGCTCACAGCAGAGCTGCTGCAGCCCTCTCAGCATCCTCCTGGCCCTGCTCTGGACACTCTCCAGCCTCTCCACATCCCTTTTGTCCCAGGAGCTCCAGAACTGGCTGCAGGACTCCAGCTGGGGTCTCAGCAGAGCAGAGTAGAGTGGGAAAATCACCTCCCTCTCCCTGCTGGCCACACTTCTGCTGCAGCCCAGGCTCTGGTTGGCCTTCAGCTGGAAATATCCCCCTAAGATCACTACCAGCCATGATTTTACCCAGCCCCTGCTGCCTCCATGGGTAACCCATTAACTCTGTGCAGAAAAATCAGCATTTCCAGGTTCATTAACATGCAAAGACAATCTCCATGAAGTCACTCCTGCTCTGCAGCAAGCTCCTGGGGGAATGGTGCTGGTACACCTGTGAAATTAAAGGCATCACATTAATTCAGCCTCCCAAGTGCTGGGGATGGCACAAGGATGCCTCCAGCCTAATGCAGCCTAAGAGCTTCCACATCCACAGCAGCACCCATTCAGGCAGCAGCCTGGTGGCCCTCCAAGGATGATGCCTCCAAGGAAGCCCAGCCTGGTCCCAAGTGGAACAGGGTGGGGAGCACAGCTGGAGCCACATGATGTGGTTGTCACCAGCAGAGGTGTCAAGGTTATTTCTGAGCATTTCCATCTAAAACAAGACAGAGAGATTCTCCTCCCCCTCTGCTCTGCCCTGGTGAGGCCACACCTGGAATATTGTGTCCAGTTCTGGGCCACTCAATTCAAGAAGGACCTCAGGGAATTGCTTGAAAGAGTCCAGGTCAGAGCCAGAAAGACAATGAATGAATGCAGTGAAAGATCTGCCTGTGAGGTCAGGCTGAGGGAGCTGGGGCTGGGAGCTTGGAGCAGAGGAGCCTGAGGGCTGCCCTCCTGCTTCTTGGTAAAATCATAGAATTAGCCAAGTTGGAAGAGAGCTCCAAGCTCCTCCAGCCCAACCTAGCACCCAGCCCTGCCCAATCACCCAGACCATGGCACTAAGTGCCCCAGCCAGGCTTGGCTTCAACATCTCCAGGCACAGCCACTCCACCACCTCCCTGGGCAGCCCATTCCAATGCCAATCACTCTCTCTGCCAACAACTTCCTCCTCACATCCAGCCTGACCCTGCCCTGCCACAGCTTGAGGCTCTGTCCCCTTCTTCTGTCCCTGGCTGCCTGGCAGCAGAGCCCAACCCCAGCTGGCTACAGCCTCCCTGCAGGGAGCTGCAGACAGCAATGAGCTCTGCCCTGAGCCTCCTCTGCTGCAGGCTGCACACCCCCAGCTCCCTCAGCCTCTCCTCACAGGGCTTGTGCAGGGCAGTGTGTGGAGGATGCAGCCAGGCTCTGCTCAGGACAAGGGGCACTGGGGTGAAGCTGAAGCAGAGGAGGTGCCACAAGAACACAAGTTAAAAGTTTGTCACTATGAAGCTGACAAAACACTGGGGCAGGCTGCCCAGAGGGGTTGTGGAGTCTCCTCTGGAGACATTCCAAACCTTTATGGACATGTTCCTCTGTGACCTGCTCCAGGTGACCCTGCTCTGGCAGGGGGGTTGGACTGGATGATCTCTTGAGATCCCTTCCAAGCCCTAACATTCTGTGGTTCTGTGCCATGCAGAGCTTTGGCTGCTGGTTTGCTGCTTCAGGCTGAAGCTGCTCTAACAAAGCTGCAGACTAGAGGAAGAGCCCTGAAATGCTTCCTCCTGCCTCAGACCATCTCAAAGATCACATTGGGTGCTTCTGTGCTCCACAACCTCCCTGGAGGTGTTCAGGATCAGGTTAGATGAGGCCTTGAGTGACCTGTTCTAGTGGGAGGTGTCCCTGCCATAGGGTTGGAACTGGCTGAGCTTTGAGGTCCCTTCCAACCTAAACCATTCTATGATTCTAAACCATTCTATGTGGTGCTGAGGGCTGTGGTTTAGTGGCAGTGGTGGGATTCTGAGCTCTGGCTGAGCAGTTAGATCTCAAAGGTCTCTCCCACCCTTCACAGTTCTCTAATTCTATGATTCTAGGGAGAAGAGGAGAGGAATTATCTTGTTATTCTGGCAGCAAAGGCTTTGGCAGCAGAATCTGTGACAACTTTGCTGGCAGCTGAGAAAAAAAATTGCTGCTGCAGTCAGTGGTTGTGTTGTTTGCACAGGAACAGCATCGTGTTCACTGTCAGGCTGGGCTTTGATGGCTTCTCCCCTTCCTTTAGGCAGGAGATGCTGCAGTCTTTAACAGCTGCTTAAATGTGACAGGTTTCAGAGCTCTCCAATTCAAGCCACTTCTCAAAACCAGGACCTGTGGAAAGCAGAGAATGGTTTGGGTTAGAGGGACCTTAAAGATCAGGGATACCTCCTACCAGCCCAGGTTGCTCAGGGCTACATCCAACCTGGCTTTGAACTCCTCCAGGGAGGGGACATCCACAACCTCCCTGGGCAGACAGTTCCAGTGTCTCCCCACCCTCACTGGAAAGAATTTATTCCTCATCTCCACTCTCAGTCTCCCTTCTTCCAGCTCAAAGCCATTCCCTCTCATCCCATCACTCCAAGCTGAGGGCAGACCTCATTGCTCTCTGCAGCTCCCAGAAAGGAGGTTGGAGTGAGGTGGGGGTTGGGCTCTTCTCTCTGTTACTATCTGACAGAAGTCAGAAATGATCTGAAATGGTGGCAAGGGAAAGTGAGGTTGGAGATCACATTGGGTGCTTCTGTGCTCCATAACCTCCCTGGAGGTGTTCAGGACCAGGTTGGATGAGGCCTTGAGTGATCTGCTCTAGTGGGAGCTGTCCCTGCCTATGGCAGGGGGTTGGAACTGGCTGAGCTTTGAGGTCCCTTCCAACCCAAACCATTCTCTGATTCTGTATCTCCTGCAGCCTGCCCATGAGAGGGAGGACAGGCAGGAACCAGGTACCCCATATCCCCAAAATCATATGGTGTGGAGACTCAACTACATCTGCAGGGGTGTGAAGGGCTCAGGTAACCTTGTGGGAGGGGCAGTCCTAGAGTGCTTACACAGAGAATCCATCTCTGTCTCCCAAAGTCCCTAGGTCACAAAGAGCTGGAGGCTAGGGACACATCTGTGTGTTCTCCTGCTCTGTCCCTGCCACTCGCTTTTGGCCACAGAGGATGAGTTATGTGGGGAGAAGGACCTCTGCTGTGGCCCACCTTACACTGGGCAGGAGCAGGACTGTGACCTGGGGACCTGAGCTCCATCTGTTCAATCCCAGGGCCAAGCTATGACAGGAGATGCCATAGCTGGAGGAAGGCAATGCAGGAGCATCTCTATCACACAGTCTCACAGTATCCCCAAGGTTGGAAGAGACCTCACAGATCACCAAGTCCAACCCTTCACCACAGAGCTCAAGGCCAGACCATGGCACCAAGTGCCACGTCCAGTCCTGCCTTGAACAGCTCCAGGGACGGCGACTCCAGCACCTCCCTGGGCAGCCCATTCCAGTGGCCAATGACTCTCTCAGTGCAGAACTTTCTCCTCACCTCAAGCCTAAAGTTCCCCTGGTGCAGCCTGAGGCTGTGTCCTCTTGTTCTGGTGCTGGCTGCCTGAGAGAAGAGAGCAACCTCCCCCTGGCCACAACCACCCCTCAGGTAGCTGTAGGCAGCAATAAGGTCTGCCCTGAGCCTCCTCTTCTCCAGGCTAACCAATCCCAGCTCCCTCAGCCTCTCCTCGTAGGGCTGTGCTCGAGGCCTCTCCCCAGCCTCGTTGCCCTTCTCTGGACACCTTCAAGCATCTCAATGTCCCTCTTAAACTGGGGGGCCCAGAACTGGACACAGTACTCAAGGTGTGGTCTAACCAGTACAGAGTACAGGGGCAGAATGACCTCCCTGCTCCTGCTGGCCACACCATTCCTGATGCAGGCCAGGATGCCATTGGCTCTCTTGGCCACCTGGGCACACTGCTGGCTCATGTTCAGGTGGGTAACAATCAGCACCCCCAGATCCCTCTCTGTCTGGCTGCTCTCAGCCACTCCGACCCCAGCCTGTATCTAGTGGCAATGCAGAGAGTCAGAGAGGACAGCAGCATCCCCTCCTGGTGTTACTAGGCCTTCAGGCATCAGGGTCATAACTCAAACAGACAGGATCAATCTTTCTGCTCTTGCTGGAAATGGTGAGGAGCAGGAACAGAAAGATCTGGAGCCTGTGCTTGGCATCAATCAAAGATACATGGAAATGGTTTGGTTTGGTAACGAAGCAGCAGGGAGGAGGAGAGCAGGGAGATGCTCCTGACTCAGAAGCCAGGTGTGAAAAGGGAATGTGAGGCTGTGAGCCTGAAAGCAGCAGTCTGAGACTCACTCCCCAACCAGCCCTGGTGCCATGCATGAGGCTGAGCTATTGGAGACTCTGGCATGCATCCTGTCCAGTCTAAACCCAAGTCCTGCCCAAGCAGAGTGAGATGCCTGGTGGTAGACACCATGTTAATGAGCAGCAATGAGCACCTACTCCTGACTGCCTGTTGGGGAAGATGCTTTGTAAGACAGAGCCTAAGTTTGTAGTGGCTTAGTTCCTATAAACCCAAAGTCCTGTGTTTACAGGATGAAATAAAGAGCAAAGGTTGTGCTTGAGCTAAGAGGGAACCTCACTGGACACCCCAAGGGAGGGAGTAGGTGCTGTGGATGAAGTGATCTAATCCTGAAATTGGGCATGCTCCAGACAAGGAGAACTTGGCAACATCAACCACATCCTCAAGCTCTGCATAGCCACTCTGCATAGCTGCCTCAGGGTGACACCAGGAACCAAGGCACAAAAACAGGAGGTTGACCAAACCAGCCAGCATAGAGCTCTCTCCAGCCTCCTCTGACCCTATTGATTTTAGGCCATGCACAACCTCCCTGCTCTCCCTGGCTTCTCTCATATTAGTTTCACACCACAACATCTCCCTCCAGCTCTGCCAGCACTTTGCACATGGGCTGCAGCATCACTGCCCCTGTGCTTGCTGCTGTCTGCTCCCATGCACATCTGCAGAGAGCTGGTGGAGAAAACCTCACTTCAAGAGCATGCACTGGTGACAACTCCTTAATGAACCAAGTGGATTAAAAAGGGTTCAAAATAAAAGCTTGGGAGGCAATTCTGGGTCCCTCCATCAGGCTGCCCCCCAGCAAAACTGGCACCCACAGCCCTGCCTCCTTTCCAGTTCACCTGCAGCCCTGCTGCTGAGACTGCTCAGAAGGAACATTTTCCCCTCTGACTTAGCAAGAGGAAAAGCTGCAAAGCTTCACTGAAATTGTGTGGTCTTGAATCCCCATCGAGCAGCCACTTAGATCTGAACACCCTCCCCTGGATCCAGAGCTGCTCACAACAGAGGGGTGAAGGGGATTGGGCTCCTGGTGCCCTCTGCTTCATTTCCCTGCCTTGGCAGCCAAGTCTGGAGCTGGTTCAGCAGCAACACTTCAGCAGCAGCTTCTTGTTGAAACTGCTGCACTCACCTTTCATTTCAGTGTGTGTGTGCCTGTGCTTCCCTCCCCAAGCTCCTGGAAAGCCACCAAGCAATAAACCAGCATTTCCCAGGTGATGTCAGTGGTGCAAAGCTGACTCAGCTGCAGCTCTGTCCTGCCCCACAGCAGAGAACACTGAGACCTGTAAGTGCTGAAGGAAGCTGTGGGCAGAGTTTGTCAGGGAACAAGAGGCTTTTTGGGATGCAGATGGAGAGCAGCCCTCTCTAACTTCCTCAGCACAAGGACTCTGCCCAAGTCAGCAAATCAAAGCCACACCAGGGGCCTCTCCTCCTTCTGCTTGGTGGCAGAGGTCTCTGCAGCTGCATGCAGCAAGGGGGTGTGCAGCTAATGAGGCCATTTCAGCTCATGGCTTTCCATTAAGGAAAACCACACAGAGAGCTCCAAGTACCTCTTCAGTTAACAAACCTACTGCTGCAATCAGCTCCTCCTAAGCAAAGTTGTGATCATAAACCCTCATCCAGGTTTCACTCCTCCTGCACCAGCAGACAACAATTAGGGTGAGTGGCCAAACACCCACCAGAGCCAATGCATCAGGGCACATCATGGCTTAAGGCACTCAAGCCTCTGAGACTAACAAACAGCATCTGCAGACCAGCACAGAATCACAGCACCACAGAATGTCAGGGGCTGGAAGGGACTTCCAAAGCTCAGCCAGTCCAACCCCTGCCAGAGCAGCAGCACCTGGAGCAGATCACACAGGAACACATCCAGGCAGCTCTTGAATATCTCCAGAGAGGGAGACTCCACAGCCCCCCTGGGCAGCCTGGGCCAGGGCTCTGCACCCTCACAGGGCAAAAATTCCTCCTCATGTTTCCATAGAACTTCCTCTGCCTCAGCTTCCACCACTGCCCCTTGTGCTGGCACTGGCATCACCCAGCAGAGCCTGGCTCCAGCTCCTGCCACTCACCTGCACATCTTCATCAACACTGCTGAGGTCACCTCTCAGTCTCCTCTTCTCCCAGCTCCCATTCCCAGCTCCCTCAGGCTCTCCTCCTAACAGAGCTGTTCCATTCCCTTCAGCACCTTTGTGGCTCTGTGCTGGACTCTCTCCAGCAGTTCTTTGTCCTTCTTGAACTGGGAAGGCCCAGAACTGGACACAGGACTCCAGATGTGACCTCACCAGAGCAGAGCAGAGGGGCAGAAGAAGCTTTCTCGACCTACTAACCACAGCCCTTCTAATCCACCCCAGAATAGCATTGCCCCTCCTGGCCACCAGAGCACATTGCTGGCTGATGCTCAACCTCCCATCAGCCAGGACCTCCAGCACTTGTCACAGCTGCTGCAGGGAGAAGGCAAAGGCTGACACAGAACCATAGAATCATTAAGGTTGGGAAAGATCCCTAAGACCATCAAGTCCAACCATCAACTCAACACCACCATCCCCACTAAACCACATCCCAAAATGGAACAAGTGGGCATGATCCCATGTAGAGAGGGGAGAAGGGAGAGAGGGATGGAGAATTTGCCCTAGCCTCCAGCTGCACTGTGCAAGGAGGAGGATGAGGAACACAAACCCCACCAGGATTAGGGAGTCTCTGTGTAAGCACAAAGATGAATCCCTCATAATTGTGATGATGGTCAGTCATAAAATGGTTTAGGTTGGAAGGGACCTCAAGGATCATCCAGTTGATGATATTTCTCACTAGAACAGATCACTCAAGGACTCATCCAAGCTGGTCTTGAACATCTCCAGGGAGGTTGTGGAGCACAGAAGCACCGAATGTGATCTTCGATCACATTGGG
>WAAF01010616.1:31857-44267 GCA_013400475.1 Tricholaema leucomelas
CAGGGAGGTTGTGGAGCACAGAAGCACCCAATGTGATCGAAGATCACATTGGGTGCTTCTGTGCTCCACAACCTCCCTGAGCAACCTATGCCAGGTTCTCACCACCCTCACTGCAAAGAACCCTTCCCTAACATCCAGTTTCAACCTCCCCTCTTCCAGTTTAAACCCTTTACCCCTTGTTGGTGTCCTCCAGCCCTCAGTTTCTCTCCTTTAATGTTCAGGGGTACATGGGAACAGGCTGCTCAGGGTGGGGTTGTGGAGTCTTCCTCTCTGCAGATATTCATAACCTGCCCAGATGCATTCCTGTGTGATCTGCTCCTGGTGATCCTGCTCTGGCAGGGGTAGGGTTTGGACTGGATAAGCTTTGGAAGTCCCTTCCAGCTCCTGACATTCTGTGGTTCTGTGATTTTTCCTCTCCCTGAATCATTTCCAGATGCTGTGTAGCAGGTCTGAGGCTGCATACAGCACCTGACCCACAAAGGTACCCTCAAACAGTCCACCCTGGCCACCTCCCCTGTGCTGTGCAAGGCTCTTTGCTGCTGCCCAGGAGCTTACTCAAAAGGGGCTCAAGCTCCAACACATTCAGGTCATGGAGGTTAGAAGGCATTTGCAAGTGGCAATAACTTTCTGCCACTGCTGGTCTGGATGAGCTTGCATCTGGACTTCCCCAACTCATTCCTCATGCCACAGCTTGGACCTGAAGATAGAAATTGCCACCAAGAGGAAGGCCAAAGGCTACACATCCCTCTTTGAGGTGACTCAGAGGCTTGCAATGAGCAGACACTGGTCTCAGCTATCCATCCTTGTAATTCCCCTTGTTCTTATCTATCAGCCACCTCCAGAAGAGCTTTTAAGGCAGACTTTGCTCCTGTTACGTTGCTACCACTGCAACAGCAGAGTGGGAATACACATCCCTCCTCCCCACCACCACTAATGCCAGCCAGGGTGCAGGCAGGTTTTTAGCACTAGGAGCAGGCTGCCTGAGGATGACTTTTACCCCTCTGCAGAACTCAGGATGAGTCAATTATTTACAGGAGGAGATCACAAGAATGTGCTGGAAATGACTTGAGGTAAGGTGAGGCTTCCTTCAACTTCAGGGGCTGCTTTTCTCTGCCTCTATTGATTCTGCAGGGGGAGGGAAATCAACACAAAAACTGCCAGAAGTTTTCCAGTGCTTTTTTTCTGCAGTTTCTAAAGCCTTCAGCTCCAGGGTGCATGCAGAAGAGTGTGGCCAGCAGGTCAAGGGACATTCTCCTTCCCCTCTGCTCTGCTGTAGGGAGGTTGCATCTGCAGTACTGGGTCCTGTTCTGTGCTCCCCAGTTCCAGAGAAACAGAGATCTATAGGAGAGAGTCCAGTGGAGGCTGAAAAGGTGCTGAGGGGTCCTGAGGCAGCTCTGTGAGGAGCAAAGGCTGAGAGCCCTGGGGCTGAGAGCCTGCAGAAGAGCAGCCCCAGAGGGGAACTGAGCAATGCTCAGCAAGAACTAAGGGATAAGGAGCAAGAGGCTGGTGCCAGACTCTTGCCAGTGGTGCCCAGGGACAGGACAAAGGGCACTGGGCACAAACTGGAAGTCAGGAGGTTCCACCTCAACAGCAGGAGAAACTTCTTTGGTGTGAGGGTGCTGGAGGCCTTGAGCAGGCTGCTCAGAGAGGTTGTGGAGTCTCCTTCTCTGGAGAGACCAGAACCCTGCTGGGGTTCTTCCTTCCCCAGGGCTAACAAATGAAAGAGTCTTTTACATCCATGCTGCTGGACAGAGGAGCTGACTGCAGCAGGCAGCAAAAGCAGGACTGCTGCCTGCATAACGATGGCCTGGCACCAGTTCCCATGGCACAGTCACTCCTCTTGACACCCTCTTACAACAGTAAGAGCTTCTGCCAACAGGAGATGCTGAGAGCTCACAAAGCACTGGGGTTTGCCTGCCTTTTGCTTTAGGAGCAGACAAGTGCCTTACAAACTGCCCAGGACACCTGCAACCCCCCACAAGTCCACCTGCCCCAAGTCTTCCCAGCTCTGCCTGGCCTGACCAACCTGTGCCTGATGAGCAGGGCACACCATCAGAGCAGGACTGTGGAACAAGCTGCAGATGGAACCCAGCACATCATGAAAGTGTTGCCCCTCAGCTGCCCCTGCGAGAGGTCCTTGGGTGCAGGAGAGCAACAGGCCTGTAAATGTTGTTGTGGAGAGAAGTGCCTTGGTGCCAGCAATTGTGATGCAGACAGTTTAGCTGTCACAGAAGATAAAGAGGTGACATGCACACACTGCATGAGCATCTTCAAAGGTGAAAACAGCAGGTTCAGAGAAGCTTTTTGATCCAGGAGGGAAGAGGCATAGCAAGATGTCAGCTGGCTGGAAGGTGGGCAGACAGCCTGGCATTAGAAACCAGGCATCAGTTTGAAGAGGTTGTCATCAAGGGCTTTGCCAGGCTTGGCAGCGACCTGTAAAGAGAGCTGCTATCATCCAGAGAGCCCCAGGGGCTTGGCTGGGGTCTGCAGGAGCCCAAACAAAGCCACAAAGCCCCCCCAGGGACTTGTTAACTAGAGCAGTGTTGGATTCATCCCATCTTGCTGTCATCAGCTGGAAGCCAGCAGGGCTCCTGGCACTGATGGTGTCAGAGAGCACTCCAAGGGCTGACATTCTCTGCTTGGTGTTCATCACAAAACCAACTGAAAGAATCAATGCTCCCCTGTAAGGTGTAGCTCCTAGCAGCTCCTCTGAGAGCTGAGCAGCTTTGGAGCTGACCATCTGAAGCCTCTTGCCAAAAATGATGAGATAAGCTGGGCCAGAGAGAAGCTGAGGCAGAAGCAACAAGTCTGGCAACTGCTGTGAGCTTACCTGGTTCCAAACATCAGGTCACACCAGCAAAGGTTTAGGCTGGGCAGCAGAAGAAACTTCTTCACTGAAAGGGTTCTCAAACACTGGTACAGGATGCCCAAGGAGGTGGTTTAATCCCCATCCTTGGAGGTGTTGAAAAGAGGCAGAGGTGTGATGCTGAGGAGCAGCTGAGGGAACTGGGGTGGTTTAGTCTGGAGAAAAGGAGGCTGTGGGGAGGCCTCCTGGCTCTCTACAACTGCCTGAAGGGAGGCTGGAGTGAGGTGGGGTCCTTTATGAGTGACTGGGTCTCTTCTCCCCAGGAACGAGTGATAGGTTGAGAGGAAATGGCCTCAAGTTGCACCAGGGGAGGTTGAGGTTGGACATTAGAAGAAACTTCTTCACTGAAAGGGTTTCCAAACACTGGCACAGGCTGCCCAGGGAGGTGGTTGGATCCCCATCCCTGGAGGTGATTGGAAAACAGAGATGTGGTGCTGAGGGCCATGGTTTAGCATCAGACATGGCAGAGAGAGAGGATGGTTGGAGTCAATGACCTTAAAGGGCTTTTCCAACCCAAGCCATTCCATGATTTCACCTGAGCAGGGTAGGTAGGAAAAGCCCCCCCCAGGTCTGGACTGCTACCATCTCCTGCTCCTCCAGTCCTCAGCCCACCCCTTCAGGTGGACTTGATAGTCAGTGAGAGGAGCAGGGAGAGGCTGCAAAGCAAAGCAGCCTGGACTGGGTACCGTGGTTTGTTTTTCCTCTCCACACTGCTTTGACTCATGGAGCAATCCCAGCTGGCTTTTGTGAACAGCAGCCTCAAACAGCAGCCTCACTCACCTGCCACTTGATGCTTTCCTGGGGATCAGTGACTAAAGTCCCCTCAGACAGAACAGCACAGGAAGATTAGCAGCACTTCTGCCACAGGCTCAGAGCCAGTAAAGGCAGAGAATACCACGGCGTGGGCTTCAGACGCCTGCTGGGATGGATTGCCACATCTCCCTTCTTCATCTTTATCTCTTTACCTGTAGCTATCCTTCCCCTGATGCTGAAGGATGTCCCTCTTGTAATGCCAGAGCCACAGGCAAATGCTCCTCAGGTGGCCCAGCAGCAGCAGTTGGTGTCCCCAGCCTTCCTTGCCAGATTGGACCTGATGCATTCCAGACTGGTGGCTCTCCAGGCAATTCACTCCTGCCTGTTCTTCCAGTGAGTGATGCCTCTCCCTCCAAATTGAAGCTCTTCACAGATGGCTCCTCCATGTATTTCTCACCTCAAGGAGACATTTGGCAAAGCTTCACAATCACCCAAGTGTTTGGTTCCAGCTGCTCTGAGGTGAAGAGTCGGCACTCTGCTGCAAGAGATGATTGGGCACTCGTGGCTACTGATGACAGAACAGAACAAACAGTGAGAGGCAAATGGTCCAAGGCAGAATGAGACACCAGGAGTTACTGAGCTGTTTGGCTTCATTGGATTACTCTTTTATGTCCCAGGTTAAGCAAAGTTCCTTCCCAGTTTGAGTAAAGTTCTGCCTTCTTGTTCCAGTTTGGAGCATTAATATGCTTAGAACATCCAAATTGGTCAAACTCTTTTCCCTCCAGGCTTGGAATTAGTCCCTTGCTGTCATGCACCAAGGTTTGTACTACTGCTGCTGTGTCTTGCTCAACCATTACATAGAGAAGGAACAAGAGTGAGGTGTGGTCTGGATGAGCAGAGAGGGAAGTGAATTGGGAACTGGTTGAAGGGAAGAAGCCAGAGAGTTGTGGTCAGTGGGATGGAGTCCAGCTGGAGGCCTGTGACTAGTGGGGGCCCTCAGGGGTCAGTGCTGGGGCCAGTTCTGTTCAATAGAATAGAATAGAATAGAATAGAATAGAATAGAATCAACCAGGTTGGAAGAGACCTCCAAGCTCATCCAGCCCAACCTAGCACCCAGCCCTGCCCAATCACCCAGACCATGGCACTAAGTGCCCCAGCCAGGCTTGGCTTCAACACCTCCAGCCACAGCCACTCCACCACCTCCCTGGGCAGCCCATTCCAATGCCAATCACTCTCTCTGACAACAACTTCCTCCTAACATCCAGCCTAGACCTGCCCTGGCACAGCTTGAGGCTGTGTCCCCTTCTTCTGTTGCTGGGTGCCTGGCAGCAGAGCCCAACCCCAGCTGGCTACAGCCTCCCTGCAGGGAGCTGCAGACAGCAATGAGCTCTGCCCTGAGCCTCCTCTGCTGCAGGCTGCACACCCCCAGCTCCCTCAGCCTCTCCTCATAGGGTTTGTGTTCCAGGCCCTTTACCAGCCTTGTTGCCCTTCTCTGGACACCTTCCAACATCAATGACCTGGATGAGGGCACAGAGAGCACTGTCAGCAAGTTTGCTGATGGCACCAAACTGGGTGTAGTGGCTGCCACCCAGGAGGCTGTGCTGACATTCAGTGAGACTCGAACAGGCTGGAGGGGAGGGCAGGGAGAAACTGAATGAAATTCAACAAGGGCAAGGGGAGAGTCTGGCACCTGAGAGATAACAACCCCAGGGAGCAGGATAGGCTGGGGACTGAGATGTTGGAAGGCAGCAAAGGGGAAAAGGGTCCTGGCTGATGGGAGGTTGAGCATCAGCCAGCAATGTGCTCTGGTGCCCAGGAGGGGCAATGCTATTCTGGGGTGGATTAGAAGGGCTGTGGTTAGTAGGTCGAGAAAGCTTCTTCTGCCCCTCTGCTCTGCTCTGGTGAGGCCACATCTGGAGTCCTGTGTCCAGTTCTGAGCCCCCCAGTTCAAGAGGGACAAAGAACTGCTGGAGAGAGTCCAGCACAGAGCCACAAAGATGCTGAAGGGAATGGAACAGCTCTGTTAGGAGGAGAGCCTGAGGGAGCTGGGGCTGGGAGCTTGGAGAAGAGGAGACTGAGAGGTGACCTCAGCAGTGTTGATGAAGATGTGCAGGTGAGTGGCAGGAGCTGGAGCCAGGCTCTGCTGGGTGATGCCAGTGCCAGCACAAGGGGCAGTGGTGGAAGCTGAGGCAGAGGAAGAAACATGAGGAGGAATTTTTCCCCTGTGAGGGTGCAGAGCCCTGGCCCAGGCTGCCCAGGGGGGCTGTGGAGTCTCCCTCGCTGGAGATATTCAAGAGCTGCCTGGATGTGTTCCTGTGTGATCTGCTCCAAGTGATGCTGCTCTGGCAGGGCTTGGACTGGACAAGCTTTGGAGGTCACTTCCAGCCCCTGACACTCTGTGATTCTGTGATTCAGCCATCATAGAATGGCTTCAGTTGGAAAGGACCTTAAAGATCAGCCAGTTCCAAACCCCCCTCTGCCAGGGCCTGGGACACCTCCCACTAGATCAAGTTGCTCTAAGCCTCACCCAACCTGGCCTTGAACACCTCCAGGGATGAGGCAACTCTCTGGGCAGCTCATTCCAGTGTCTCCCCACCCTCACTCCAAGCAATTTCTTCCTAAAGTCCAATTTAAATCTACTCTGCTCTAGTTTCAATCCATTGCCTCTCGTCCTGTCACTACAAGCCCTTATAAAAAGTCCCTTCCCAGCTCTCCTGTAGCTCACTTCAGGTACTGGACTTCTGCCCCAGCTCTCCTATAGCCCGCTTCAGGTACTGGACATCTGCCCCAGCTCTCCTGTGGCCCTCTTCAGGCACTGGAACTCTGCCCCAGCTCTCCTGTGGCCCTCTTCAGGTCCTGGACTTCTGCCCCAGCTCTCCTATTGCAATGGGCTGCCCAGGGAGGTGGTGGAGTCACCATCCCTGGAGGTGTTCAAGCAAAGCCTGGATGAGGCACTTAGTGCCATGGTCTGGTTGATTGGGCAGGGCTGGGTGCTAGGTTGGACTGGATGAGCTTGGAGGTCTCTTCCAACCTGGTTGATTCTATGATTCTATAGGCCACCTCAGGTACTGGAACTCTGCCCCAGCTCTCCTATAGCCTTCTTCAGGTACTGGAACTCTGCCCCAGCTCTCCTATAGCCCTCTTCAGGTACTGGAACTCTGCTCTAGGGGCTCCCTGGAGCCTTCTCCAGGCTGAGCAGACCCAGCTCCCTCAACCTGTCCTCCTAGGAGTTTTAGGAGCAAGGAATGGCCACCTGAGCTACCCCCACCTCTGGCAGGGGTGTGGACCTCAATGATCCCTTTGGGTCCCTTTCAACCTCTAACATCCTGTGCTCCTGTGCTCCAATGCTGCTGCAGGACCGTGAGGGTTTCAGTCTCAGTTACTGGCACAGTGGAGGCAGCTTAAAGCTTGCAACTGAGAGAAGGAGAACTCTCCAAGAGGGAGCCACCTTGAGAGGCAGCGAGGCAGATCCAGCTGGCTTTGTGATGACTCAGCTTAAGAGAGATAATTGCTCCCTCCAAATATCAAGGGATGTTGCTTGCCAAGGAAGGAGAGGAAATATTTATGGTGGAAGGGAGTTCAAAGGCAGCATGGCTGAGCTGCTGGAGTGAAAACAGAGGTGGGCAGATCCAGGCTGAGCAGTCAGGAAAACGATCAGCCTGTGAAATGAGTCTCCTGAGTGTGGAAGAGGTAGAAACTCCATCATTTGGGATGCTCAGAATTAGACTGAACAAGATCTGAGGGAGTTCCCTCCGGGGAGCAATCCTGCACCAGATGAGACAGATCTCTCCTGCCTCCCCACCGCTGCTTCACTACATTTTCTCATGTGCCTGCAGGTGTCAGCAAAGGAAATTATTAGATCCATGTCCCCACTGCTCCCCTGATACCTTCCCTCAATCAGAGCTACAAGCTCCTACAGCCTCCTGCCAACAGGCCGTGAGATGGCCCCACCAGACGGGTGGGGTTTGTTTCCCCAGGGCTGTTTGATCTCTGCAAGAGCTGTAATTGAATGCAGAGCCTTGGCAGCCCTTGCCAGGCTCGCAGCGTGCAGGCTGCCCCAGGCCACGTCCCTGGGGCACGGTCAGCACCCTGCTGGCACCGACGGCAGCCAGCCCCAGTGCTGACTGTCTGAGGACAAGAGAAGCAGTTTGGCACCACCTGTGCCCTGCCCCCGCCACTTCTGCACCGTGCTGTCAGGGAAAGGGATTTTAAAGGAGCAGGAAAGGAAAGGGAGAGCTGGAGGGTGCCAGAGGAGCTTGGCAAGATGCCTGTCAGGAGCCAGAAAATAAACCCAGAAGCCATCCCTGAAAAGGGGTAGAAGTTCAAGGAGTAGAATATCTGTCCTGGATGTTCAAGGAGTAGAAGATTTGTCCTGGAACAGGCAGCATGGAGGCTGGCAAAGGCTGGGCACCACCAGGTGTGAAAAATCTTAGCAGAGGAAAAGCTTCCCCAGCCAAAGAGAGGGAAATAAGAGCCTCAGCTCTGGCCTGAGGAGTCTGTGGTGAGCAGCAGAGGAGAAGGTGCCCTTGGCTTTCACTGCCAGCTCTCCTCCAGGAAAAGCAACAGAAGAAAGCTTCACTGCAGCACTGCTGGGATGGACAGAGTTGAGATCACTCACAGATCAACCCAGCAGCTCCCTCCTAGGAAAGGCAGAGAGTCCAGTTAGAACTTACAGAATCATAGAATCAAGCAGGTTGGAAGAGAGCTCCAAGCTCAGCCAGCCCAACCTAGCACCCAGCCCTGCCCAATCACCCAGACCATGGCACTAAGTGCCCCAGCCAGGATTGGCTTCAACACCTCCAGGCACAGCCACTCCACCACCTCCCTGGGCAGCCCATTCCAATGCCAATCACTCTCTCTGCCAACATCTTCCTCCTGACATCCACCCTAGACCTCCCCTGGCATAACTTAAGGCTGTGTCTCCTTGTTCTGCTGTTGGCTGCCTGGCANAATGGCAGGGGGCTGAAACTTCGAATGGTAGGGGTTGAAAGAGACCTCCAGAGATCATCCAGTCCAGCCCCCCTGCCACAGCAGGGTCACCCAGGCCAGGGCACACAGCAGCACATCCAGGTGGGTTTGGAATCTCTCCAGAGAAAGAGACTCTACAACCATTCTGGGCAGCCTGCTCCAGGGCTCCAGCACCCTCACAGTAAAATATCTCCTCTGCCACTTTGGTCTGAGTCCTGCCCAGCTCTAACTTCATGTCCCTGAGCTGCACCACGTTCTTGGCAGTTTCTGGGTGCTGTTTTGTGCCTGGGCTGGCTCCATCACCTCCCTGCTGTGGCTGGTCCCAGGGTTTTGAGTGCTGCTGGAGGGTGATAATGTGAGAGGACCTCAGTACTTGCTGTTAAGAGAACTGATTGCATCCATGCCACAGCCATCTGCACCCTTCTGGTCTCCTGGGGGCAAAGCCTTCCTCTTTTCACACTCCTTAGGGACTGCTACTTGATGTACCAGCACTGGGGACAGTATTTGGTACCTGACTTTGGCAGAAGATAGGATCCTTATCCCCTGTCTTGTAGAGGGAGAAACCTCATGAGATACAGAAAAGTGACTGGTGCCACTACCCTCCCAGTGGTGCCCAGGGACAGGCCAAGGGGCACTGGGCACAAACTGGAACCCAGCAGGTTCCATCTGAACGGGAGGAGAAACTTGTCTGGTGCTGGAGGCCTGGAGCAGGCTGCCCAGAGAGGTCTCCTCTGGAGAGATGCCAACCCCCTCCTGCTCATTGTGATCCTGGGCAAGCTGCTGTGGGTGCCCTGACTTAGCAGGGGGCTTGAACTCCAGAGGATCTCCAGAGGTCCTTTCCAGCCCTCACCATGCTGGGATTCTGTGACTGGGCTGGATTCATCCAGGTCATCCCAAGCAGAGGACAGATGGAAAACCAGTGAGCAAATAACCCAGTCCACAGATCCAGCAGCCCAGCCTGCTTGCCAGCCACCATCTATTTGCCAGCCCTCACTTTCAGAGAGAGGCTCAATTGCCCCTAATTGCAATCCAAATCAGAGGAACTTTGGCTTCTTCAGCCATCAGCATGGGGAGGAACAGCTGGAAAACAAGAGGTGCTGTGAGCTATGACAGGGATTCAGGTGGATTTCTTCTCCCCTTGTTCCAGGCTATTTTGGCACCAGAGGGAGACCAAGTGAGGAGAAAGTTTCATCTGCAATTGTTTGCTTTAAGAACAAGCTCTAAAGCTGTTGGAAATGGACTTCAGGTCCAAGTGGCCACTGAGCCACAACCGCAGCTTTGCCAGCAATTTGCTCTAATGTGGAATGAGTCAGAAACACAAAACCAAGGGGAAAGCCTCCTCCTTTGTTCAAGAGGGAGAAGAGAGAGGTCTCCTTCCTCAAAACACAGCTGAAAGCTCTGCAATATTGGGCTGAACTCAGAGCAAAAGCTGAGGAGAAAATGAATGCTGCTGTGTACCTGGTGCCAGTCCTGTCACTGCCTCTCTCTAGCTGCTGACACTTGGTCCTGTTCTTCACAACAGAGAGGTGTCAGATGTGCTGTGTGGATCAGCAGAGAGCCAGAGGCATCAGCTCTGAAGAGCAGCTTCATGCTGTTATTTCCCTGCACCAAGTGGTATCTCCAGCTGCCACTTTGCTGCTCAGGCTGTGTTTAGGGCTGGATTTGTCTTGTGCAAGGAGAGCAGGATGGCAAATCTCAGGTCTAAACGGGGGAATATGGACCCACAGAACCAGAGAGACCTTTGTGATTATCAAGTCCAAGCACTCACCCAGAGCTCACAATCTCACCACTGCTGCTCAGCCACTGCCACTAAAGCACATCTCTCAGCACCACAGATGGGCACAGTCCAGTGCCAGGAGTTTTAACAAGTCCAAGTGTCAGGTTCTGCACTTTGGCCACAAAGCAGCACTGCAGGCTGGGGACAGAATGGTTGGAGAGCAGCCAGGCAGAGAGGCAGCTGGGGGTGCTGGGAGAGAGGAGCTGAAGATGAGGCAGCAGAGTGCCCAGGTGGGCAGCAGAGCCAATGGCATCCTGGGCTGGCTCAGGAGCAGTGTGGCCAGCAGGACCAGGGCAGTCCTTTTGCCCCTGTACCCAGCACTGGCTAGGCCACACCTTGAGTGCTGTGTCCACCACTGCTGCTCAGCCACTGCCACTAAACCACATCCCCATCAAAGATCACATTGGGTGCTTCTGTGCTCCACAACCTCCCTGGAGATGTTCAGGACCAGGTTGGATGAGGCCTTGAGTGACCTGTTCTAGTGGGAGGTGTCCCTGCCTATGGCAAGGGCTTGGAACTGGCTGAGCTTTGAGGTCCCTGCCAACCTAAACCATTCTGAGTCCATCTCACCCAGTGCCATCTATCAACACTGAAGTTATTGCTTCTGTATCTCTGCAAGAGCCTCTTTGGCAGATGACACAAGCCTGAAAGTGGCTTTCACCAAACTAAATCTGCTGCCATGAGAAAGCTTCACTCCTTCATGCTTGGCAGAGTCATCAGCAGTTGTCATAAAAGAGTGACTCAGAGAGGACTGAAATGATTTTCTGTGAAGAGCAAGGAATGGCCTTAACTCTGCCCTGGGATACCCCAGGTGCCACCACACCAGGACCAGCTGTTCCAACTGTGCTCCCTAGCCCCTGGGGCTCTGTGCCCTTCTCCACCACCTGAAAGTCATAACTCTCCCCAGCCAGAGCCTGGGAATGGCCCAGCACACACAGCCCTGCTCAGCCAGCTCTCTCCTGAAGATGGATGATCCTATCTGCTGTGATGACATGAGCCAGTAGCTGGGGGCATCTCCCAGTGATTTAAGGGCAAAGTAAAGCACTGATAGGGGGAGAGTAAGGCATGGTCTGTATCTGCAGGACATTTAGAGCACTTACAACCACCCCCCTGCCCGGTTTGTTGTACTGAGCAGGGAAGCCACAGCATGCAAAAGGCACCAGGAGACCTTGAGATGCCAGAGATGAAGCCTCAGCAGGAGCAGCTGGGCTGGTTTGCAGCAGTGGTGTTGTGAGCAGGGTTTAGACACGGGGGATGGCCTTGGGTCTTCCAATAGGAGTGCAAATCACTGCTGTGCATTGGCTTTTTGACTTGGCTGGCTGCCTTCAGAAGCCTGAAGGAAATCTGCCTCCCTCTGGAGCACATCACCACCAGATGTGACCTTCGGAGGACATCCAGGGAAGGGAATGGGGAGATCCACAGGCACAACACCACAGCAGGGCTGGGCAAAGCTCAGGCTCGAAAAGTCAGGAAGAATCTGCCCAAAGAGCAACCAAAAGGCAACGTTGCTGCTGTTCTTGGGAAACAAACCCACCCCAGACAGAGAAGTCAAAAACTTCAACTCTGATTATCATCAAAGCCTCCCACTCTGCCTGGCCTCCTCCCCGATGGGCACTGGGAATCGCTAAAGGAAATGGCTTTCAAAAGGAGCCTTTGTGATAAGGAAGCATCCATCTGATCAAAAGTGCCTTTGCAGCTCTGCTTTCAAAGCAACTCCACCCAGAAAGTGAATGCAGAGCAGGCTGCATCAGTCAGCCCTGCCTGGGGCTCACACCAGCTCTAGGACTCCACACCAGGCTGCATCACACAGCCCTGCCTGGGGCTCACACCAGCTCTAGGACTCCACACCAGGCTGCATCACACAGCCCTGCCTGGGGCTCACACCAGCTCTGGGACTCCACACCAGGCTGCATCACACAGCCCTGCCTGGGGCTCACACCAGCTCTGAGACTCCACACCCAGGCTGCATCCCACAGCCCTGCTTGGGGCTCACACCAGCTTTGGGACTCCACACCCAGCCGGCACCCCACACCCCGGCCTGGGGCC
>WAAF01010616.1:44597-74582 GCA_013400475.1 Tricholaema leucomelas
GGACTCCACACCAGGCTGCATCACACAGCCCTGCCTGGGGCTCACACCAGCTCTGGGACTCCACACCAGGCTGCATCACACAGCCCTGCCTGGGGCTCACACCAGCTCTAGGACTCCACACCAGGCTGCATCACACAGCCCTGCCTGGGGCTCACACCAGCTCTAGGACTCCACACCAGGCTGCATCACACAGCCCTGCCTGGGGCTCACACCAGCTCTGCAAAGCCAGGAGAGGAACTCAGGCATTTGCTACCCTCTGCTGTCCTTCTCCTGCTATTTCATGTCCCTCTAGAAGAGGCCACTGTTCTTTTCCTCTCTCTTCTATGCCTTCATGTCCCCCGCCAGAGAACCAGCAGCATCCTTCCCATCAGAAGATACTGAGTCTCTCCAGGTGCCTTTGGGCTGACCCTGCTGCCTCCTTCAACCCTCTGCTCCCCAAACCCCTCAGGGCCATGTCCCAGACATTGCCATTTCCATGCAGAGCATCTGTGCTTCCCTCCACCCCCAGCCTGCCTTTTTCATGCTGTTCTTTCTCTTCCCCAGTTGATCCTCCTGTCCCTGCCCCTGCTCCTGTGCCATTCCTCCCTCTGCACTGCTCACGGGAGAGCTGGACTCTGACCTGCCAAGCACCGAAAGCCCTTCTGCAGGTCTCAGGCATCACCAGGGTTAATTTTGGGGTGGGATCACTGGAGCTCCTGCCTTTATTAACAACCCTTGACCCTTCACAGAGGAGAAGGAGGCAAGAGATAAATGCCAGCCTTGTTGCTTTGGTGCCTACCTTGAATATTGATCACCACCGAGGTGATTTACCACAGGGAGAGAGATCAGGAGACAATTCCCTCCTAATGAGCCATGTTCAGCTGATAAGATCAGATGTGTGGAATCCCTCTCTCCCCAGGGAAGCCACAAGCTGCTGCCTGCCCCAAAGGTTGGGGGTTCACAGGGAGACAAACCTGACCCTGAGCTCCTGACGCAGCTTGTTGATCGCCCACAAGAACCACTGCTGCTGCCTTTAGCAGAGCACTCCTGGAGCAGTCAGCAGATCTTTGGTCCTGGTCTGTGAGTCTGCAGACAACAGCAGGTTAGGAGCAAGTGTGGATCTGTCAGAGGGCTCTGCAGAGGGACCTGGACAGGCTGCACAGGTGGGCACAGTCCAGTGCCAGGAGTTTTGACAAGTCCAAGTGCAGAGTTCTGCACTTTGGCCACAACAACCCCAAGCAGCACTACAGGCTGGGGCCAGAATGGCTGAGAGCAGCCAGGCAGAGAGGGAGCTGGGGGTGCTGGGAGAGAGGAGCTGAAGAGGAGGCAGCAGTGCCCAGGTGGGCAGCAGAGCCAATGGCATCCTGGGCTGGCTCAGGAGCAGTGTGGGCAGCAGGACAAGGGAGGTTCTTGTGCCCCTGTGCTCAGCACTGCTCAGGCCACAGCTTGAGTGCTGTGTCCAGCTCTGGGCCACTCCATTTTCCTTCAGGAAATGAGCTCCATGAAGTCATTTGGAGCCTGGCCTTGGCTGCCTGCCCTCTCTGCAATAGCTCCTGAAGACAAGTTTCACTCAGGTTTGACAGAGGGGAGATCTCAGAGATACTCTCAAGCTCCTACATGTTCAGTAAAGAAGAGATGATCACAGGGGAAAGCCACAGCTTGACTCAGGCAGCAGGAAAGAGAGCAGGCAGCTCCAAAAGCCACCCACAGCCTGGACTGCATCAGAGGCAGTGTGGCCAGCAGGGCAAGGGAGGGGATTCTGTCCTTCTGCTCTGCTCTGCTCTGCTCTGCTCTGCTCTGCTCTGCTGAGACCCCACCTGGAGCACTGTGTGCTGGCACCCCCAGCACAAGGACATGGAACTGCTGGAGAGAGCCCAGAGGAGGCCACGAAGATGCTCAGAGGGCTGCAGAACCTCCTCTATGAGGACAGGCTGAGAGAGTTAAGGCTGGAGAAAGCTCCAGGGAGACCTTAGAGCAGCCTTCCAGCACCTGAAAGGAGACTTTGAAGGGTCTACAGGAGAGCTGGGGAGGGATTTTTTTATGAGGGCTGGTGTGAGGGTTTGGGTGTTACTTGCCCACCACTCTTATGGAATCACTCAGACTGGACTCAGCCAGCTGGAAATAAAGGAATGAAGCTTTGTGTTCACAGCTTAGCACAACATCCAGGCAGAGAGTTACAAATTTACAGCTCCAGACAGAAATACACAACTTAAAAGTAATACAGAAGCACAACAGCCCCTCCCAGAAACCAGAGCCCCCAGGAGGGGCTCCCAACCACCCTTCCACCTTCTTCCCACCCCTCTGCCTTATCCCAGACTTTGCCTTAGGTGCAAAGTGAGTTTGGAGGATTGGCCAGGGTGGGGTTAGAAAGCAGAAGGATTAGTTACACAGAGAACAGGCCAGGGTGCAAAGCACAGGCACCCAGAGACCCACACCACTGCCCTGTCTATGCTCATGGTCTTGTTTTTATCCATCTCAGCAAGCCTAGGGGTGCAGTAGTCACCACCACCGTGTCCTCTTCTTCACAGCCTAGAACCTAGTTCTTCTCACCAAAATATTCCAGCTAGCCTCAAACTAGCACAGCTGGGAGTGACAGGAGGAGGGGAAATGGTTTGAAACTAGAGCAAGGGTTGATTTAGATTGGACCTTTGGAATAAGAGAGGTGAGACACTGGCACAGGTTGCCCAGGGAGGCTGTGGGTGGCCCCTCTGTGGAGGTGTTCAAGGCCAGGCTGGATGAAGCCTTGAGCAACCTGGGCTGGTGGGAGCACAAGCCCTACAAGGAGAGGCTGAGGGAGNATACTGTGAGACTGTGATACTGTGACATGTCCCTGCCCATGGCAGGGGGTTAGAGCTGGATGAGCTTTGAGGTCTCTTCCAACTCCAGCCATGCTGTGATGCTCTGAGTCACAGCAGGCAGGAGGCAACACACAGCCCCACACCGCAGACCGGAGGAAGCCTTCCCTGGCTGCGCTCACACAGGTCTCTGTTTCCATCCCAAGTGATCTCAGGCCAAGCTTGGCTTACTTATGCTCAGACTGTCAGAGAAACTTGAGAGCTGGGGGGCAGGGCAGGCTGAGGGTTTGGGTTTTTCCTTTGTAAAGAAACCCTTCAGGATTTCTTCATCCCATTACTCACCAGGGTGAAGCTTTCTCCATAGGCACAGCCTGCAGCCTCTGGAGGGGCTGACTCTGCCCTGCCCTTTACAGTATCACCACCACCAAGGTTGGAAGAGACCTCACAGATCATCAAGTCCAACCCTTTACCACAGAGCTCAAGGCTAGACCATGGCACCAAGTGCCACGTCCAACCCTGCCTTGAACAGCTCCAAGGACGGCGACTCCACCACCTCCCCGGGCAGCCCATTCCAGTGTCCAATGACTTTCCTTCAGCTCTCCCAGGATGGAGAGGTGAGGTTGTCCTCAGCAGTTCTGGCCCCCACCCTTCATCTCTGTGGGGTTTTTTTTCCACTGATTTCCTCACTCTGGGAGGAGAGGGAAGCAGGACTGCCTTTGCTTGGCAGGATTTCCTCCCAGGGATAATTAACTGCTGCTGCTTTCTGCTGTCACCGAGCTGCTGCACGCTCTGTGTTGCTGCTGCATCTCACCCGAAGAGGTGTGGGTGGGTTTCTGGTTTCTGATTTCTCTTCCTTGGGGCTTTGGGTTTTATTTTTAGTTAACTTGGGCTCTTTCTTTTTTTTTTCATGTAGATTTCCCCCCCCCCCCCAAGCCAGCAGGATGATGTGAACATATTTACCCTAAAAGCACTTCTCCCTCCCCCCCTACTCCTCGCCTCCAGAAACTCTGCTTCGAGACAGGAGGAGTTTTTAGCTCTACTCTACTCAAGCTTCTTTCTGTCCTTGGATCTTAACTGCTCACTTCTGGTCCTCAATGGACAATCAGAGGAACCTCAATCTCGTTTCCAGGACAAACAGGAACACAAAGAAAACACACCCTTTGGAAGAGATTCCAACCTGAACCAAGCGATTGCCTCAAGCTTCCCAGGCTTCCATCCAGGCTTCCTGCTGGAAGCTGTAGGCTGAGCTCTGGCTTATGATGCACCCAAGCTGGCAGAGAGGAAGCCTCCCATGGTACACAGCCACATTTTGCTCCCCTTTGCTCAGCAGTTTCTGTCATTTTGCCCTCTGAGAATTTTGGCATTTGCCCTCAAACTCAGCAGTCTGAGGGAGCTGGGGGTGAGCAGCCTGCAGAAGAGGAGGCTCAGGGCAGAGCTCATTGCTGTCTGCAGCTCCCTGCAGGGAGGCTGTAGCCAGCTGGGGCTGGGCTCTGCTGCCAGGCACCCAGGGACAGAACAAGAGGACACAGCCTCAAGCTGTGCCAGGGCAGGTTCAGGCTGGCTGTTAGGAAGTTCTTCCCAGCAAGAGTGATTGGCATTGGAATGGGCTGTTCAGGGAGGTGGTGGAGTCCTCATCCCTGGAGGTGTTGGACTCCTCATCCCTGGAGGTGTTTAAGATGAGGCTGCATGAGGCACTTAGTGCCAGGATTCAGTTAATTAGGTGTTAGGTGACAGGTTGGACTGGATGATCTCAAAGGTCTTTTCCAACCTGGTTAATTCTGTCATTCTGTGATTCCCACCAATCAAACCTTACACATCCCTCTCATCCCTATCTCCTCCTCCTTCCCCTGGATCATTTCTCCAACCATGTCCCTTCTACTAGGCTGTCCCCAGCTTTATTTCCTCAGTGCACCCAGCCTGCATGCTCCCCATGTTTCCAACAGACCCCAGACCTGCTGAGGGTGACCAAGGATGACAGGAGACATAGAATCATAGAATCAAGCAGGTTGGAAGAGACCTCCAAGCTCATGCAGACCTGCTGAGGGTGGCCAAGGTGGGCAGGAACCATAGGATCATGGAATCATAGAATCAACCAGATTGGAAGAGACCTCCAAGCTCATGCAGACCTGCTGAGGGTGACCAAGGTGGGCAGGAGCCACAGGAGCATAGAATCAAGCAGGTTGGAAGAGATCTCCAAGCTCATCCAGTCCAACCTGGCACCCAGCCCTAGCCAAATAACTAGACCAAGTGCCTCATCCAGTCTTGTCTTGAACATGGCACTGCCCAGCTTGGGAGCCATCACTAAGGTGACAGGAAGAAGCAGCAGATTCCTCATCACCATGGCAACGAGATGCTCCACACTGCACAGCAGGGCAGGATGCTCTGCACTCCATGCATCTGGCCAGGGGGACACAGGATGGTGATGACCATGGGGATCCTGACCTTGGTGCTTTGCAGCTGCTCAGGTAAAGATCTATGTGGAGGTGGACATGTTCTGTTCTGACTTCTTGGAGGGCCAACAGGAGCTTTGGAGAGGAGACCAGAGTGAGGTGAGTACCTCCAAGCTGAGCCTGAGCACTGTCTCTCTTCTCTCCTCCTAGCACAGAGAGTGTCCCCACCTTTGGACTTTCCAACCACCTCCAGACTGGAACACCAAAGGGGTGAGATCTGCAAAGCTCTCTTGATGGACCTCCCTGATCCCTGCACTCCTCTTTCCTGGGTGAAGTAGTCCCCCCACCCAGGCAGTGTCTGGGCATTAGTGAAAGGATTTTCTCCTTGCTACCCACTCTGCCAACAACCTGAGCAGAGGAGGTGGCTTCCCATTCACAGCCACCACAAGCAGAGGTGGCTCAGTCTGACTCTGTGGTGCCCACCAGCTCTGCCCACCACAGCCTGACTTCTTGCCACTTATTCTTACAGTTTCTGGCATTTTTTTTTCTCCTCTGACCTCAGGTCTCCCTGCAGGGTGGTCCCAGCAGTGCTGGGTCCATCCACATGCCACACAGGTTCCCAGCCTGCTCCTGTGGCTTCCCATCCCTCCTCTTTCTATAGCTCCAGGTCTGTACCCTGAAATTAGAATGNTGCTCGACAACTTCCTCCTCACCTCCAGCCTCACTCTCCCCACCTCCAGCTTTGCTCCATCCCCCCCAGTCCTGGCACTCCCTGACAGCCTCAAAAGTCCCTCCCCAGCTCTTTTGTAGCCCCCTTCAGATCCTGGAAGGCCACAAGAAGGTCACCTGGGAGCCTCCTCTTCTGCAGCCTGCACAGCTCCAACTCTTTCAGTCTGTCCTCATAAAAGAGATATTCCTCAGATATGTCTCCACCTCCTGTCTCTTTCTCTCTCTCTGGCCTAGGTCTTGTCTTCATCCACATGGAGAGCAGCCTCTATTCACTGCCCTGCAGCCCTGCAGAGATGGATGTGACTAATCTCACATACCACTGGGTGCAGGACAAGGCAGGTAAGGTCCCAGCTCCTCTCAGCTGCACAGTCAGGAGCAAGCATCTGTGATGGGCTTTGCTATGCAAGGCAAGAGAGGGGTAGGAGGGGACACAGCCAGCCAAGGAAGGAGCAGGTGTATGGAGCAGGTGAGGGGCACATGAGGACTGGGTACTCAGAATTGTCAGGGCTGGAAGGGACCTCAAGGATCACCTAGTTCCAAGTCCCCTGCCATGGGCAAGGACATCTCACACTAGATCAGGTTGCTCAGAGCCATGTCCAGCCTGGCCTTAAACACCTCCAGGGATGAGGCTTCCACCACCTCCCTGGGCAACCTGTTCCATGATCCTCATGGTGTTGGGGGGTGCTGAAATGACAAAAGGACCCAAGGTTATACTGCATAGGTAACACTTGTCCCTTTTTCTGGCCTAACAAGGTCTGAGGGATGTTGCTAAGAAAGCTTGCAGGCATTTGGACAGCATCATAGAACCAGTCAGGGTTGGAAGGGACCACAAGGATCATCTAGTTCCAACCCCACTGCCATGGGCAGGGACACCCTACCCTAGGTCAGGCTGGCCAGATAGTGATGTCTCTGGCAGAGGGGAGGGCACAGTTCTTCTTCCCTCTCCATCAACAACTTATCAGAGAAGGGAGAGGAAGAGCAGCTTTGGGAGCCTTGTAGAGTCTCAGCAGTGGTTTAAGAAGACCAAATCTGGGGCAGTCCAGAAGAGCATGACTCAGCCACCCAGGAAATGAGCCAGCTCCTGGTGACAACCATCTGTGTCTCTTGCACTAGTCCCTAAGTTGTTCTCAGTCACCAAGGAGGGACATCTCCTCTTCCAACACTTCCAAGCAGGCGACAGTGGGATGTACTCCTGCACCATCTCCTACATGAAGCAAGGAGTCCCTGTGGCCCAAACTTTTCACTACAGCATCTTTGGTGAGTCCAGTGCCAAGCTAGCAAGCAGGGGGGGACAACCCAACAAGGGCAGGAAGGGTGGAGAGGCCATGGGGTGAGAGGAGGGTTGGCCCCTTAGACGAGGGAGCTTTCTCTTGGCAAGGAGCAAGAACCAGGAACCTCTCAGAGTTTTCTCCCACAGGCTACCATGTGCTTGGGGGCCTGGACATTCTACTGCTCTTCCACAGCAAGCTCTGCAAGGATGAGTTGACCAAATGGCTCCTAAGGGGTCTGCAGAAGGAGCTGAGGCAGCTGGAGACTGAGCAACACTGCCAGCTCCAGATCACTAACAGCTTCTGTTTCCCACCACCCAACGCCCACTCAGAGGAGTTCCTCATCCAAGTACAACTAGAAGGTAAAGCTCCAGGCAGCACCACCCCAGCACAGTCCCCAAGGGACAGCAGAGGTGGTGGGGTGAAGCCAGAGGAGACCAAGCATTGCAGTTTGTGCTTGCAGAGGGGAGAGGGAGGCAGCACAGGGCTGAGGGAGTGTGGTGAAACTAAGGGCTCCTGGAAGACAGTGGTGGCTAATGGCTGGATTGGTTCAAGGCTTTGCCCCCCTCCTGCTGGAGCTGGGGCTGCCTGAGCTGCAGCAGTGACTCTCCACACCCTAGTGTCCCTCTTTGGGCCCCACTGGGATGAGCACTGCAACCCCCAGGACGTGGCAACGCTCACAGACTGCTACCACACCACCATCCAGCACAACGTCGAGCAGGTAAGCCCTGGGGTCAGGGCACCAGCAAAGGAGGGGGCATGGCACAGGGGCAATGTGCAGCCAGGACACTCCCTGGGGCCAGGTATCTCCAGCAGTGCTCAAAGGAACAGGAGCATCTCCAAGGCTTTGCTCAAGTCTCCTGGGGGCCCAGTTAGAGCTTCCCCTCAGATTGGTGCTTGTACCCCCTGGCTCCCACACCACAACCCCCACACTACGCCACTGGGAGGGCATCTTCTGTGCAACCTCTTGGACTTCAATATTGTCCTTCTAAGCTCTGCCTGCTCTGCCTTCTCCAGGTCAAGGTCACCCTCACCAGGTTCTTTGAGGAGCACAATTCCTTCCAGGTCACTGGAGCTGATGTCCCCAGCATCAACTTCACCAACAAGTTTGTTGGCATCATAAAGACCAAGCAGTGCAGCAGGGGCTTTGGGCAGACCAAGCAGCTGCGAAGATGCCTTGACTGCTGTGGTGAGCCAAGAGTCCACAGCCCTTTGGTTCCCTCTTCTCTTTCCCCCAGCTTGTCTGTTCCCTTCCCCATGCACAGCTCTGTGGCTTGGGGTCCTTGCTGCTCTCCCCATGTGCACCCAGCCCAGGGAATGTAGTGGGCAGGGTCATTCTGAGACCTTATGCATCAGGACTCAGTTCCCCTGACCCTTCACTGGATGCAACTTTAACAAGCAGCCAAGGCTCTTGCTTAGCAAAGCCTTTCTGCATGTCCTCTCTTCAGTTGTATGCCCACCAGGGACCTTCAGCCCTCCTCAGGACAGCCACTGCCTCCCCTGCCCTGTTGGCACCTACAGCCTGACCTACGGGGTGGCATCCTGCACCCCCTGCAAGAATGGCATGACCACCAGGGCACCAGGGGCCAGCTCCAGCAAGGCCTGTGTGGAGAAGGAAAGGCACACACAGGGTACACAGATCACCTGCTGCTGAAGGGCAGGGAGGGAGCTGGGGGACTCTGAGCCGAGGGCAGGCCCCACAGTGGGACCCAGAGCAGCTGTCCCAGATGTTGTCCATGGGAAGACCTACAGCCCTCAGGGATCCCTTTGGAGACAAGTGGCTCTCATCTCCTCCATCACCACCTCAGGAGAGATCTCAGCTCTCTGGCTGCTCCTCACACCAGAGCAATGCTGAACAAGCTGATTCTTCTCCCTCCTCCCTGCTCTCCTCAGCTTGCTCTTACAACCTCACTGCTGAGAGCAGTGCAGGTAACGACATCCCAGTCTCTGGGGCAGGGAAGAATCAGCATCAGGATTATCTCTGGGGTCTTTGGAGTGAGACTTCTTCTGAGTCAGTCCCACCCTCTGTCTCTGGGGCTGGGAAGAATCAGCATCAGGATTATCTCGGGGGTCTTTGGAGTGAGACTTCTGAGTCAGTCCCACCCTCTGTCTCTGGGGCTGGAAAGAATCAGCATCAGGATTATCTTTGGGGTCTTTGGAGTGAGACTTCTCCCTCTGAGTCAGTCCCACCCCTGTCTCTCTTCTCAGCTGTCTCCATCACACACAGCATCCCAGGCCTGTTTGTTATTGTCTTGCCAACGTTACTGGTCATCAACCTTCTCTCCATCCTGTAAGTCTGGGCTCCTTCTCCCAACATGGGACATTTTGAAGGCAGTTTATTGATGCTGAGTCACTCCCATTCCTCCTTGGAACAGCAGAGGAAGCCCACCAAGGGGACACCAGCAGGAGGTGGCATGCCAGAATAACGGTGCAAGACATCAAGGGCTGGGATGCTCCTTGTCATAGAATCAGTCAGGGTTGGAAGGGACCACAAGGATCATCTAGTCCCAACTCCCCTGCCATGGGCAGGGACACCCTACCCTAGATCAGGCTGGCCAGAGCTTCATCCAGCCTGGATGGGGCCTTGTCAATAGCTTACACAGCCACAGAGGGAGTGGTTGGGTGTGAGCCTGGGGAATGCTGGCATTGAGGGCTGGTGCTGGGTGGCTCTGGTGCTGGGTGGCTCTGGTGCTGGTTCCTAAGTCCCTGTTTTTCACTGGGGTCTTCTTACTCCCTGTAGCATCTCCTGTTGCTGGTTCTGTCGAGAATACAGGATGTCACCAGCAAGGGGCTTCCGAGGTGACAGGAAGCACCAAGAGGATGGAGAGAGTGAACAACTTCTTCAAGATCCCCAGGAAGGGTCCTCAGCCTTGCCCTGATGCTGGCCCTGCCAGTGACACCCATCCTTTGGGCACCAGCATACCTCAGGGGGATGATGGGGAGCACATGTGTGCAGCACCACCCCTTGCTGTAACCCTCGACCTCGGACTGATGAGACCATTCTTATGCTAACACTGGAGGACAGAAAGATCTGACATTGAAGGGCAGCATCCCACCAGCCACCTCTGTCCATGTCATTTGTGTCCCCAGCCAGCCCACACTGGCTGAAATGCTCTCCTCTCTGAGATGTTCTCCCCAAATAGCTCTGGCTATGACCACTCCTGTTGCTAATAAAGGTTGGCTTCCCTTTGCATCCACCTGCTCCAGACACAGCAGGACTTGTGGGGCACAAGGAAAGGACCTGTCATACAGGTTGCACCAAGGGTCTGGTGGGAAGCATCATTCCCAGCAGCCTTGCACTAAGGAATCATTCAGATTCCTTCCTATAGCACTTTAAAGAACAGCCAGGGAAAAGCAGGCCCTGGGAAAAGCTTGAGCCACAACATTTGGTGGGGTCAAGGCTCCATAGGAGAGAGCAGGAGAAAGCTCAGCCTCAAATCCCATAGAATCACAGGAGTGTGGCTGTTGGGAAAGCCCTTTAAGGTCATGGAGTTGCACCATTCTCTAACCCAACCAAGGCTGGTGCTGCACCATGCCCCTCAGCACCACACCTCTGTGTCTTCTCAACACCTCCAGGGACTGGGGATTCAACCACCTCCCTGGGCAGCCTGGTCCAGTGTTTGAGAACCCTTTCAGTGAAGAAGTTTCTTCTAATGTCCAACCTAAACCTCTCCTGGTACAGCTTGAGGCCATCTCTTCTTGTTGCTTGTTCTTTGGGAGAAGTGACAAACCCTCACCCGGCTCCAAACTGCTTTAGGGGGTTGTAGAGAGCAATGAGGCCTCCCCTCAGGCTCCAGACTAAACAACTGCAGTTCCCTTAGCTACTTCACCCTCTTCATTTTCAGAGCTAGTCCCTGCCATGCAAGGCACACAGGACTGTGGGAAGGATTCCCACTTTGGGGGTCTCCTCAAGAGGAGATCAGGAGCAGTGTGGCCAGCAGGACAAGGGAGGTTCTTCTGCCCCTCTATCCAGCAATGCTCAGGCCACACCTTGAGTGCTGTGTCCAGTTCTGGGCCCCTCAATTCAAGAGAGATGTTGAGGTGCTGGAAGGTGTTGAGAGAAGGGCAGCAAGGCTGGGGAGGGGCCTGGAGCACAGCCCTGTGAGGAGAGGCTGAGGGAGCTGGGGGTGTGCAGCCTGCAGCAGAGGAGGCTCAGGGCAGAGCTCATTGCTGTCTGCAGCTCCCTGNTCCAACCCGCTTGATTCTGATCTTACTCTGCATCTGAAGCCGCTCCGAGCCCAGCGGCTGCGGCGGAGCCCAGCAGAGGGCAGCAGCGCAGTGCGGGAGGCACCGCTCGGGCCGGGCGAGCAGCGCAGGCTTCGCTCCTGCTGCCTCCCTGCTCTGCCCTGCCGGGGCCACATCTGGGGTATTGAGTCCAGTCCCCAGTTCCAGAGGGACAGGCATCTACTGAAGAGAGTCCAGTGGAGGCTGCAAAGATGCTGAGGGGTCCTGGAGCAGCTCCGTGAGGAGCAAAGGCTGAGAGCCCTGGGGCTGAGAGCCTGTAGAAGAGCAGCCCCAGAGGGGATCTGAGCAATGCTCAGCAAGAGCTAAAGGAGCTGTGGGGGGCAAGAGGCTGGGGCCATTCTCTGCCCAGTGGTGTCCACGGACAGGAAAAGGGGCAGTGGATACAAACTGAAACTCAAGAGGTTCAATCTGACTATGAAGAAGAAACTTGTTTGGTGTGAGGGTGCTGGAGCCCTGGAGCAGGCTGCCCACAGAGGCTGTGGAGCATCCTTCTCTGGAGATATTCTAGACCCATCTGCATGCACTCCTGTGTGACCTGCCCTGTGTGATCTTAGGGGGGACAAATGATCTCCACAGGCCCCTTCCAACCTCTACCACTCTGTGATTTTTAGCCCCAAAAAGGGACATAAAAGCAGCAGCCTCAGAGCAGGGGCATTGGCCCAGCTGCAGATCTCATGTTCAGAACCACCGCTGCAGGGACCCTGAGCTGTCCCAGGGTGCTTGGCATACAGTGTGAGGCTGTTTGCTGAGGCTCAGTGAGGGGAGCAATGGTGGAATTCACCTCTTGCTTGCAGAGCAACCAAGCCACCAAAGGCCAGTCCCCAGGCAGGGCTGCTAGAAACTGCCTTGGAGGCAGAGGAGGGAGAAATGCCAAGCGGAGAAGAGGAAGAGCAGGGGCCAGGTGTATGTGATCTCTGAAGGGATCTTCAAGCAGGATTAGCTGTAGAGCTTCATGGTTCTTGAGGTCTTTACAGCTCTTTACAAGGTTCCTCTTAGGGTCTGCAACAGGTGATTTAGCACAGCTTTGGCACCAGCAAGATGAAGGTGAGGAAGAGGCTAGAGGTGAGGGTGCTGCCTTCCAGGGCCTCTGAAGGAGGCAGGGTGGAGAGCTGGAGTAAAGCCTAGGGGTTTACACTGAGGGTAGTGAAACACTGCAACAGGTTGCCCAGAAAGGTGGTGGAGGTCCCATCCCTGGAGATACTTCAGGTCAAATGTGATGGATCCTGAGCAACCTGATTTAGCTGCATTTGTCCCTGCTGACTGCAGAGGGCTTGGACAAGATGACCTTTGAGGCTCCCTTCCAAGCCAATGCATTCTGTTATTCTATGAAAGATGGTGGGAACAGGCAGGTCAGTTCTAGATCCCTCACCTGAAAGTTGCTTGGGCAGGCTGGAGGTGAAGTCCTTGGGGGATGATTGTGTTTAGCTTCTTGGGACACAAGGACTGAGTGAGGGGACTGAGGAGCGCTGGAACTGCTCATCCTCTGCTCTGGAGTCTGGATGTGCTCAGCCTCCTCAGTCACTCTCAGGTTCATCCCCCTACAAAGCCCTAAAGGAAGCTTGAAAGCCCTTTGGAATGGAGCTGCCTGCTGGCAGGGCTGCAGCCCAAGCCACAGTCCTGTTAGGGAGGCAAAGCTGCTGCCCACCCACTGCCTTCAGGAGCTTGTGTGCATGCCAGAGCGACCCAGCACCACGTAATGAGACTGCTCACTTGGCACAGGCTGGCATGAGGAGGCAGAGGCAGCCTAACTTGGAGGGAACAGACTCCCTCTGACTAATCTTGAGATGAGTGTAATTAGCAGGGCTGTGGCAGGGGCTGTGGGCGGCAGTCATGGCTGCCCCTGTCTCCAGCTGCGTGGGCTGTGCTGTGAGGTGGTGGGCAAGGGCTGGGGGGAGCTGAGTCTCCACACAGGTTGGTTTGCCTCAGTAGTCAAGGGCAGAAAGAAAAGCCTGGCAGTGAAATTCCCTATACCCAAGTCAGCCTCCTCTGGCAGGGTTCAGAGAACTGGGCAATGGAAGGAGGTTGGGGAGAGCAGGGCTGGTAGCCTGCAGATCCCAGAATCCCAGCAAGGTGGGGGTCAGAAGGGACCTCTGGGGAACATCCAGCCCAACTTCTAAAGCAGGGGCACCCACAGCAGCTTGCTCAGAGTCACAACATCCAGATGGATTTGGAATCTCTGCAGAGAAGGAGACTCCACAACCTCCCTGGGCAGCCTGCTGCAGGGCTCCAGCACCCTCACAGCAGAGAAGCTTCTCCTGCTGTTCAGCTGGACCGTAACAAACAGGCAGGCAAGGTCCAGCTGATAGCTTGGCTGCAATCCAGCATGAGGCTTGTGTGCAGAACTCTCTGAACTCCGTCACAGGAGGGTTGGTCAAAAGTCTCCTCCAGCTCATTTTGGTTTGTGGTTTCCTGGTCCTTTCCTCCTGTGGGTCAGAGTTGAATCCTCTGCTGCTTTTCTCCTCGTGGACATGGTGGGGAGAAGGAAAAAAGGCTGCCCCTGTTCTGGGTGTAATTCAGGAGGCTGCAGAGCACCCACTCAGCTTTCAGCAGCTGGGGAGGTTTGTGAAAATCCATTTGGATGGTTCCCTGAGCTGGGATCTAAGAGGAAGAAATGAAGTTATTTGGTTTCTGAAACCCCCAAGGGATTCTTGGCATGGGGTGATAAGGCAGCGAGTGGCAACACCACCATCATTTGTAATCATCTGCCCACACTGCTGCTTCACCAGACTGAGAGAACTAATTGATGCTCATGTTTGCAAGCAACCTGCTTGGAAATAGTTCTTTGGGGTTTTGTTTTTTTTTTAAGTCAGATTTCAATCTTGCTGGATCCAAAAAGGTCTCCTGTGAAGTCAGGAGCAATTCCATGACTGTGTGTGCATCTAATAGAAGCTTTCCAGAAGCAACCTGCCCTGTGAGGTGCTGGAACACCTTCTCTATGAGGACAGACTGAGAGAACTGGGTGTGTTCAGCCTGGAAAAGGCTCCAGGGAGACCTTAGAGCAGCCTTTTAGTACCTGAAGTGGGCTACAGGAGAGCTGGGGAGGGACTTTTGACAAGGGCTTGGAGTGATAGAACAAGAGGGGATGGATTGAAGCTTGAGGAGGGGAGATTGAGGCTGGAGATGAGGAAGAAGTTCTTTCCAGTGAGGGTGGGGAGACACTGGAAGAGGCTGCTCAGGATGGCTGTGGGTGTCCCCTTCTTGGAGCTGTTCAAGGCCAGGTTGGATGAGGCCTTGAGCAACCTGGACTGGTGGGAGGTGTCCCTGCCAACTTGGTGACCTGCAGGTCAGTTTCACCATCTTTTCATGTTCAGAGGAAAACATCTCCCCAGATGTGAGGTGTTCAAGGTCAGGTTGGATGGCTCCTTCAGCCATCTGATCTAGTGGAGGTGTCCCTGCCCATGGCAGGGGGGTTGGAACTGGATGAGATTTAATGTTCCTTCCAACCCAGATGTTTCCTTCTATGAACCCAAGAGCCAAAGGTTCATCTTCCCAAGGTCACTCATAATTGCTGTTTAGAATAGAATAGAATAGAATAGAANTAGTTGTAGACAGCAATGAGGTCTGCCCTGAGCCTCCTCTGCTGCAGGCTGCACACCCCCAGCTCCCTCAGCCTCTCCTCATAGGGTTTGTGTTCCAGGCCCCTCACCAGCCTTGTTGCCCTTCTCTCGACACCTTCCAGCACCTCAACATCTCTCTTGAATTGAGGAGCCCAGAACTGGACACAGTACTCAAGCTGTGGCCTGAGCAGTGCTGAGTACAGGGGAAGTTTAAAAAAGCAAACCCCAAACTCTTCTGCTGCAGATTTCATTGTACACTTCAAACCCAGCTGGTTGGTCCCACTGTGGTCAGCAGTGGGAAGTTTTGATTGGCAAGAATGAAAACTAAACAAATAGAAATGCAAAAGTTGGATAGGAAACCAAATCCAATTCTGCAGGAACAAAATAAAACCCAGACCCCAAAACCTGACCTCTCAATTTTCACAGATCACAGAATGGGTTGGGTTGGAAGGAATCTCAAAGCTCATCCAGTTCCAACCCCCTCCGGCATAGGCAGGGACACCTCCACTAGATCAGATGGCTCAAGGAGCCATCCAACCTGACCTTGAACATCTCACATCTGGGCAGATGTTTTCCTCTGAACATGAAAAGATGGTGAAACTGACCTGCAGGTCACCAAGTTGGTCCTGCAGAACCTGGGGGGAACTTCTGGGTAAAGCTGCTGCCCAGATCCTCAGACTCCAGCCCAGGAAAGGGTTAACCTGCCCAGTAAAGGCAGGCTGAAGATCCTCCTCTCGGGTTGCCAAGCACTTTTCCTCACCCTTCTTCCTTCCCACCATCAGTGACTGGGTAGCCTGATGTTACCTGATGGTTTTAGCCATAGGTGCACTTCACCCTGGGGGCTCTGCACTCAACCTCTTGTCCCAGTTTTGCCCTCATGCAGACCTGTTTGAATCCAGACTCATTCCAGTGACATGGGAGCTGGCAGGTACAGCTGGGTGGACAGGAGCTGGAACCAAAGGCACACTGAGAGCAGATTCTACTTGTCTTTAACTCCATGATATGAAACAAGAACCTCCACAGATCCTACCTGGCAGGGTGAGGGAGGCCAGCAAGAGCAGAGCAGCACAGAGTTGGGCCCTGGATTGCATTTTGGTATCCATGACAACCTCTCCTTTCCTGCTTGCTCACAGGAATTGCTGAAGCTCTCCTCCTGCAACAGAGCACCCCTTGCTGGGACTGCACCCCTTTGCTGGGCACCAAGGGGCTGGAGTGGATCTGTGTGAGGAGGGGCAGGTAGCACAGTGCTGAGATGCTCACAAGGGAGAGAAACTTTTCAGGGTTGTGAGTGTCACTGCCCTCAGTGCTCTGGCACAGGTTTGATGGACAGACCCTCCAGAGGGTAGGTCCTTCCATTCCTGGCCTGGACCAGCAATAGTGTGGCCAGCAGGAATGGGGAGGGGGTGGGGGATGTGGTCATCCCCCTGTACTGGGCACTGGTGGGGCCACATCTCAAATACTGGGTTCAGTTTTGGGCCACTCACTCCAAGAAGGACATTGTGAGGGGCTGGAGAGCGTCCAGAGAAGAGCAGCAGAGCTGGGGAAGAGTCTGGAGGACAGAGCTGGGGAGGAGCAGCTGAGGGAACTGGAGGTGTTCAGCCTGGAGAAAAGAAGGCTGAGGGAAGACCTCATTGCTCTCCACAGCTCCCTGAAGGAGCCAAGTGGGGGTTGGTCTCTTCTCCCAAGTAACAGGCAATAGGACAGGAGGAAACAGCCTGAAGCTGTGCAAGGGGAAGTTTAGGTTCAATACCAGGAACAATTCCTTCCCTGGAAGAGTTCTCAAGCCCTGGAGCAGGCTGCCCAGGACAGTGGTGGAGTTACCATTACTGGAGGGATTTAAAAGCCTTGCAGATGTGGTGCTGAGGAACATGGTTCAGTGGTGGCCTGGCAATGCTGGCTCAACAGGTGGACTTGATCACAGAATCACAGCACCAGCCAGGCTGGCAAAGCCCCTCAAGAGCACCAAGTCCAACCTAGAGCCCTGCTCTGCAAGATTCACCTTAAACCACATCCCCAAGCACCACATCCAAACCACCCTGAGACACATCCAGGCTGGGTGACTCCAGCACCCCCATGGGCAGCTCATTCCAGTCCCTGACCACTCTCTCCACGAAAAACTTTTTCCTAATGTCCAATCCAAACCTCCCCAGCCTCAGCTTGAGGCCATTCCCCCTTGTTCTGTCTCCAGCTACCTGTGAGCAGAGCCCAGCAGCAGCCTCTCCACAATGTCCCTTCAGGTAGTTGTAGATGATCTGAAAGGTCTCTTCCAACCAAGTAATTTGGTGATTCTGTCCCTGTGCCTGCCCCAGACTCCAGAAGCACCTTCAGTGCCCCAGATCACCAAGTGACAGGTACCAAATAAGCTTGCCCTCAGCCGTGTCCCCCCTGCATCACAAACCCATCAGCTCAGAGGTGCCTCTGCAAGCACAGCGCAGCTGCACAGCACAGCAGGAGCCACTTCAGTGCCAAACAGCATCAGTGCCCCCCATGAATCCCTCCTGGCAGGTCTGCTCTGCCCTGCAGGGCTAACCTGTGCTGTTCTCCAGCAGCAGGCTCTGCAGACTCACAGGCTCATTGCTATTCATGACAAGGGGAAATGTCCTCCACACAAAAGGAAGCAATTGGGGTCCTTTGAAGCCCAGTCCCCATCCCCAGTCAACACCAGCAGGACTGCTTGGCTCATGTGATGTCTCACTTGGTAGCTCTCTCGAGCACAGGATGTGTCCTGGAGCAGCCTCACATCAGCTCCAATAATGAGACAAATTGCAACTCAAATCCCTTTGTGGTGGGCACCCAGGCCAGGAGTGCCAAACCTGCTGAGGAACATTAAAGACCCCCCCATGTGGCTGGCAGCCCTCCCTTCCCTGGGATGGGGTGGATCTGAAGGCAGAAAATGAAGGCCTGGCTTTTGATTAGCATGTGGGAAAGGCAGGGGCTGGTGGGTGGGTGTAGGAGGGCTGTGACTGACACCTCTGGACTGATGCTTGCACAGAGGAGCAGAGAGAGGAAAGGATTTTTGCATGACTGCAAACTGAGCTTTTCCCAGCCTTTGTTGCAGGGTGGCAGGCTCCAGCAAGAGGGTGTCATAGAATCACACAACCAGTCAGGGTTGGAAGGGACCACAAGGATCAGCCAGTGCCAACCCCCCTGCCATGCCCAGGGACACCCTACCCTAGAGCAGGCTGCACACAGCCTCAGCCAGCCTGGCCTGAAACACCTCCAGCCATGGGGCCTCAACCACCTCCCTGGGCAACCCATTCCAGCCTCTCACCACTCTCCTGCTCAACAACTTCCTCCTCACCTCCAGCCTCACTCTCCCCACCTCCAGCTTTGCTCCATCCCCCCCACTCCTGGCACTCCCTGACAGCCTCAAAAGTCCCTCCCCAGCTTTTTGGAGCCCCCTTCAGATCCTGGAAGGCCACAAGAAGGTCACCTGGGAGCCTCCTCTGCTCCAGCCTGCACAGCCCCAACTCTTTCAGTCTGTGCTCACAGCAGAGCTGCTGCAGCCCTCTCAGCATCCTCCTGGCCCTGCTCTGGACATGCTCCAGCATCTCCACATCCCTCTTGTCATAGGGGCTCCAGAGCTGGATGCAGTGCTCCAGGTGGGGTCTCAGCAGAGCAGAGGGGGAGAATCACCTCTCTCGACCTGCTGGCCACACTGTCAGCAAACAAGAGAATCATTTTGCTGTTGGAAAAGACTTCCAAGATCATCCAATCCAACCAGCAACCTGAAGACCCACCAAAGCCACTAAACCATGGCCCCAGGTGGGGACATGGGGTTTCTTGATCAGCTCCAGGCATGGGGACTCCACCACCTCCTTGGGCAGCCTGTGCCAAGCCCTGACCACTCTTGCAGCAAAGAATATGTTCCTTATCTCCAACCTAAACCTCCCCTAGCACAGCTTGAGGCCATTTCCTCTTGTCCTCTCATTAGCTACTTAGGAGAAAAGACCAGAACTGGCCTCACTCCAACCTCCTTTCAGGGAGCTGTAGAGAGTAATGAGGTCTCCTCTCAGCCTTCTCTTCTCCAGGCTAAACAATCCCAGCTCCCTCAGCCCCTCCTCACCAGATCTGTTCTCCAAACCTCTCAGCAGCTTCTTTGCTCTTCTCTGTATCGACTCCAGCACCTGGGGCTGGGAGCTTGGAGAAGAGGAGATTGGGAGGTGACCTCAGCACTGCTGATAAAGATGTGCAGGTGAGTGGCAGGTCCCTTCCAGCCCCTGACATTCAGTGAGATACTCTGGTGTGCAAAAGTGGGCACAGCACTCAAGGTATGGTCTCAGCAGTGCTGAGCACAGGGGCACAATCACTTCCTTAGGCAAGCCCTGCTTTGAGTTTGGGTGTCTGGGATTGTTTCTTGCTTATTAAAGCTGCCTGTTCTGATGGAAGTGTGACAGCTTTGGTGGCAGCATTGTATTAATTCACTGCAGCTCCAGCAGCATCTTGGATCCTGACTCCCCACCACACCTGCACATGTGGCAGACAGGGACCTAGTGGGGGAAAATCATAGAATCATAGAATCCACCAGGTTGGAAGAGAGCTCCAAGCTCACCCAGCCCAACCTAGCACCCAGCCCTGCCCAAGCAACCAGACCATGGCACTAAGTGCCCCAGCCAGGCTTGGCTTCAACACCTCCAGCCACGGCCACTCCACCACCTCCCTGGGCAGCCCATTCCAATGCCAATCACTCTCTCTGACAACAACTTCCTCCTAACACCCAGCCTGTACTTCCCCTGGCACAGCTTCAGGCTGTGTCCCCTTGTTCTGTTGCTGGCTGCCTGGCAGAAGAGCCCAACCCCACCTGGCTACAGCCTCCCTGCAGGGAGCTGCAGACAGCAATGAGCTCTGCCCTGAGCCTCCTCTTCTCCAGGCTGCACACCCCCAGCTCCCTCAGCCTCTCCTCACAGGGCTGTGCTCCAGGCCTCAAATGAGTTGGTTCTGCTGCTTGTATGATGTGGAATGGATTTCATCACAAGGCACAAGGGATGTAGGAAGGAGCATGAGGGATGTAGGTAGGAGCATGAGGGATGTAGGAAGGAGCATGAGGGATGTAGGTAGGAGCACGAGGGATGTAGGAAGGAGCATGAGGGATGTAGGTAGGAGCACGAGGGATGTAGGAAGGAGCATGAGGGATGTAGGTAGGAGCACGAGGGATGTAGGAAGGAGCATGAGGGATGTAGGTAGGAGCACGAGGGATGTAGGAAGGAGCATGAGGGATGTAGGTAGGAGCACGAGGGATGTAGGAAGGAGCATGAGGGATGTAGGTAGGAGCACGAGGGATGTAGGAAGGAGCATGAGGGATGTAGGTAGGAGCATGAGGGATGTAGGAAGGAGCATGAGGGATGTAGGTAGGAGCACAAGGGATGTAGGAAGGAGCATGAGGGATGTAGGTAGGAGCATGAGGGATGTAGGAAGGAGCATGAGGGATGTAGGTAGGAGCACGAGGGATGTAGGAAGGAGCATGAGGGATGTAGGTAGGAGCATGAGGGATGTAGGAAGGAGCATGAGGGATGTAGGTAGGAGCATGAGGGATGTAGGAAGGAGCATGAGGGATGTAGGTAGGAGCATGAGGGATGTAGGTAGGAGCATGAGGGATGTAGGTAGGAGCATGGCCTTCTGCCTCTCACAATGAGTTCTACCTCAAAGTGGGAAATTTGTCTACCCAGATCACCTTACCTCAGCTGGTACCCACAGACAGGTGCAGATTGGTTGGCTTAGGTGCAGAGGGACAAGGTGGAAGTCCCTAGGGAGCTGCATCCTGATGCAACAGCTGACTCATGCTGTTGTCTAAGAGATGCCACCCAAAGGTGGCAATAGCTCCAGGATCAGTGCTGGCAGAAGGGCACTGCTGCCAGGTCTGCTTCTGGCAGCCTGTGCTTTCTTCCCCCATTTCTCTTACAGCCCCCAGTCCAGCTCACAAACCACAACCACAAGCTCACAAACCTGCCCAGAGCACAAACCAGCTGGGATTTCCAGGCAAATGGGCTGCCTCCTTGGCAAAGCCAGGGACAATCTGCCACTGGGATCAAACAGGCTTTGGGCTGAAGGTCCTTGGTGACACAAGTGAAGCACAGGCTGCCTGTGCTTCTTGCTCTTCTCACTTGCTCCCTGCCTAATGACAGGATTAACTAATGTCAGGACAAGCAGCAATGGATGGAAGGTGCAGCACAGGAGGTTCCAGCTCAGCACAAGGGGAAACTTCTTGACTGGAAGGGTCCCAGAGCACTGGCACAGGCTGCCCAGAGAGGCTGTGGAGTCTTCTTCTCTGAAGCCTTTCCAGGCCTGTCTGGGTGTGTTCCTGTGTGACCTGAGCTAGATTGTGTTGTCCTGCTTTGGCAGGGGGGTTGGACTGGATGGCCTCTTTGGGTCCCTTCCAACCCCTGACATCCTGTGAGCCTCTGATCCCTGTCACAGCCAGCTCCTGCCAAAAGGTACCAAGGAGAAGAGAAGCTCAGGCCGAGCCCTCTGCAAAGGAAAATGTCTCCTTGGCAGTGCTTTGATCTCTGAGCTGGAGACTGCACTCTTTGAAGAAATGAGATGTAGAGATTCTTTTTGTCCTTGCAGACAATCAATCATGGACGAGATTGGCTTTGATCTTAGACCAAATCTGTCTGGGCTCAGAGCTGTGCCGCGAGTGGAGCGGAGTTAACTGCCTGTCAGAAGGCTGATGGGCAAAGGGCTGGCCTGCAATTAATCCCAAGTGTTCCTGTGTAATTGGGCAGATCTTTTCTCTCAAGCCCCAAAAGCCTTGCTCTGCTCTTTCTCCTCCAAGGAGCTGTGCTTGCCATCCTGTGCAAGAGGCAGTAGGTGATCAGTGCACTTGGCTGGCTGCTGATGAGCTCTCAGCTGGACACTGTCTGCTTCGGAGCATCAAGCCTTAAAAGATGACAGGTTATAGAATCAAAGAATAGTTTCAGCTGGAAAGAAAAGCCTTCGAGGTCTGAGTCCAACCATCAACCCAGCCCCACCATGGCCACTAAACCGTGGCCCCAAGTGCCATAGCCACAGGTTTCTTGAACAGCTCCAGGCATGGGGACTCCACCACCTCCCTGGGCAGCCTGTGCCCATCCCTGACCACTCTTGCAACAAAGGAATTTTAACTCCTCTCCAACCTAAACTTGCCCTGGCACAGCTTGAGACCATTTCCTCTTGTCCTCTCATTAGCTACTTAGGAGAAAAGAGCAGAACTGGCCTCACTGTAACCTCCTTTCAGGGAGCTGTAGAGAGTAATTCTCACAGAATTAACCAGGTGAAAGATCAAAAATCACATTCTGTGATTTGATCAAAGATCAAAGATCACATTGGGTGCTTCTGTGCTCCACAACCTCCCTGGAGATGCTCAGGACCAGGTTGGATGAGGCCTTGAGCAACCTGTTCTAGTGGGAGCTGTCCCTGCCTATGGCAGGGGCTTGGAACTGGCTGAGCTTTGAGGTCCCTTCCAACCTAAGCCATTCTATGATTCCATGATTATTTCAGTGCTGCATGGTTGGGTTTACACTGCACAAGGCTTCAGTGGGAGTCACTAGAAAGGGGATCTGATGGGGCATGTGAGCTGGCTGGAGGCAGGAAAAAGCCAAAGCCATCAACAGCCTTCCCACTTGGCTGTTCTTTGGTGCCACCTCCAATTAGTGCTGAGCAGAGAAAGGCAGAGTTAAAATAATACCTGCTGGAGATGAAATTGTAATTACTGTGGGCTGCTTATGCAGATTTGGCAGAGCAAAGCACACAGGAGCTGAGCAGCAGCCCTGCAGCTGCTGGGCTGGAGGCTGTTCTCAGCTGTAGTTACAGCTCAGTGCAGTACCATTTTCACCTTCCTCTGCTGCTTCTTTTTCATTTATTGCCCCCAACTCTGATCTTCCTTGGGAGCAGTGGAGCCTGCTAAGCCTGCTGTGAGCTCTCTTACAGTGATTGCTTAGTAAGTGCTGAGAAGAGCACTTTCAAGCAGTCAAGAGGCAGAGAGCACATGGCTGGACCTCCCTTGGCTTTAGTCCCTTGGCTGTGCTGCTTTTCGTGGTGCTCAGCTAGCAGGCCATGGAGTCATGGGGGCTGCCTCTTCCCCCAGGAGAGCTCAGCACAGGAGGAAATGGGTATTTTGGCTGGTTTTAAGTCTGTGCTGGAAGGAGGTACCCACCACTGACATGCTCCTAGTGTTCTAAGGCCATGTGCTCACAAGGATGTACCCTATCTGTATGCATCTGTCACCTATATATCCCCCCATAGCAGGGTCTGGGCAGCTTGCACAAAAGGGAAGCTGTTGTTGGAGGAGAGCAGCTGCAAACCCAGGGGCAGCAATGTCACCAACAGTGTCACATACCTCATGGACCTTCATCCAGGTCATGTCAGAGGTAGAGAGGGGGACCAGTGACCTGGTGCTTAGCCAGCCCAGCTGTGGTAGAGATTTTCTTGCTCTCTGTGACTACAAGAAGAAGGTGATGCCAGCAGCAGGTGCTCCTTGAAGCACTCTTTAAACAACTTTTGAGTTTGCTCTGGCACATCTGAGCCATTAGATCTGATTTTCCTGGAAACAAATCCCCACAAAGCAAGATCTGCCTTAACACAGTCAAGGGAAACAGCTACTGGTGTGTCAAGAGCTGGCAGGCTACAGTCCTCAAGCCTTTCCCCATGCACTGCTGTCTACCTTCACCTGCTTTTCTCTTTTTCCTTCCTTCCACATTCTTGCCCTGAGCAAGTTGATGGTTTGATGACTGTGCTTGTATCTGCACTCCTAGCAGATGTTTCCATGGCCACAGGAGGCAGAGGGGCAGCCTGGCTGGAGGACATTGCTGCAAGAAAGCATCAATGTCACAGCAGTTTCTCAGCAAGGAGCAAGTCCCCCAGGTTTTGCAGCCATGGCTTTGTGATTGAGATTGGATTGGCTTCAGCAGAAGGGCAGCAGAGTTTTTGCAGCCTGTGAGAAGTGAGGAGCTCAAGCAATGGGTTTTGCTCTGCAGGTGAGGTGGAAGTAAGCTGGAGCATGGAATCAAACCATGCTTCCAGTTGGAAGCGACCCTTAAAGGTCATCCAGTGCTGTTCCAGAGTACTCCAAATTCCTTTCTTCACCTCATCAACTCCCCCCCGAGGGTTTGGATGGGAAGGAGAAGAAGGCACAGAACCTGCTCTTCCCACCACCACCCTGCAGGCTTGGAGGGGGAGCAGCAGGAGGCTGCTGAGCCGTGTGGGAGCCTGCGCGGGAGCCAGGCTGGTGCTGGGCTGGGTTTTCACACCCAGTGTGAGATGGCAAACAGACACTTGGTCTAGAAAGGGGTAAAGAGAGCAAGGGAGAAGGCACCAGAGGGTTCCCACCTTGAAAGAGCCCCTGCTTTGACAGAGCTCCCCACAGGACAGGTTCTTGCTGTGACAGAATTCCCATATTGGGCTGTCCCTGCTTTTGGAGGGCTCCTACCCTTTTGCATGGCTCTAGGTTTTACACCACCCCTGCCTTTGGATGCTTCTCCCCCTCTTTTGCACCAGTATGAAATGGTAAATGGACACTTTGAATGGAAGAGGATAAACAGAGCAAGGGAGAAGGTGAAAGGTTCCCACCTTGAGGGTTCCCATCCTGAGAATTCCCCACCTTGAAAGAGCTCCTGCCTTGACAGAGCTCCCCACAGGACAGGTTCTTGCTGTGACAGAATTCCCATATTGGGCTGTCCCTGCTTTTGGAGGGCTCCTACCCTTTTGCATGGCTCTAGGTTTTACACCACCCCTGCCTTTGGATGCTTCTCCCCCTCTTTTGCACCAGTATGAAATGGTAAATGGACACTTTGAATGGAAGAGGATAAACAGCAAGGGAGAAGGCAAACGGTTCCCACCTTGAGTGCTCCCATCCTGAGAGTTCCCATCCTGAGAGTTCCCCACAGTGAAAGATCTCCTGCCTTGGCAGAGCTCCCCATAGGACAAGTTCCTGCCATGACTGGACTGTCCCCACTTTTGGAGGGCTCCTACCCTTTTGTACAGCTCTGGGTTTTACACCACCCCTGCCTTTGGATGGTTCTCCCTCACTTTTGCACCCTTCTGTGCAAACATTCATGCTTGGTAATCCCTGGGGTGCTTTGAGAGAGCTGCCAGCAGCACCCAGCCCTCATCCAACCTGGCATCCACAGGGAGGGGGCATCCACAACCTCCTTGGGTAACCTGTTCCAGTGTCCCAGTGTCTCACCACCCTCACTGGAAAGAATTTCTTCCTCATCTCCCATCTCAATCTCCCCTTTTTCAGCCCAAAGTCATTGACCCTCTTCCTTTCACTACAAGCCCTTGTCCAAAGTCCCCCCTCAACTTTCTTATAGCCCCCTTCAGGTACTGGCAGACTGCTCTAAGCTTTCCCTGGAGCCTTCTCTTCTCCAGACTAAACAGCCCCAACTCTCCCAGCCTGTCCCCACAGGGGAGATTCTCCAGCCCCTCTGATCATCTTCATGGCCCCTGGGCCCTCTTCACCAGCTCCAGGTCCTTCTTATCCTAGGGGCACCAGAGCTCGAGGTAGAGCTGCAGGTGTGGTCTGAGCAGAGGGGCAGAATCCCCTCCCTGTGCTGCTGCTCTCCCTGCTCTGGCTGCAGCCAGCACACAGCTGGCTCTGGGCTGCCAGGGACCATGGCTGGCTCCTGGGGAGTTTGGCACCAACTGACACCCACAAACCCTTCTCCTCCAGACTGCTCTCAAGTCAGTGAGGTAAGGAATGTGTCACCCATGCTGAGCTCTAGCAGAGGCTCCCAAAGCACTCAGCTGGGACCTGCTTTTAGCCCCTTGGTGTGGCTGGCCCCCCTGGGAAGCATCTTGCTGCAAGGCAGTGCTAGAATTAACAGCCGCCAGCTTCCACGGAGCGAGGGGGCTAGGGGGTGGGAACGCATCCTGCTCCCGGGGGAGGCTGAGGGGGTGGGCAGGCAAGGCAAACGCTGCCAGAAGGCATCAGTCCCTCGGATGGGGACATGTCAAAGAGCTTTTGGCGTGGGCTCCAGCCTGAGGCAGATGACTGCAGGGAGGAACGTGGTTAGCTCGACACGCAGGTCTTGTTGCCGGTGTTTTCCCATTCCAGGGAACACTGTGTATTGGGATGAGCTGAGACTTCTCTCCCTCTCTTTCCTGAAGGAAGAAAAGACTCCTGATGGATGCAGCTGGGCTGTGGTCAGTTCCTGTTCTCTGACCTGTGACATAACATTTGCCTCAGCTTCCCCAGTGACAGGAAACCAAGCGCCTGGGGTTGAGCTGCAGCAGGGCTACAGCAGGGCCACCAGGAGCAAGTGAGGTTTGTGTTGACCAGGGTCTGCTTGACCTTCTCTTCCCTTCCACATCTGGGAGAGAAAGGGTAGTGGGCAGGCCAGCTATGGTGGCCAGGGCCTTGGACTAGGAGGATGAATTGATTGAGCCTTGCAGGTCACAGTTTTCTATGTGTGTCATGGCCAGGTTCACATCCACAGCAACATCTCTCATTCCTCCTTCTCTTTCACCACTTCCATGACCACCAGCAGATGCATTTCCTACATCTCTCATTCCTTCTCCTTCACTTTCACCACTTCCATGACCACCATTTCCTACATCTCTCATTCCTCCTCCTTCACTTTCACCACTTCCATGACCACCATTTCCTACATCTCTCATTGCTCCTCCTTCACTTTCACCACTTCCATGACCACCAGCAGATGCATTTCCTTTAGCTACTCTCCTGAAGAAGGACAGAAAGAGCCTGGTGGTTGTGTTTCACTTGGAAATAAACAGATGGAGCAGACAGATGGGAGAACAAAGCCATATATCTATATATATTTATTGCACAGATAGCTAATAACCAATAAAATGGGTCCAGGACCACAACAGAAATCTCTGGTATGGTTGCCATGGCAATATGCAGACAATTCCAGGATGCTGCAGGAAAGGAATCTTTTGTGTCATGAGGGAGCTTTCTGAAATAAAAACAAATGAGATTTAAATGAGTGATTGCAGCTGCCTCAAGGAGCACCTGCCAAAAAACTCTGGGCCAGACCATCTACCAGCCCATGGTGTGGGTTGGTTTGTTGAGAGCAACAGGAGCAGAGTGTCCTTTGGAGGAGCCAAAGCTGAGGGCAACATGGACTGTGGGAAATGATACTTGTGAGGGGAGTTGGCCTCTAGAGTCACAGAATTAGAATCATAGGAATTGATGTTGTAGGAAAAGTCCTCTGAGATCATGACATGCAACAAAGCCAAGTGTAAGGTCCTGCATCTGGGTGGGCACAATGCCAAGCACAACTCCAGGCTGGGAGTGGCTGAGAGCAGCCCTGAGGAAAAGGCCCTGGGGGTCTTGGGTGATGAAAAGCTCAACAGGAGCCTGCAGTGTGAGTGCAGCCCAGACAGCAACCCTGTGCTGGGCTGCAGCAAGAGCAACATGGCCAGCAGGGCAAGGGAGGGGATTCTGCCCCTTGGCTCTGCTCTCCTCAGATGCCACATGGAGTCCTGTGAGCAGTTCTGCAGCCCCCAACACAAGCAGGACATGGAAGTGTTGGAGCCAGTCCAAAGGAGGCCACCAAGATGCTGAGAAGGCTGCAGCAGCTCTGCTCTGAGGACAGGCTGAGAGAGTTGGGGCTCTGCAGCCAGGAGAAGAGAAGACTTCCAGGAGACCTTGGAGTGGCCTTGCAGGATCTGCAGGGGGCTTCAGGAGGGATGGGGAGGGACTGTTGAGAAGGTCCGGGAATGGCAGGAGGAGGAGGAATAGGTTTGAAGTGTCAGAGAGGAGATTGAAACTGGATGTTAGGAAGTTGTTTGCAGTGAGGGTGGTGAGAGACTGGCAGAGGTTGAGAGTGGTGAGACACTGGTACAGGTTGCCCAGGGAGGTATTCAGGACCAGGCTAGATGAGGCCTTGAGCAACCTGTTCTAGTGGGAGGTGTCCCTGCCTATGGCAGGGGTTTGGAACTGGCTGAGCTTTGAGGAAGCAGTCCTGGATTTGTTTCCTGAGAAGCTGCCTCTGAGTATTTCACAGCCAAAGCACTTAGCAAGGCTTTGCTTGTCTGAATGTGTCCTCCCAGCTAAGATGATCTTCGACGTTCTGGATCAGCACAGTTCCTTCTGTAATGAGCACTGGCCTGAGTCCCAAAAACAAGTGACATTCTGAATTTAGGAGGAAGTTGTTGGCAGAGAGAGTGATTGGCATTGGAATGCGCTGCCCAGGGAGGTGGTGGAGTCAATATCCCTGCAGGTGTTGAAGCCAAGCCTGGCTGGGGCACTTAGTGCTGTGGTCTGGTTGATTGGCCAGGGCTGGGTGCTAGGTTGGACTGGATGAGCTTGGAGGTCTCTTCCAACCTGGTTGAATCTGATTCTGTGATTCTCTTCTCCAGGAAGTCCCAACCCTTCTGTTGTCCTCAGAAAAAGGCATTTGCCCATGGTTTAACAGCACAGTGATTCTCAGAGGTGAGTGGAGGTCTGCCTGTGACCAGACCACCAGGCTGGCCCCGAGCACTCAAAACCTTTGGTATTACCACCTGGAAGAATCTGCCTCTGCTTGCCCTGGCTGGAAACAGACACCAAGGAGTGAAGCTCTGCTGCAGCTTTTATCCCTACTCCTTCTTCCTACCCTTGCTGGGCAACAGGAGACAGCTGCCCAAGACCATCTGGTACTGATTTTAGGCCAGCCATGTCCTCCTCTGGGTGCAGGGGCTGGCAAGTGCCCCTGGCTGGCTGTGGGGCAGGAGCTATGTGCAGCACAGCGGGGCCGTGGGCGGCAGGCAGAGGAGCAGTGTTCCTTCAGAGCAAGGAAGCAAGCTGCTGGGTGAAGCTCTGCGTGGGAAGGGAGCTGTGAAGTGTGACACTTTGGGTGGATCAGTTCTAGGCAGGCTTTCCTAGAATAGACCAGCTGGAGGTGAAGGGAAACCAATGCCACTGAGGTGCAACCCTCCAGGCTGAGCTGCAAGGGCTTGGGGGGAGAGTGATACACACAAGTGCCTGGGTTTGGTCTCATCCAAGTGGGTTTCTTCCCCCACTTGCTACCTCAGTGGTGCTCTCTCCATCACTCCTTCAGTTTGCAGACACTCAATTCACACACAAAGCTACTACCAGTGGAGGAGGGGGGGGGGGTTGCCTGAGCTATGCTGAACCTGGCTGCTGTGAAGCTTTTGTGCTACGCTGAGCTACTCTGGGACTGCTTCCATGAGGGAGAGAGGGAACTGTTTGTCTCCAGGCTGGCTGCTGGAAGAGAGCCTCCCCCCTAATTCTTGGGTGGGAACCACCCATTGAGCCATTCCTGTCAGTTTCCCAAGGCTTTAGAATGCCTCCAACAGCAGAATCATAGAACTACAGAAGCACAGAACCACAGAATCAGAATGGTAGGAGTTGGAAGGGACCTCAGGATATCATCCAGTCCAAACCCACTGCCAAAGCAAGGTCACCCAGGGCAGGTCACACAGGAACACATCCAGGTGGGTTTTCAAAGTCTCTCCTCTAGAGAAGGAGACTCCACAACCTCTCTGGGCAGCCTGCTGCAGGGCTCCAGCACCCTCAGAGCAAAGAAGACTCTCCTCATGTTCAGATGGAACTTCCTGGGTTCCAGTTTGCACCCATTGCCCCTTGTCTTATCACAGGACACCAGTGAGAAGAGCCTGGCCCCTTCTTCTTGACCCCCACCCTTTAGCTCTTGCAGAGCACTGACCAGATCCCCTCTGGGGCTGGTCTTTTCCAGACTAAACAGCCCCAGGGCTCTCAGCCTCTCTTCATCAGACAGGTAATTCAGTCCCTTCATCATTATTATAGCCTCCACTGGACTCTAGAGACTTTCAAGACCCATCTGGACACCTTCCTGTGTGGCCTGCCCTAGGGGATACTGCTTTGGCAGGGGGGTTTGGACTGGATGATCTCCAGAGGTCCCTTCCAGCCCCTATCATTCTGTGACTCTATGACAAGTCCTGCAGGCTCTTTGTCTCCCAGATGGCCTGGGCCAGGGTTTAGTGCCCAGCCTGCATTTAGCACTGCTTTGTCTTCATGCAGGAAACTATCCAACAGGAGGGAAAAGGAAGGAAGGAAGGAAGGAAGGAAGGAAGGAAGGAAGGAAGGAAGGAAGGAAGGAAG
>WAAF01010616.1:74609-112061 GCA_013400475.1 Tricholaema leucomelas
AAAGAAAGAAAGAAAGAAAGAAAGAAAGAAAGAAAGAAAGAAGAGAGAGAAGGGAGGACTGATGACTGTTGGCAGCAAATTTTACTTTGGCTTTGGCAGCTGAGTGGAGTTATTCATGGAAATCTTGTCCCAAAATAAGAGTGAGCTTGCCCTGCATCAGCCAGGCAGGCAGGCAGGGCTGGGAGGTGTCTCTCCTGCCCAGCCACGGGGCCAGGCAGCAGGCAGAGCTGAGAACTGGCATGCTGGGTCAGCCCGGAGGGCACAGGGCTTGGCAGCTGTGCGGTGTCTTGAGGCAGGCGATGAGCAGAGCAGCGCTGGATGGGCTGGCTCTGCTTGCCTCTATTCCCTCCCCAGGAGCAGATGCGGGATGGGTTTATGGCTGGAAGTGCTGGTGAGGAGGTTTCAGTGAGTGCATCTCCCCCCACGCTGAGCTGGTGGCTTTGGCTCCTGCGAGCCGACAGGAGCCCCGCAGCGTGCAAGAGCTCTGCCGTGTGCCCCCTGGGCACCTGCTGCTCTTTCATCTCTTTTGAGTTCTGCCTTTCTAGCTCTCGAGGAGAGAAGAACAAGCAGGACCTGCTCCCCACTCGCCCTCTGAAGATCTTACAAACCTCAGCCTCTTCTCTCCTGTCACTGAACTCTCCTGCAAGCTGCAGATTTCCAGGTTAGTCCATCCCTGCAGAGGAGCTGTTCCACTCCTCTGATCTTTGATTCCTTTTAAGAATCCTTTGAGAATCCTCACTTTAGAAGCTGCAACATAGACACCACATCAGTCCTTTGCCCCTTCTTGTGCTGCCATGGGAGAGAAAAGCTCAAACAGTAACAGTCCTTTGCCAGCAAAGACAGGGCAGAGAGATGATCTTTGGAGGTCCCCTTAGGTTCCCTTAGGAAACTAAGGACCATGGAGATCTTTGGAGGTCCCTTCCAACCCAGACCATTCTGATTTCCTAAGCACCATGAAGACCTTTGGAGGTCCCTTCCAGCCCAGACCATTCTGATTTCCTAAGCACCATGAAGACCTTTGGAGGTCCCTTCCAGCCCAGACCATTCTGATTTCCTAAGCACCATGAAGACCTTTGGAAGTCCCTTCCAACCCAGGCCATTCTGATTTCCTAAGGACCATGGAGACCTTCAGAGGTCCCTTCCAACCCAGGCCATTCTGATTTCCTAAGCACCATTGAAACCTTTGGAGGTCTCTTCCAGCCCAGACCATTCTGGGATTTTCTGAGCACCATGGAGACCTTCAGAGGTCCCTTCCAGACCAGACCATTCTGATTTCCTAAGCACTGTGAAAACCTTTAGAGGTTTCTTGCAACCCAGACCATTCTGATTTCCTAAGGACCATGAAGACCTTTGGAGGTCCCTTCCAGCCCAGACCATTCTGATTTCTTAAGGACCATGAAGACCTTTGGAGGTCCCTTCCAGCCCAGACCATTCTAGGGTTTCCTAAGGACCATGGACCCAATCCATGCTGGAGGAGGCAGCAGTGACCTCAGACAGGGCTGACACTGGGTAGCACACAGGCTTCTAGGAAGAGTCAGGCACAGGACGGTGGCTACTTGTGCCCAACAAGACCTGTGATAGCCCAGAAGCATCAGATCTGGGGGCATAGGTCAATGCCCACTGTGTCATCCAGCTTGGCCTTAAACACCTCCAGGGATGAGGCTTCCACCACCTCCCTGGGTCCCAGGGTCTCACCACCCTCACGCTGAAGAACTTCTTCCTAATATCCAGTCTGAATCTTCCCACTTCCAGCCCGTGTGGCTCCCACCTTGCCCTCTTCTTAAGGGAGGTGGTGAGGGCAGAATGTGCTTGTTATGGAGGCAGGGAATGAATGCGGCCGGGTCAGGGATTTATACAAAAACCAGAGTTGGTTTATTTTCCCTTAAACCTGCCCCCAAAGCTAGGTACAGAAACTGATTTAGTTTGAATTAGCAGGTTCAGCTGGCTGAGGAGGGATACCACAGGTAGACCTGACTATTCTGGAATTCAGAAGTTGGAAAAGGCTTAAGCTATTAAATATATATACAGCATCCCCACTAGCAAGACAAGGCCGAGCCGAAGTTCCTCACGGATGAGTCAGGCTGGCTTGAATGGGAGGGAGGTCCAGGTATTTGTCCCTTGGGGTCTTTCAGAAGCCTCCGAGGATCGTTAAGAGCCATAAAGCTGCACAAAGGAGGTGCTTAAGGTGAGGCAGTCCAAAGTGGACACAGCTCTGTCCCTCGGGAGCTTAAGCGCAGACAGCTCTGTCCCTCAGGAGCTTGTCCTCGGAGCGCCAGGGGCTCCTTCTGCAGAAGCTATGCAGGGGTGGGGGGGGAGAACTCCAAGGCAGGAACGAACCCCAAGGCGAGAACGAACTCCAAGACGGAAAGGAACTCCAAGGCGGGAACCCCCCAAGGCGGGAACCCCCCAAGGCGAGCAGTCCCCCCAGTGCTTACCCCTTCCCAGCCCCAGAGCTGAGTTAGCACTTCCTGGGCGCGCAGCACACAGCCAATCCCCAGCCGAGTGCAGCGCGGGCCCTGCAGGGGGCACCCTGGTGCCGGAAGGGTCTCTTGCTCCCCCGCTTCACGCCTGCAGGGCAGGGGGGGACAGGTCTGTTCGCGCCTTTTCCTCTCCCGTTCAAACCACAGAGGGAGAGGGATTTTGGGGTACACGGGCTCCAGGCCAGTGCTCAATCACAGGCATGCTGCTGCTCTTCATCATTACAGGGTTTGTGGTGTCCAGAGAGGTGGAGGAAGCTGAGCCTGCTCCCTACAGCGTTCTTAAGCTCCGCAGCATCCCTGCCCCCCTCCACACACACGTCTGTGGCACGGAGTGCCAAGGTGGGCAGGGAGGGCCCTAGTCTGGCTCTGGGGGGGGAGCAGGAAGGGTGCTGGTGCTGGAAATAGTAACTTATTTCCATTTCAATGCTGCTGTTGCAAGGCAGGGCTGGGCCTGGCTGTGTGGGTGCGGACCAGCTCCTCTCTGCTTCTCCCTGCTTTGTGTTTCTCCCAGCAGAGTTTTCCTGTCCCTGCTCCCTCACCCTCATCTCTTCCCACCACTGCAGCCTTGGCTTTTTGCTCCTTTACCATCTTAAGTGGCACTTGAGTTGCCCCTCCCAGGGCTTTGAGGTGGCACCGAGCTGGAGAGGCTTTCGCACCACCAGCCCAAAGCAGAGCTGCAGGTAGCTGCTCCTCCACTTGTGGGCTCCTGGTCCTTGGGGCTGCAAGGTCAGAAGCTGCCATGCAGAGCCCTTGGGGTCTCCTCAGGCCCATGAGGGCTTCCAGCTCAGAATGGAAATGAGTCCAGTTCATAGCTCTGTCACCCAGTGTGACACTGAGCTCCCACTAACCTCTCAGAATTCTTCTTGGGAGAAGAGACTCGGAGTGCCTTGAGCACCAGGGAGCCTCTGCTCAGTGCCAGATCACTGAGTCCAGGGACATGAACTCTGAGGTCCTTCAATCCAGGCATATGGATTGGGGGATCCTTGAATCCAGGGATAGGAATTCAGGGATCTTTGAATCTACAGATATGAATTGGGGGATCCTTGAATCCAGGGATATGAATTCAGGGATCCTTGAATCTACAGATATGAATTGGGGGATCCTTGAATCCAGGGATATGAATTCAGGGATCCTTGAATCTAGAGATATGAATTGGGGGATCCTTGAATCCAGGGATAGGAATTCAGGGATCCTTGAATCTAGAGAGATGAATTGGGGGATCCTTGAATCTAGGGATATGAATTCAGGAATCCTTGAATCTACAGATATGGATTGGAGGATCCTTGAATTCAGAGGCATCAATTCAGGGAACTTTGAATCCAGGGATATAACCTGGGAGATCCTTGAATCCAGGAATATGAATTCAGGAATCCTTAAATTCAGGGATATGAATTGGGGGATCCTTGAACCCAGGGATATGAATTCTGAGATCCTTGAATCCAGGGAGACACTTCCTCCATCGCAGTCAGGGAGAGACAGGAGAGCCACTGCTGAGCTGCCCTGAGCCCATGGATCTGTGCACCCCTTCTCGTCTGTCTACCCACTGCCGAGGCAGAGGAATGTGAGATCTCCTCGTGGAAGAACAGAGGGAGAAAGGGGAGAGCTGCCAAGTGCAGCAAGGCAGCAGCAGGCGGCAGGTAGAGGCTGTGCCAAGCAGAGATGTCAGTCACTCCCCCTGCACCAGGCAGGCTGCCAGAGGAGCTGGTGCCCTGGCAGCCGAGTGCTGAGGCAGAAGCATCTCTCCCCTGCCATGGAAACAGAGTTCCCAGTGTGGAGCAGCATGGCCTGGTGTGGTTCATGCCTGTGTCCCTGTACAAAGCCATTCCTGCTTCATCCAAGGAATGGAGGGATGGAGCAGCTCTCCTATGAGGAATTCACAGGGCTGCAGCAGCTCTTCTGTGAGCACAGACTGAAAGAGTTGGGGCTGTGCAGGCTGCAGAAGAGGAGGCTCCCAGGTGACTTTCTTGTGGCCTTCCAGGATATGAAGGGGGCTACAAGAAATCTTGGGAGGGACCTTTGAGGCTGTCAGGGAGTGCCAGGACTGGGGGAATAGAGCCAAAGCTGGAGGTGGGGAGAGTGAGGCTGGAGGTGAGGAGGAAGTTGTTGAGCAGGAGAGTGGTGAGAGGCTGGAATGGGTTACTCAGGGAGGTGGTTGAGGCACTGTGCTTGGAGGTGTTTAAGGCCAGGGTGGATGAGGCTGTGGTCAGCCTGCTCTAGGGTAGGGTGTCCCTGGGCATGGCAGGGGGGTTGGAACTGGCTGCTCCTTGTGGTCCCTTCTAACCCTGACCAATTCTGTGACTCTATGAATGACAGAATGGTTTGAGCTGGGAGAGACCTTAAAGGTCACAGAGTCCCCTCTGCAGTGGGCAGGGATGCCTGCCAGGGTGCTCAAAGCCCCATCCAGCCTGGCCTTAAACACTTCCCATGGTGTCAACCTCCTTGGACCAAGCTGTCTCACTACCCTCATTGCAACAAAATCATCTTCCTTAGGTCCAACCTAAACATCTTCCTTGCAACAAAAACATCTTCCTTATGTCCAACCTACCTCTACCCTCTTTTAGCTGCTTCAAAACATTGCCCCTTGTCCTCTCACTACAGACCTTGCCTGAAAGTCTTTCTCCATCTTCCTCACAGGTCCCTTTTCTGTATTCAAAGGCCTCAATAAGGTCTCTCTGGCACCTTTTCTTCTCCAAGCTTAACAAGCCCAAATCTCTCAGCCTTTCTTCCTCACCCAAGTGACAGCAGATGACAGTCACCAGCTTCTGTGTGGCCCCCGTCTCTTGCTCTCTGATCAGCTTCCACTGTAGTCAGGGCTCTGGGGCTCCACCTCTCACTAGCCCTCCTGGAACCATAACGTTTGTGCCCCAGGAGGGGAGGCAAGTGGTCCCCTGCCCAGGGCTACCAAATGACCAGTGCAAAGACAGAGGAGAAGCAGTGACACATCCAGAAATTGGACTTGGCCAAAGCTTCGGCTTGCCCAGGGTCCTCTACATGCAGTTAGTGTTGGGTCTGTGAGAGGAAGACTGGCAGGAGTCCCTGGCCCAGTCTCCCTGGCCCACCTGACTCTTTGGGGTACAAAGAACCAGACAGGGCAAATGAACATAGAATTGGTTTGGTTGGAAAAGCCTAACCAAAGCATCACAGAATCAGTCAAGGCTGGAAGGGACCACAAGGACCATCCAGTTCCAACTCCCCTGCCATGGGCAGGGAAACCTCACACTAGATCAGATTGTCCAGAGCCTCATCCAACCTGGCCTTAAACACCTCCAGGGATGAGGCTTCCACCATCTCCTTGAGCAACCTGTGCGAGGCACTCACCACCCTCGTGCTGTAGAACTTCATCCTAACCTCCAGTCTGAATCTCCTCATTTCCAGCTTGGTTCCATTACCCCCAGTCCTATCACTACCTGGCATCCTGGGGCTTAGACTCGATGATCTCTTTGGGTCCCTTTCAACCCCTGACATTTTGTGATCCTGTGACCCTAAAAAGTCCCTCCCCAGATTTCTTGTAGGCCCCTTAAGATACTGAAAGGTCCCAATAAGGTCACCTTGGAGCCTTCTCCTCTTCAGACTGCACTGCCCCAACTCTTTCAGTCTCTCCTCATGACCAAAGGATCATCCTGTCCACTGTGGCCATGAAACCTTGTCCCTAGGTGCCCTGTCTGCACCTCAGGTCATCTCAGGCAGGCTGTGGGGAGCTGCAAAAGCAAACACTCCACCCCAAGCACCAGCCCGTTTCCAGCCCCCATCTTTGTCACCCATTCCTGTAGGAGAAGGCCTTGATGTAGTTGACAAAGCACTGAGAGAGCTGGGGGAGAGATGTGCAAGGAGGTGGCCAGCAGCTTGCTGCAGCCTTCTGCTGTCTGCCGAGCGCTGGCACCAGCCGCGTGCTGGCAGCTCAGCCCAGCTCCAAACACCGCCTCCAGCGCAGGAGACAGCAGAGGAGGCAAGATGGAGGTGACATAAAAAACAGCCTTTGCTTTCTTGGCCATCTGTCACAGCATCACAGCCTCCTTCCCAAACACAGCCCAGCTCTGTGCTGCCTGGGGAGGGGGACAGGGAGGGATTTGGGTGCAGCAGCAGCCAGCGGGAGCGGGATGAGAGCTGCCAGGCAGCAAGCAGGTAGGCAGAGGTCAGTGCTAGGGCCACTGGCTCCATTGCTGGGGTGGGACACAGCCTCATTGGCCTTCATAGAGGCATAGAGGGGTCTGGTTGGAAAAGACCTTAAGATAGAATCTTAGAATCACAGAATCAAGCAGGTTGGAAGAGAGCTCCAAGCTCAGCCAGCCCAGCCCTAGCCAATCAACCAGACCATGGCACTAAGTGCCCCAGCCAGGCTTGGCTTTAACACCTCCAGAGATGGTGACTCCACCACTGCCCTGGGCAGCCTGGGCCAGTCCCCAGTGACCCTTTCAGTGAAGAAATTGCTCATGGTATCCAACCTAAACCTCCCCTGGTGCAACTTCAATGTAAGCTGGAGAGAGTGATTTGGCATTGGAGTGGGCTGCCCAGGGAGGTGATGGAGTTGCCATCCCTGGAGGTGTCCAAGACAAGCCTGGCTGGGGCACTTAGTGGCATGCTCTGGTTGATTGGACAGGGCTGGGCACTAGGTTGGACTAGCTGAGCTTGGAGGTCTCTTCCAACCTGCTTGATTCTGTGATTCTGTGATTCAGGGCATTTCCTCTCATTCTATCACTTGTTTCTTGGCAGAAGAGGACAGCCTCCACCTCACTCCAACCTCCTTGCAGGGAGCTGTAGAGAGCAACGAAGTCTCCCCTCAGCCTCCTCTTCTTCAGACTGAACAACACCAGGTCCCTCCTAGGACTTGTGCTCAAGACTCTTCCCCAGCTTCCTTGCCCTTCTCTGGACCTGTTCTACCCCTCAATGTCCTTTTTGGAGTGAGGAGCCCAAAACAGAAACCAGTTTTGGAGGCACAGCCTCACCAGTGCTGAGCACTGGATTAAGATCACATCCCTACACCCGCTGGCCACATTATTGCTCACGCAAGCCACATTCCTGTTGGCCTTCTTGGCCACCTGAGCACACTGCTGGCTCATGTTCGTGGTGGAGAATTGACTGTCTGAAGATCTGGCTACACTCTTCAGGTTATGGTCAGGGAGATGCAGGACACTGCCAGGTGGAGGATGCCACATTCCCACTTGGTCTCCCCTGTGATGGCACTGGCAGGAAGCAGATCCTCAGCGTGGTCAGGGAGCTGATCCAGAGCACAAACCCCCTCAGTGCTCAGCCAGATCAGCTCCTGCTCTGCCTCACTGACGAGCACAGGAGAGGGGGTAGCAGCAGGGAACTCCTTCCTCTGGTGGCTGCCTGCACTACTGTGGGACCACAAAGCAGCAATTTCAGCCAGTGCAGGACCTGATGCAGCTGAGCAGGGCCATGCAAAGGAACCAGGCTTACTCCAAGCCTATCCTCAGCAGCTCAGTGGGTCTCTGATAGCCTGCAGACAAAGCAGGGAGGTGCTCAGGGCCAGTTTGAACCCCAGCACAGCATAATGGACTCCCTGCATTCATCCTGAAGCCAGCAGCCATGCCAGAGCTCTCTGGCCTTCAGGAGAAGTCTCCCTCAAGCCTTGCTCTGGGCACACTTCCTCCCTCCCCCAGTGCCTTCTCATTTTCCCAGTCATGAGGCAGAGACCCCAGAGCAGCCAGAGCGAAGGCTGGCAGAGTTTTGACACATTTCACAAGGAGCATTAATAGCACAAAACTGGAGGCTGCTCTGCTGGAGAGCTTCATCTCTTTCCGTATTCATTTCTCAGGCAATTCATTACCCAGCTGAAATTATGCCTTGATTAAAGAGACAGGTAATGCTTTTGCATGGAGTTCAGGATCTGGGGAGGAAATGACTTGCAGCAGATCCACACAAAGCAAACCCTGACAAGAGTGGGTTTGAAATGGTTGCCTCAGGATATTTTTAATTGGAAGCATTTCCTTGGAGTAGTCTGGATTCATAGGGAGGTTGTCTCAGCTGGGCAAGGGGAGCAAACACAGAGGGGAAATGTGGCAGGGAGAAATGAGGGAAGAGCACAAAGGAGTGCCAGGGAAGGCTTAGCCTGGGTGTCCTCAGTGTAAGAAGGGCACAGAGCTGCTGGGGAGAGTCCAGAGAAGGCCACAAAGAGGCTGCAGCATCTCTGCTATGAGGACAGGCTGAGGGAGCTGAGGGTGTGCAGCCTGGAGAAGAGAAGACTCCAGGGGGACCTTAGAGCTGCCTGCCAGCACCTGAAGGGATCCTAGAGGAAGCCTGCAGAACCTTTTCCTGAGGGTGTCTAGAGACAGGACAAGAGGGAATGGTTTGAAGCTGAGGCAGAGCAGGGTTAAACTGGAGCTGAGGAAGAAATTCTTTGGTGGAAGGGTGGTGAGGCTCTGGAATAGGCTGCCCAGGGAGGTTGTGGATGCCTCTTCTGTGGAGGTGTTCAAGGCCAGATTGAATAAGGTCTTGAGCCGCTGCGTCTAGTTGAGAGGTGTCCCTGCTCATGGCAGGAGGGTTGGAGTAGATGATCTCTGAGGTCCCTTCCAATCTGAGCCATTCTGAGAATCTATATTAGAAGCTTCTTCACTGAAAGGCTTCTCAACCACTGGACCAGGCTGCCTCAAGGAGATGGTTGAATGCTTATCCCTGGAGGTGTTTCAAAACCACAGATATGTGGTGCTGAGGGGCATGGTTCAGCACCAGCACTGACAGGGTTAGAGAATGCTTGGAGTTGGTGATCTTAAAGGTCTTCTTCAATCAAAACAATTCTAAAAAGAGGAGGTTAAAGGCTTTGATAGGTGCAAATTTTGTAATGAAAGGTGATTTTCTTGTCACATCACAGGGAATGGAGACTGAAAAAGAGGGAGAGAAAGCCTGAGAAATGGAAACAACCTGTGGCAGCTGGGCTAAGGCACAGCAAGCCAAGTTCTACCACCAGATTTTAATGTTTTGCCTCTTTCTGTTTATTCCCCCAGCCCCAGAATTACCACCAGCAGGAAACCAAAGCCACCTTCCCACCACATCTGCACTGGCATCCAGATTCAAAGCAGGAGCAAAACTTCCCAGCTCCACTGCAGGGAACTGATCTGCACTGCAGACTTTGTGTAAGGCAGCAACAGGTCCCCCAGCAACTGCTTTGGGCAACACATTTCATAGGATCATGGAACCATAGAAACATGGAATCACAGAATCAAGCAGGTTGGAAGAGAGCTCCAAGCTCAGCCAGCCCAACCTAGCACCCAGCCCTGCCCAAGCAACTAAGTGCTTCTGGGGATGGCAACTCCACCACCTCCCTGGGCAGCCCATTCCAATTCCAATCACTCTCTCTGACAACAACTTCCTCCTAACATCCAGCCTCAGCCTGCCCTGGCACAACTTGAGGCTGTGTCCCCTTCTTCTGTTGCTGGCTGCCTAGCAGCAGAGCCCAACCCCAGCTGGCTACAGCCTCCCTGCAGGTAGCTGCAGACAGCAATGAGCTCTGCCCTGAGCCTCCTCTCCTGCAGGCTGCACCCCCCCAGCTCCCTCAGCCTCTCCTCACAGGGCTGTGCTCCAGGCCCCTCCCCAGCCTTGCTGCCCTTCTCTCAACACCTTCCAGCACCTCAACATCTCTCTAGAATGGAGGAGCCCAGAACTGGACACAGCACTCCAGGGGTGGCCTGAGCAGTGCTGAGCACAGGGGCAGAAGAACCTCTCTTGTCCTGCTGGCCCTTTCTCACCCTGCAGGTGGCAGATTCGTGACTCCTTCTCTGTTTCCCAAAAAAACCCCCACCTCAGTGCACCCAGACAAGCAAAGGAGGAGCTACCAGAGAACAAGGAGCTTCTGCAGAAGGGCTTGAGCAAAGGAGCCCAGGATGTGTGATGTGTTTGCAGACACCTCAGGCTGGGAGGAGAGGTGTGAGTAATGCAAGACAGGATGAGTTTGGAAGGAGCCCAGTGAAACAGAACTGAAATAGCCCCAGAGATGAGTTCCCTAGGAGCAAACAGAGTCCTGCAAACCTGCCTTCAGCAGCAGCTGCACAGGCTGTGCCTTCACAGATTGCTGCCCAGCAGCATGGACTTCAAACACTCCTTTATTTTTTACCCCTGGAAAAGGAAGCATCCCAGTGGGTGACTGCTGGTACCCAGGCTGGGATGGCATCCATCTGAGCCATACTGGCAGGCACAGATGGCCTGCTGCTGTCACAGAATCACAGAAGGGAGCCTCGAAGCTCACCTTGTCCAAGCCCCCTGCAGGCAGCAGGGACACCTCCAACTAGAGAAGGCTGCCCAGGGCCACAGCAAGTCTGGCCTTGAATGTCGGCAGGGGTGAGGCCTCAACCACAGCCCTGGGCAGCCTGTTCCAGTATTTCACCACCCTCCTTGTGCAGAACTTCCTCCTGATGTCCAACCCAGATCTGCCCTGCTCCAGTTCCAAACCATTGCCCCTCATCCTACCCCCACAGACCCTCCTGAGCAGTCCCTCCCCAGCCTTCCTGTGGGTCCCCTTCAGATACTGAAATGCAGCCCTAAGGTCTCCTTGGACCTTCTCTTTGGCAGGCTGAACAGCTCCAGCTCTTGCAGTCTGGCTTCACAGGAGAGGTGCTCCACAATGAGCTGGGCAGCAGCTGCACAGGGATGGTCCTGGGGTTTTAGTGGCTCCAAAGATGAGGGAGATCTCCCTAAAGCTGTTTTGGGGGGAGCTGGAGAAATCCCTTTCACTGTGACAGCCTTTCCCTCCTCTTTGCTGTGGCAGGACATGGTCCCTGTCAGTTGTGCCTGCAGGGTTGCCTGGGGGCTGTGAGGTGACCCAGAGGGAGCTGACCAGAGGGAACTCTGTGTTCAGTGTTCAGTTGTGGGGCAAGCTCAGGCTTCCTGCTCTGCTCCACAGCCTGTCAGGGGCAGGAAGGGACCTTGAAAGGTCATCTAGTCCAAACCCCCTGCCAGAGCAGGACAAGAGTGCAAGGAGCTGGGGGTGCTCTAAGCTGTAGCTGCCAGAAGCTTTAGCACATGAGCAGAGTCCTATGTGATGCCCTCCTCCAGAAACAGCCTGAGCTGCCAGGCTCAGCTGGGCACTTCCACCCCAGCAAAGAGAGGAGTGCTGATGCTGAGCTTTGCCCTTGCTGCTCCTCAGTGTCTCCATCCCACAAGCCCAGCACAAGAGGAGGGAGCTATAAAAAGGGCCTCTGGGCCAGTGCATCCAAAGGCCAGCTGTGTTCCTTTGTGCTTTGCTGCCAGGTGTTGTTCCCTCCTGCCTGTCAAAGGCTGACCTGCTGTATTGCTTGCAGAGCTTAATGAGGCTGTTAGTCATCCTAAAGCCCTGAAATAAGACACCTGCAGGCAGCAGGCCTGAGCCATTTAAAGTCACTCTGTGTGTGGCAAATTCCCAAGCACATGAGGTTCTTGCTGATTTCTCTCCTGTCAGCCTTTGCAGCTCCATCTAGGGCCAAGGAGAAGGAGCTGGGGCTTGTTGGAGGTCACCTAACAGTGCTGGACACTTAATCTGCAGAGGGACCTGGCCAGGCTGGATGGGTGGGCAAAGGACAATAGGATGAGATTGAACAAGGCCAAGTGCAGGGTTCTGCACTTTGGCCACAGCAACCCCAAGCAGCACTGCAGGCTGGGGCCAGAGTGGCTGAGAGCAGCCAGGCAGAGAGGGAGCTGGGGGTGCTGGGAGAGAGGAGCTGAAGATGAGGCAGCAGTGCCCAGGTGGGCAGCAGAGCCAATGGCATCCTGGGCTGGCTCAGGAGCAGTGTGGGCAGCAGGACAAGGGAGGTTCTTCTGCCCCTGTGCTCAGCACTGCTCAGGCCACCCCTGGAGTGCTGTGTCCAGTTCTGGGCTCCTCCATTGCAGAGAGATGTTGAGGTGCTGGAAGGTGTTGAGAGAAGGGCAGCAAGGCTGGGGAGGGGCCTGGAGCACAGCCCTGTGAGGAGAGGCTGAGGGAGCTGGGGGGGTGCAGCCTGCAGCAGAGGAGGCTCAGGGCAGAGCTCATTGCTGTCTGCAGCTCCCTGCAGGGAGGCTGTAGCTAGCTGGGGTTGGGCTCTGCTGCCAGGCAGCCAGGGCCAGAAGAAGGTGACATAGCCTCAAGCTGTGGCAGGGCAGGCTGAGGCTGGATGTCAGGAGGAAGTTGTTGTCAGAGAGAGTGATTGGCATTGGAATGGGCTGCCCAGGGAGGTGGTGGAGTTGCTGTCCCCGGAGGACTCACTCAGAGCTCACAATCTCACCACCGCTGCTGAGCCACTGCCACTAAACCACCTCCCTCAGCACCACATCCCTGCATCTCTTGAACACCTTTAGGGATGGGAGCTCCACCACCTCCCTGGGCAGCCTGCTCCAGTGCCTGACAAGCTTTTGGTAAAGAACTTTTTTCCTAATATCCAATCTGAACCTCCTCTGGTGCAGCTTGAGGACATTTCATCTTGAGGACATTTCACTTGTGGCAGAAGAGACCATCGTCCCCGTGTCTCTAACCTCATTTCAGGGAGTTGTAGAGAGCAATGAGGTCTCCCCTCAGCCTCCTCTTTGGAAGACTCAGCACCCCCAGCTCCTTCAGCTGCTCCTCACCAGACCTGTGTTCTAACAAGATCTGTGTTCAAGGCCTTTCACCAGCTTGGTTGCTCTTCTTTGGACATACTCCAGGCCCTAAAAGTGTTTCTTGAAGTGAGGGGTGCAAATCTGAACCCAGTCCTCAGGCTGTAGCCCCACCAGGGCTGAGCAGAGAGGGAAAAGTCATGTTCCTAGACCTGCTGGCCACTCTGTTCCTGATACAGGCTGGGATGCTGGTGGCCATTTGGGTTTGGCTCATGTTCAGCTGGCTAAAATCCCACACAAACACCCCTGGTGACACATCTCAGGCAGATGGAAGGATGGAAAGAAAGCCACAAACTGCTGCAAATGTGCCTGGTACCTCCCTGCTGCACCTTCTGCCCGCCCCAGTGATGGTGACATTTCCATAGGAGATGATGAACAGTCAGCACTGAGTGAAATGTGTGCAGCATTCTTCATCCTCCCCCCCCCTCTGTTTTGTTTCCCCAGGCACTTGATAAAGCCTCTAATGAAATGCAGCCACCTGGCCCACAGCAGGAGACAGCAGGGAAGCTGCTGCCAAGGATGCAGGATAAGTCCAGCATGTTTCTAGGCAGGAGCCTTCAAGTGCTGTGATGGAAAGAACAATCTTAGAGCAGCCTCCCAGTACCTGAAAGGGACACAGGAGAGCTGGGGAGGGACTTTCAGCGAGGGCTTGTGGTGACAGGATGAAGGGCAGTGGCTTTGAGCTGGAAGAGGAGAGACTGAGGGTGGAGATGAGGAAGAAAATCTTGACAGTGAGGGTGGTGAGACACTGGCACAGGTTGCCCAGGGAGGTTGTGGATGCTCCCTGCATGGAGGTGTTGAAGGCCAGGTTGGATGAAGCCTTCAGCAACCTGAGCTGGTGGGAGGTGTCCCTGCCTCTGGTGGGAGGCTGGAACTGGATGAGCTTTGAGGTCCCCTCCGACCCAACTTGTATGAACCTGGCTCCCCAGTCTGTGACGTGTGGGATGGACAAGAAGGAGCCTTGCTCTGTACACTAAAGCCCCCTCACTGCTGCCCACGGGGCCGAGGGCTTGTGACACCTCTCTGGCGGTGAGGAACGGAGCCCTGCAGGCTGCTGCAGGTTGGGTGTCCAGGCTGGTGCCTGTGCAGTGGTGTGGCAGCTGGCACAGCACACCCCGTGCTGCCTGGCTGGCTGCACTGGGAATTCATTGCAACCAATTAGTCCCATTTTCAATTATGTGAGAGAAGGAACTTAGCTGATTAAAGCCTAATTACATTTTGTCTGCTTCTTCAGCTGTCTTGTCCCATCAAACCTGTGTTTGGAGACTCTGGGAGAGGAGGAGAGCAGGGAGGGGAAGCTACTCACAGCTGCACAGAAACCTGTAGGATGTGAACACTTGTGGGGGCTGCCAGAAAAGATGACTCTGGGTTTAGCCCCACATGCAGGAAGGTTTGAGTCGTGCCAGGGCAGACAGGCAGCATCCAGCACCAGCCAGGCAGCTGGCAGAGGAAGGGGACAGTGCCCTGAGCTTGCTTCCATACACATCTTGTTCTCCTGCATGGCAGAGTGACCTGCATAAACATCAGCATCCATCCTCACAGCCACGCTGGGGTAGCAGCCTCAAAGAAGACACAGTGAGGTAGCCAAAGCAGCTCTTTAATGAAGAAGCAGAGCTCTGTAGCTCTGCACCTCCAGCCCCTCTCCCAGAAAGGTCTCTCTAGTTGCCTGCTGCCTTAGGGTCGATGTTTCCCCTGCCTTTTGTCTTTCTCTTGCTCTTTCTTGGTTATTGCCTTGATCATTTCCACATCCCCAGCTGGAATGAGGTGCAAGCTCATGTCCCCACTGCCCTGGACCCTTTCAGATGGACTGGAGCATCACAGGAAGGATGAATCTTGTCTCCTCTCTCTCTAGAGGTGCTCAGAGCAAAACCAAAAGTGGTGGCATTGACTAAAGGCACAGAAAGGCACAGCTGGTGCTGCCTAAATCATAGCCAGGCAGTGAGCCCAGATGGAAGGAAAAGGCAAACCTGACAAGGGATTCTGGTGCTGCCTTCTCTGATCTCACAGCTCCTTGCCAGAAGAGTAAAGCCATCTGCTGAGGTGATGTCTCCAAAGGTTGTCACTGGGGCAGGACAACTCATCCGAGCTGCTGTGTTCAGCCAGGTCTCAATAGCTCAGAAGGAGGAAACTCGAGTTGAGAGTTCTCCCAACAGAGAGCACTGTGCCATGGCCAGGATGTGTGGGCCTGGCCAGATGAATGCCATGGGCTGGCAAAGGCTGCCAAAACTGCTGCCTTCACCTTGAACTCATCTGTGACCTGCAGCCAAGGCTGCTACACAGATCTGCTTCTGCCAGGCAGACCCCTCTCTGCCACAGACCCACTTCTGCCACAGGAACCCACCTCTGCCACACAGACATACCTCTGCCACACAGACACACCTCTGCCACACAGACACACCTCTGCCACACAGTCCCCTCTCTGCCACACAGACCTCTCTCTGCCAGACCCACTTCTGCCACATGAACCCACTTCTGCCACACAGACCTACCTCTGCCACAGACCCTCTTCTGCCACAGACACACCTCTGCCACAGACCCACCTCTGCCACACAGTCCCCTCTCTGCAACAGACCCACTTCTGCCACATGAACCCACTTCTGCCACACAGATCCCTGTCTGCACACAGATGCCTCTCTGCCACACAGACCCACCTCTGCCACAGACCCACCCTTGCTTCTCAGCTTCTTGCCCCACTGTGCTAAAATCCCTGCCATTAAAAAGGCTTTTCAGCTTTGTTGGTGATTAACCTGCCTTAAATTAATAAGGTGAAAATAGCAGCCACAGTAATGCCTTCTGGGAAGGATGAGTGCCACAAAGGCATCTCTGAGGCTGGGGTTGTGTGGTTCTTATGACCTTGAATTCATGGAGCTGAGCAGCACTCCTCAGATGAGAGACAGGCACTTTAGAGACGTGTTCATGCCTTTGCCAGTGCCCCCACCACTTCCCAGCCTATTGACAGTGATGCCTTCAGGGATGTGCCAAACCATACTGGCTGTTGGCAACACTCTGGCTTTCTTTGAGCTGATTTTTTTCATAACCATGTGCTGATGGAACAAACAAGTCCAAGAAATTGCCTGGCTCTAAAATTAGAGGAGCACAAACGTGAGCAGACTGTTGGGGAATCGCTTGGCTCTGGCATCTCAGTGGGAGAAGTAGTGTGAACCCAAAGAGGTACCCAGCACCATGGAACAGGCACTTGTCAAGGCTGCTGAGGCTCTTTTGTGATTCCCTCTGTTCATTTCTTATTCCCAAAGTTTCTCTCCAGGAATAAATCCAACTGTGTGAACCCAAAGAGGTACCCAGCACCATGGAACAGGCACTTGTCAAGGCTGCTGAGGCCCTTTTGTGCTTCCCTCTGTTCACTGCTTATTCCCAAAGGTACTCTCCAGGACTAAATCCAACAGTGTGAACCCAAAGAGGTACCCAGCACCATGGAACAGGCACTTGTCAAGGCTGCTGAGGCTCTTTTGTGCTTCCCTCTGTTCACTTCTTATTCCCAAAGGTACTCTCCAGGACTAAATCCAACAGTGTGAACCCAAAGAGGTACCCAGCACCGTGGAACAGGCACTTGTCAAGGCTGCTGAGGCCCTTTTGTGCTTCCCTCTGTTCACTGCTTATTCCCAAAGGTACTCTCCAGGACTAAATCCAGGGCTTTCCAATCCCTCACTTGTACTTGAGAAAAGCAAGTTGGATTCAGAAAGCCAAACACCTGCTCTGGAGACATCTCTGCTTGCATGGGGATCTACCAGATCTGAGACACTTACCTTGCAAGGACAGCAGAGGCCAAGGAAGTGTCCTTAGCTCCACTGTGATTGGTTAGCTCTCTCCTTTTGCCACTGTCCAAGGTCAGGTTGCTGGCACAACTCTGAACCACATTAAGAACCATTCTCACAAGTTCACAAGTGGGACCTTATTGCTGTCTACAGCTACCTGAAGGGAGGTTGTGGCCAGCTGGAGTTGGTCTCTTCTCCCAGGTAACCAGGGATAGAACAAGAGGACACAGCCTCAAGCCATGCCAGGGCAGGTTCAGGCTGGATGTTAGGAAGTTCTTCACAGCAAGAGAGATTGGCATTGGAATGGGCTGCCCAGGGAGGTGGTGGAGTCCCCATCCCTGGAGGTGTTGAAGCCAAGCCTGGCTGCGGCACTTAGTGCCATGGTCTGGTTGATTGGCCAGGGCTGGGTGCTAGGTTGGGCTGGATGAGCTTGGAGCTCTCTTCCAACCTCCTTGATTCTATGATTCTAAGATATAGAAGCTGGGAAGACACAAAATAGAAAGCCACAGCAACTGTGAGGACACAGGAAATGGAAAGACACAGAAAATGGAAGACAGAGCAAGTGGGGAGATACAAACTGGGAAGACAGCAACTGAGAAGACATAGAAGCTAGGAAAACACACAATGGAAAGACACAGAAACTGGGAAGACACAAGAAATGGAAAGACAAAGGAAATGTAAAACAACAACTGGGAAGACACAAACTGGAAAGACAGAGAAACTGGGAGCACAGAGAAACTGGGTAGAGACAGAAGCTGGGAAGACACAAACTGGGGAGACAAAGATACTGGGAACACAAACTGGGTAGAGACAGAAGCTGGGAAGACACAAACTGGGGAGACAAAGATACTGGGAACACAAACTGGGTAGAGACAGAAGCTGGGAAGACACAAACTGGGGAGACAAAGATACTGGGAACACAAACTGGGTAGAGACAGAAGCTGGGAAGACACAAACTGGGGAGACAGATACTGGGAAGACACAGCAACTGGTAAGACACAAACTGGGCAGGCACAGGAGTGTCTCTCTCAGCTCCAGAGACACTGGCAGGCCAAGTCTCCAAAGCTGTGAGGCAATTCTGGCTCTCCAATTCTGTCAGCATTTGGCTGCAGTTCTCCCTTGAGCACCTGACTCTCATGGCATCAATTTGTCCCTCCCTGGCAGAGCTAATGGACTACAGAGGCTTCATCTGGAGGCTAATGGCTCTCACACAGCCGATAGCAGGGACCCACGCTGGGCTGCGGTGGGGATTTATGGAGAGCTGCTCCTGAGTAATTGCCTTGTGTGTTTCGAGCCATCTCTCTGCTAAGTGAAGCCCTGCATGCACTGCCTCAGCTTCCTGAGCAGAGAACAGGCTCACCAGGCTGCTGATTATCCAGCACTAGATTAAAATTCAAGATGAAGATCAGCTGGAGAAACCTGACACACTTGCTGGAGGGGATGGCTTGGGAGGGGAGAGGGAAGTGGCTTTTTCCCCGCTGATGGGAGGGCAGGAGGGAGACACAGGCAATTTCCATTCATGATTGATGGGAACACAGCAGCTTGGAGAGCTTGCCAGAGCTCAGGAAACCTTTGTTTGCTTCTTAGGTCAGTCATGGGGCTTTAGGAAAAGTGGTGTGGTTCCTCTTTACCAGCCCCCAAACTGCCTGCCTCATCTTGGAGACCAGCTTCATCCTTTGGGGTGCAGGTAACAGCAGGCTGGCTGCAAACTGCCATCACAGCATCCTTCTGGGGGCTCAGTGGGTGAGGGCTGCTCCATGACTGCTCTCTTGGGTGATCCCTCTGGGGGCTCAGTGGGTGAGGGCTGCTCCATGACTGCTCTCTTGGGTGATCCTTCTGGGGGCTCAGTGGGTGAGGGCTGCTCCATGACTGCTCTCTTGGGTGATCCCTCTGGGGGCTCAGTGGGTGAGGGCTGCTCCATGACTGCTCTCTTGTACAGCCCTTCTGTGGGGTCAACTGCATGAGGGCCTTCCTGTTAGTGCTCTCTTGTGCATAAGCCTTGGAGGCATGAACTTGTCCTTCCCTTTAGCCATCTGGGGATGTGCCTGGAGTCAAGCCAGAGCTGTGGCAAGGAAACTAGGTATTGATGGAGCATCCCAGACCCACCCCTGAGAGAGGTCCAGCTCCTCCTCTCTATCAGCACTCAGACATGCAGAGATCCACTGCAGCCACTCCCTGGAGGCTCTCCAGGACAGCCTGTGCCTGGAAGAACCTGGTTGCCTCCACTTACCTACAGAACAAGCCCAGAACTGCCAGACAAGAGACAGGAAGCTGCTACTTACCTACTCTGCTTTTATTTCTCTTCTTCTTTCCTTTTCTTTTCTTTTGGGGCTCTCAGAACTGTGTTCAGTCTGGGTTGAGGTTACAACCTGGGTAATGCTTCCTTGCCTGAGATTAAAAAAATAAAAAGGTTGTTGCCATAGCAACCTGACTCTGCTCTTCATTACCATGGCAATCCTCAGGAATTATTAAATACTGAGCATGTTTGCTGCATGCTTCCCAGTACAGCTGGTGCCGGGCTCAGGTTGGGACCCTCCCTCCACCCTTATCTGTTTGTCTGTCTCATCTCGTTTAACTCTTCCTCTGCCCTCAGCCAAGACTGCCAGGGGAGGGAGAAGGAGGTGTGTATGGTTTGGGACTTCATGGAATGGTCTGGGTTGGAAGGGATCTCCAAAAGTCATCCAGTCCAACCCCCTCTGCAGTCAGCAAGGACATGCTCAACTAGATCAAGTTGCCCAGAGCCCTGTCCAGCCTCAGCTTGAATATCTCCAGGGATGGGGTCACAACCACCTCCCCAGGTGAACTGTTCTGGTGTTCTACCATGCTCATGGTAAAGAGGGTTTGAGTTTGGGGTTTTCTCCACCACAGGCTGGGCTGCATGAGCTGGGTTCTGGGTTTTCTGAGGTGAGTCACAGAACCACAGAATTAACCAGGCTGGAAAAGACCTTCAAGATCATCGAGTCCAACCTAGCACCTAACCCTTCTAATGAACTAAACCCTGGCACTAAGTGCTTCATGCAGCCTCTTCTTAAACACCTCCAGGGATGGGGACTCCACCACCTCCCCAGGGAGTCAAACCACCTCTTTGTTTCCCCAACTGTACAATCAGTGGTAGAGGATTGCTGTTTGCAGGCAGGCTGCTTGGCAGAGGGAGATGCTCCCACACTTGCCTTGCTCTGCTCTTTCCCTGCTGCCTGTCTAGAAATCTTATCAAGCATTGGAACAGGAGAGGTGGTGGAGTCCTCATCCCTAGAGGTGTTTAAAAGAGTCATGGATGTGGTGCTGAGGGATGTGGATTAGTGGCAGTGGCTTAGTGGCAGTGATGAGACTGTGAGCTCTGGGTGAGTGATTGGATTTGATGATCTCAAAGGTCTCTTCCAACCTTGGTAGCTCCACAATTCTATGAAATAAGCTGTTCCAGCTGGAACAGAACCATGACAAGCAGGGATGAGCCCAGAGCCAGGGAGCTGTTGCTGAAGGAGGATTGTGAAGGTCCAGTGCAGGTTGCTTTTTGGTGGGGGTCAGAAAGCAGTGCCCCATTAGTAGGATAACTTGACTGGCCATGCATTGCCTAACATGATGACTGCTGCACACTAGCTGGGACCAGTGGCTCAGACCACAGGGTCACACTGGCACCTTGCATTGTGCTGCTAGATGATTGTAAATGAGATTCAATGGCTGCTCCTGCCCCTGGCACTGGTGGTGCAGGGATCCAGCTAAGCAGAGCCCTTCTCTGCCTGTCTCTTTGCTGTACTTTACAAGCAGCACCACACTCGTGCAGCTCCTGGCACCCCAGTGACGTTCTGGAAGCTAAGTTGCTGCCAGCAGCAATTAAAAAAGAATAAATCAAAATAAAATTAAACCACAACCTGCTACATCTCCTCGGGAGCCTGTGCCCACTTGTGGGCTTCAGCTAGAGGAGTGTGAGGAACAAACACAGCTATTTGTGGAGAGAGACAGCAGCAAGAGCCATTAGGCTCTGCTGTCCTCACACAAGCCCTGCAGTAGCTACTTCACCCTCTGGCTGCAGGACTTGTGCCCACGGAGCAGGGCAGCTGATTTTGCAGGGGTTGAGGTGGCAGCTCTTCCCCTGAGGTCTAGGGAGCATCATGGTGTCCTCAGCACCCTCCCTTCCAACCAGGCACAACCTGCGCTGGCATCTGCTCGGTGCAAACAGGGAGGAGAAGGAATCAGAGCAGTTAAAACAGCAACCATGCCTTTGCCTCAGGTGGGGCTTTAGACTCTAAATCTCCAGCCCAAGGGGTTTCCTCTCCATGCCAGCCCTCCCTGCCTTACTTCTCCCTTTGCCATGTCAAATCGGTGCCTGGCATCAGCCCTCCAGAGGTCTTCTCTTCCCCTAAATGATTCCTCCTCTCAGTGGGATAAATCAGCCTTTTATTGGGAATCTAATGGGATGAGGACTTGTGTGCAAGTACCTTAAACTCTCTGTGAGCATGCCAGAAGCCAAATAACGCCAGGGGGACACACTCCATGTGGTATGGCAAATGTGGATGCTGCCCACCAACTGCATTACTCTGCAGACCCTCTTCTGTTGGTCCACACATCCTGCGACTGTAGGCAAGACCCTTCTGGTTAAAAAGAGACACAGCACAGCTGAGGGGGTGGATAAACCCACACACAGTTGGGCTCTTGCCTCAAGGGGCCACGTGGAAAGTCCTCCCTCTTCCCACTAACCCCAGAGCAAGCTCCATCTGTCCCATCAGGTGCCCAGCTCTGCTCTCAGGGGCATTACTTTGCTCCTCCACCTCATGTGTACACAACCCTACTGTGGTTGACTTTTCTCCATTCCTCTGGAAGATTCTACAGCACAAAAAGGATAAAAAAACCTCATGTTCAGTCCAGGATGTGGCTTCTGAAGACACTTGGTGGATTGCAGAGCCATGTTTCCCCCACACATACACCCCACATCTGACAGCCCCTGGGGGAAGCTGAGATCATTTGAGCAGCTCCCTCACTCAGAGCATTGCTGCAGGTTGGAGTTGGATGTTTTGTTTGGGTTATCAGCTTTTCCTTTGCCTTCCTGGCATTGCTAACACTGGAAGGCTTCTTCCACCACCTCAGAGTCCTCCCTTGTGCTGAGGTCATGGTCAGTGGCTGGACTGGCAAGAGGGACCAAATGCCAGCTGAAGGCAGAAGCTGGATGAGAGTTCAGAGATTATGGCTGGGCTGTCTTCTGGTTGCACAGAGTCCTGGAGGTCATAGAATCATAAAGCCATAGCATCACTTTGGTTGGACAAAACCTTTAAGATCCTTGAGTTCAACCCTGAACTCAACACCACCATGGCCACTAACCCCAAGTGTCATGTCCACAGGTTTCTTGATCACCTCCAGGGATGGAGACTCCACCACCAACCTGGGCAGCCTGTGCCAATGCTTGATCATTACACATTTAGGTGACTCACGGAGTAGACTCCTAAGTGTTTGCAGAGCTGGGTCATTGTGTGCACTGGGGTTGTTTGCATCTCAGCCTGAGGTCCTGACCAGGCTCTGCTCCCACAGTGGGAGTAGTTTGCACTCATGTGTAAAGAGGTCAATGGCCATTACACCCTCTTCAGCAGCAGGGACCAGAATGTCCTTCCACGCTGCTGTGTGAAACCACTTTTACAGGCAAGGGAACAAACCCTCCGTGCTGAGAAGGCTGCTCAGGTCTGCAGCCCTACAAGCTGCTCCTGAAAATCCAAGCCCTGCCTGTTTTGTCATTTCACTGGCACCAACAGGACATTTCAGAGCTCTGGTCCTGCTGCCACATTGTCATTGTCCTCTTAAGGCGTTGCAGACAGCAGCTGAGTGGAAGCAACCAGTGCCAGTGCTGCTGGTCCTGCTGTGCATGGGGCTTAGCCCAGCAGCACCCTGTGGGAAACCTTGGAGAAGGTGCTCAGCAAATACTGCTGCATTACAACAGGCACTCTAATCTTGTTCCTCCTTCAGGGAAAGGCAGAGAGCTGTTCTGGGTTTACCTCCCAGCAGATCAGCTGGCCAGCTCCTCCAGGATCCTGGATCCCATTCCCACTACAGAAGTGCACCCAGCAGGAACGTTGTTGGCGCAACAAAACTCAAAATCATTTCCATCTCACACCCACAGACAGAGCTGCAATTCCATCACAGAGCACAGGTCAGGAGTCCTCCTCCTCTCACATAATTTAGTTTTGACAGCTCATCAGGATCAGAGCTGGAGACTGCAACTCAGAGGCTGAAATCTTGCTTCACAAAAGAGGCACTCAGAGCATCTTCCCCAGCGCCTGCTTCAGAGCCGGGCAGGTGTTGCACACACCCCTCAAATCCCTTCGCTCCTGAGGGACTTATTTGCTGGTGGTGACTGACAGGGCCCTGTGAAAATGAATGACCATTTCTGCTCCCAGAAACTACCTCCAATTAAGAGTTCAGTTGGAAGCTGAGCTGATTGCATCTGGCAGGAGGGTTGAAATACCTGAGCCCCACGCAGGCAGGGGAAGAAAATGAAGACAAGACAAAAGTCTCTTGAACCAGGTTCTCGTTTTTTTTTTTTACCCTTCAGTTTTCAAAAGAGCTACAAAAAAAAATAACCCAACAAACAAACAAAAAAAAACCAAACCAACACCACCACCCCTCAAGGACTGCAACAATAAAGCACTTGGGGGAAAGGCTGCTGACTCTAGGCATGCTTTGGGGCTGGGGTTGGAGCGTTTTGGGGTTGGGGCCGGAGCGCTGCGTTTCTCTGGGTTCTTGTCTCCCCTTCAGCACAGCGTGGAAGAAGGAAGCCCCAGTTTATTCCACAGCAGAGCTCAGAAGAACAAGGCAGAACATGCTTTGCCCGTTACAAAACCACCAGAAGCTGCATGCTTGGGGTCCCAAACACAAGCAGACACATTTTGGAGCACAGAGGCTTTGTCGTACCACCCACACAGCCCTTCCCTTCCCCTGCCCCTCGCTCAGGGATGTGGAGCTGTGCTCCATGCCATGCATTTTGCTTTCCCTTTAGTTTTGGGGGTTCCTTTGCCTTTCCTAGTCAATTATTTGCCCCCCCCCCCTTTTTTTTTTTCTTTTTGTCTTCCTTTTTTTTTTTTCCAAGCCCTAAATCCCAGGTAGCAGTATCCAAGGTAACAGAGAAGAGTCCAGAGCTGCACATTATCAGTGTTTCTGCAAGTTTCATGCAAAACTTAAGCCCATTTCTGCATGCAACACGGTGCTGGTGGCTTAATTGTGCTTCAGATACCTCTAGGGGAGATCTCCCCACTCACCACCACAGTTGGTTGCCTGGGAAGCACGGTTTGGCTTTCCCATGGACACAGACATGTTCAAAGACACCCCCCCCACCACCCCCTTCCCCGTTCCCTCCCCTCCCCTTATCACTCCCCCCACAGCTGCCCCAAACACGTGGGAATGTGCATCTCGGCACCAGGGGCAGACAGTTCACTTGCCTACGGGAGCCTGCTGGCTTCAGTACAGTCCCATGATTGCAGCTCCCACATCCTTGGAGGGTCTTCGGTCCTTCACCAGAAAGTTAATCATGCTCTCCGACTTGATGAGCAAGTTGCAGCCCAAAAAGAAGATGCCGAAGATGACAGTCAAGGAGAGGACGCAGAGGACAGCGATCTGCACCACCCTGGTGATGTAGAGGCTCCTCTCATCGGCTGCCAGGACCGAGGAGCCGCCGTCGGTCGCCAGCACGGCGCCGGTCCCGTTGCAGCAGGCCATGAGCACCCCCAAGCCCTGGGTCCTGTTGGGGTAAGCTCCCTGCTCTAGGAGAGTCTGGTTGAAAAAGGACTCGTTCATGGTCTCTGCACGATCGCAGGTCTCTAGGGAAGGAAGGAAGAAAGCTTCTTGTGCCCCTGCCTACCCCTCATATACCAGGGCTCGGCACCTCCGAGCCACCTGCTGCCTTTCTTCTGCCAGCACCTGGGATGGAGAGCAAACTTCTGGAGGCTGTGAGCAGGTGGAAGCCAAGTGTGGAGCCCAGGGACGGCTCCCGGGTGCCTCCTGGCACAGACGGCGTTAGTGCAAGCCCCCAGGCGAGCAAAGAGAGAGAGAGAGAAAAGGCGAAGGGGGCACAAGGGACAGGAAGGCAGCCGAAGGTCCCCCCATGCCTCCTGGCCCTGCCACTGCCCCGAAGCTGCCACCCCGAAGCAGAAGGCAGCAGAGCGATGCCCACTCCTGGGGGCAGGAGGCAGAGAGCTGGTTCCTGCCGGCTGGGAGCTCCACAAATGCAAGTTCCAAGCTAAAGTCTTCACCGTGTTCAAAGAAAAAACAGCAACTCCACCCCCTTCCAGGCTCCCCCCAGGACCGCCTTCCTCCCCCTCCACCCCCACCCAGGCTGCCCTCCCCTTCCCTGTGCCTCTGCACCCCCTCTCTGACCTGCCATGGGTGCCTGCACCCACCCCTGTGCCACCCCCGGCTGAGGGCTGACCCCTAAGGCCCTGCAGAGCAGCACCTAAGCCATCCTGCCCCCCCTGCCCCCCGAGCTGCCCCCCACAGCTGCCCGCATGGTCCACGTTCAGCCTGGAGCCCCGGCAGGTCCCTGTCCCCCAGCGGCAAAGGCTCCCCTGGGCCTCAGGTCAGTGCTGCTCTCGCCGATCCCTGGCTGCTGCTCTGTGCCACCCACTCCTTCCCAGAGAAGGTCCAATCCAGCCCAGTCCACCCCCAGCTCTACTCAGTGATGCCTGTCCTGTGCTTCCAGACGAGAGCTGGATCCAGCCTCCTCTCTGCATCCCGATCTGCCTCTGGCTGAGGGTTTCCTCCCTAGGTACCTTTGCCTCCCTCTTCTCCCCCTCCTGCTCTTTAAGCCCCTTCACAGAGGAGCACTGCAATGGTGCACCCCAGTCTGTGCCAAACATCCCTGCCCTGTGCCCACCTCTGGGTGCTGCAGCAGCATCACTGCAGCACAGCAGAGCCTCTCACTCAGGCCCCTCAGCCCCAGCAGGCAATCCCAGGAGACCTTCCTTCCACGGTCCCCTCTCTGTATCAGTCTAAGCTCCCAAACTGACACCACGAGTCAGGGGGGGTCCAGCCCTGCCTGGCTCAGTCCTGACCCTGACCAAATCAATCCTGACCTTGCCCATCCCAGAGCTGTGCCCAGGGAAATGCCATAGCCCAATGGTGTTTGCCTGGAAACATGTCAGGATGGCACCAAGCAGTAGGTCAGCCCCAAGCCAGGACATCGAGGACCTTATTCTGCTGTATCTGTGTCCATCTTGGCTTACTCCCTTTGCCCAGCCCCTGGAGGGGATTTTAGTAGTCCTAAAATGAGACTTGCTGAAGGGCAGCTAAGGCAGAGGCGTGAGGCTGGCTGAGGATGGAGCTGGCTTGGCAGAGAAAATGCAGCTGATTGTCCTTTTAGGCAGCTCCAGCCTGTGCCACTCTTCCGCTGCTGTGGCTGCAGGGGCTCAAAACCTGCTCCGTTTGGGTCTGACTTGTTGCTTTTTCCTCCCTGTTTTGCACATGGAGCCTCTCTCCCTGAAGGGCTGCCCGGTCTGCGAGGGCACTTTGCAGCAGGGAGCTGGGAAGTCCTGGCAGACAAAGAGCAGCTGCTCCTGCTTAACCCGAGGGCCAGGGAAAACGCCCGAGGGAAACAGAGCATCCCCAGCCTGGCTGCGAGCTCCTCTGCCCAGCTCCCAGTCTGAAGGAGTTTCTGCTCCCTCTGGTGGCTCCAGCTCCAGTTCCAGCCTCTCCTCTCCCCACACACCCGAGCGTGGATTGGGGCTGCTGCCCACCTCGCTCCCGAGTCACAGCCTGCGCTGCTGGGGCAGCCAGGGCCATGGGGTCGCTTGGCTCTCCAACACCTCCCTGTCTGCTCCTCGCCTTCATCCAGCCTTCATCCACCCATCTCTTACACAGTGCCCGCAGGTAACACCGCAGGACCTTCTCAGGACAGGCAGCACCTCCTTGCACACGTTAAGTTCACACCAACCTTGGCCCTAGTGGCCAGGAGGGCCAATGCTATCCTGGGGGACATTAAGCAGAGTGTGTCCAGCAGATCAAGGGAGGTTCTCCTCTGCCTCTACTCTGCCCTGGGGAGACCTCATCTTGAGTACTGCCTTCAGTTTTGGGCTCCCCAGTTGAAGAGGGACAGGAACCTGTGGAGAGAATCCAAGGAAGGGCTACAAGAATGATGAGGGGACTGCAGCACTGCCTGGTGAGGGGAGGCTGAGGGCCCCGGGGCTGTTTAGTCTGGAAAAGAGAAGACTGAGAGGGGATCTAATAAATATTTATCAATGTCTGAGGGCTGAGGGTCAGGAGAGGGGGAACAGGCTCTGCTCACTGCTGCCTGGGATAGGACAAGCAGCAATGGATGGAAGCTGCAGCACAGGAGGTTCCAGCTCAACATGAGGGGGAACTTCTTGACTGGAAGGGTCCTAGAGCCTGGCACAGGCTGCCCAGAGAGGTTGTGGAGTCTCCTCTAGAGCCTTTCCAGGCCTGTCTGGATCTGTTCCTGTGTGACCTGATCTAGACTGTATGGTGCTGCTCTGGCAGGGGGTTTGGACTCGATGATCTCTTTGGGTCCCTTCCAATCCCTGTCATCCTCTGATCCTGTGACACGTGTAGGAAAAGTAGGATTTGGGTAGCTTGAAACGAGCTAATGGGACCTGCAGTGTGAGATGCCTCTGTCATCTAGGGCAGAGCAAGACCTAGAGTCTCCCAGGAAGCAGATTTAGGGCTTGTACTGATGATGGAATCCTAGAATCATTCCAGTTGGAAAAGACCTCTGAGATCATCGAGCCCAGCTCTCAACCCAGCACCACCATGGCCATTAGGACATGCCCCAAAGTGCCATGTCCACACATTTATTTAACATCTCCAGAGATGGGGATTCCACCACCTCCCTGGACAGCCTGTTCCAATCCCTGACCACTCTGGCAGGAAAGATTTTTTTTTTCCTAATCTCCAACCTAAACCTCCCCTGGCACAATTTCAGGCCATCTCCTCTCATTCTGTCACTTGATAATAGAGAGAAGAGACCAACCCCCACCTCTCTGCAACCCAGCCAAGGTGCAGCCCTTTTTGGCACTGCATGAAGATGGATGGACTTCTCCTTTATCAAACCCTCATTAACAAGGCTCGAGGAAGGTGTTGGATCCTAGGTGGAAAATGATCTCACACTGAGCCCCTCACAAGAAAGGCACCTACAGGGGCAGTGGGGCTGAGTGGGGAAGCAAAGAAGCATCAGAACTTCCTTCCAAACCAAGAGAAGTCCCAGATCATGAGGCAGAGTGCCCGGAGGCATTCAAGGTGAGGCTCTGAGCAATCCGATCTAGTTGGGGATGTCCCTTCTTACTGCAGGGGAGTTGGACAGGGTGACCCCTGGGGGTCCCTTTCAACTCAAACCATTCTGTGATTCTTTGATTCTTTGATCTCCATCTTACCCTGATGATCTCCATCATCCCTTCTGAAGAGCCACACAGCTCCGGGGCAGGAGCTGTTGTCCACACCCACCCCTCTCAGCGTGCGGTTGTGGTTCAGTACCTTGCATATCCTCACCCCACGGCATCCGGCACCGCCAGACAGTGCCTGCAGCTCTCCACACCCACACCAGCTCCCTTCCTGCTGTCTGGCTTCTGTCTGTTGACCCAGGGTTGTGTCATTACTGTCCCCAACCCCTGTCACCCAGTGGGACAGAGCACTGCAGGGAAACAGCCCTTCTCCCCCTTCCCCCAACCCCCCTTCCCCAGCCTGTACTTTGAGTGCCTCATTTTCCCTGTGCCTGAGCAGGACCTCAGCACTGCAGGGCAAGGAGAGGTTTACAAAACCCCCTTGGGGGTACCCAGAGGCAGCCCCAGCATTTCAGCTGGGGCAGTCCCTGTGTAGATCCAGCTCCTTGTACTGGCCCAGTAGAAGGACACAGTTGGGTAAAACCAACACAGAATCACAGCCAGGTTGGCAAAGCCCCTCAGGAGCACCAAGTCCAACCTAGAACCCTACAAGACTCACCTTAAACCATAGCCCTAAGCACCACATCCAAACCACCCTGAAACACATCTAGGGAGGAGAAAATCCAAATTACCTGACCCACAGCTGCATTTCACTCCCTTTGTGGTGTCCAAACCCAAACTGCTGGTTTCACCAGATCCAGTTCTTGGCTGGGTCCCACTCATCTCCCAGCTGTTTCAGCAGGGATGTTCCCAGTGCCCTGAGAAGCCACACTTCCATAGAACCACCTGCTTGGAAAAGACCTTCAGACCATCCAGTCCAACCATACCCTGACACCTCCTGTTGGACCTGATTCAAACCTCTTTTAAACACCTCCAAGAAGGGTGACTCCACCACCTCCCTGGGCAGCCTGTTCCAGTGCCTCATGACCCTTTCAGTGAAGATATTTTTTTTCCCCTAATATCCAAGCTCCATATTTGATTTCTTTTCTTTTTACATTTTCATATTCAGGCTGCCCAAGGAGGTGATGGAGTCCCTGGAGTGGTTCAAGAAATGTGTGGACATGGCACTTTGGGACATGGTTTCATAGCCATGGAGGTATTGGATTTATGTCTGGACTGGCAGATCTTGGAGAGCTTTTCCAACTGACCCAATTCTATGCTTCCATGATTTCCTTTTTCCATGGTTTCATAGCCATGGAGGTGTTGGGTTTATGTCTGGACTGGCTGATCTTGGAGGACTTTTCCAACTGACCCAATTCTCTGCTTCCAGGATTTCCTTTTTCAGTTTCAATTTCCTTGTCTTTCCATACAGGTTTGTATTTCCTCTCTTTCTCCTTAAATCCTTGCCCTGGGAGCCAGCTCCAGCTGGGTTTAGAGCCCAGGCTGCCTTTCAGGCAAGAGTTAATAAAAGAGGGAGTGAGCAAGATCCTGCCAGGAATTAAACCCAAGTGGGAGAGCCTATGGGAAAGAGCCTGTTAACCGGGGGCTGTAGGTCACTAGCGCTGAGTCCTGGCTGCCAGGGTTTATTAGGTCCTGCTCCGAGCTGAGAGAGCACAGGAAAAAAAGAGCAGGAGAAAGGCTGCGCGGAGCTGGCCGCGGCGCGGGGGGGGCACTCCCTGCCTCCCGACTGAATGACGAGCTGCAGTTTCCTCTGGCCGGCCCCGCTCACCCTGTGTCATACACCCAGACTCATGATTCATCTCCTGGGCTGCTCAAAACCTTCCAGCTGCCCCAGAGCTGCTCTCCATCGCTCACGGAGGGGCTGGTCCTAGCGGCCCCCGCAGCGTTCGGGGCTGGGAGGAGAAGATGGGAAGGCTCTGCGCGGCTCTCGGCATCCTGCTGCTGTGCGCGGCCGGCGCCTGGGGTAGGTTTAGCGCCGGTAGCGCTGTCGCTTGCTTCAAGCCAGCTCAGTTAGCCACTCGGTCGCTTGTTTCAGGAGTTTTCTGCCTTCCCAGGGTTTGTGATTTCCTGGGGGAAGCAGTCGGGAGGGGGTTGGCAGCCTGAAACCTCGGTGCGGTTTCAAAGCGCTGGTTGGGGCTTGGGCTGGGTCGGGGCCAGAGTTTCACAGAGGTGTTCTTAGAGTCAAGCCATGGTTTGGGTCACTGCCAGGCTGGGTGAGGCAGGGCTGTGTTGTCTACCCACGGTGTGCTCGGCTGGTGGGTAATGGAAGCACCGGGCTGGGACCTGGGCTCTGTCCTTCATAAGCAGAGCACAGAGTGGGGGAGCTGGCAGGGCAGGTGGCCTCTGGATCCATGGCAGCTCAGGTGTCAGTGCTGCTGTCCTCTGCTACTTCTTCTCATGTTATTTTGGTGCTTTAAACCCTTCTGGCACCAGGCAACTGCAGGACGAATGCAGTTTGTGTACGAGGGGGACACACACACCCCCTGTCTTCCCGTGTCCGAAGCCTGGAGAAGCTCAGAGGAGCATTGTCTCCTCCCAAGGTGTGCTGCCAGGGCTCACAGCAAATCCTGTCTCTGCACAACCTGAGCTGTTCCCAGCTCCTGAGCTGTAAATCAGCTCCGTTGTTCTCCGGGCCCCTCTCGAGGGCGTTTGGGGCAACGCTGCTCTGGCTGAAGAATCGCAGACTTTGTGGAGCGGCCAGGAAGAGCCTCAGGCTCTGCTCTGCTGCTGGATGGAGCTGTCACCAGCACAGGACACAGGACAAGCCCTGGATGAGTTTGCTGATGGTACAACCATTTTTTTTCGGTTGTTGTTAGAGCTCTTAATACCTTCCAGTGGTGGAATTCCCAAGCAGGTCAGGCTGTTTTCCTTGCTGTGAAGTGCTTTGGTTGCACCACTGAGGAATAGAGGAGAAAAGCCTCCAGAGGTGTTCCCATAAAGTGATTGGAGTTGGGAAATATCTGCATTGTTTTAACATGTGGAGTATCTTAATTCATTGACTATCTGTGGCCCTTTCCTCCCAGATCACTGAGACCCCCCCCAAGTGATACCCAGAGCACATGAAAACGTTTTGCTTGCTGCTTACACTGCATTACTGAGCTGCAGTTTGGGGCTGTGCAGGTGAATCCTCTGCTCCTACACCTTGGTGCCTGTGCTCAGCTGAGCTCAGTGTGGGCCAGATGCTGGCAGATAGGGAGAGGCTGAGAGCAAAGACAAAGGCCCAGGATGGTGTGGGCAGGGGATCAGCCAGAAAAGCCCAAATCCTTATCAGTGAGTCAAGCAGAAAGGGCCAGAGAGAGGGTTTAAGGATGGTCTGACTGAAATATTTTAATCCAGTTTTCTATGTGCACATTCTTGGTCAAATTGGCAGAAGGGGGAACAACAAAGAGTGTGGCTGGTGGAGGAGGTTACTGGGAGGGCAGACTGGGGGACTAAGTAATTGTCTCCAGCCAGGGAAGGGTAATGCTCAGCCACAGACATCTGAGGTACTTGGAGTGCATCACATCACCCCTCTGGGGGCTGCAGCACTGGTGGTTCCTATGCTGCCCAGTTTGTCTTTCTCTGTGTTTCATGTGTTGGGTTGTTTCTTTTTTTTTGGGGGGGGGATTGGGCTTTTGAGTTGCTTTTTCTTAAGCTTGGGTCTTCAGGATCAGCTCAGCTGCTTTCAGGGTGAAAAAATGCAGCTTCAGTACTTTGGCTTGTTGGGGTTTATGGCTAGAAAAACAAATCCTCAACACGGTTTAGAAACAGAAATAACAGAGCAGGGCCAGGAGGATGCTGAGAGGGCTGCAGCAGCTCTGCTCTGAGCACAGACTGAAAGAGTTGGGGCTGTGCAGGCTGGAGCAGAGGAGGCTCCCAGGGGACCTTCTTGTGGCCTACCAGGATCTGAAGGGGGCTACAGAAAAGCTGGGGAGGAACTTCTGAGGCTGTCAGGGAGTGCCAGGACTGGGGGGAATGGAGCAAAGCTGGAGGTGGGGAGAGTGAGGCTGGAGGGGAGGAGGAAGTTGTTGAGCAGGAGAGTGGTGAGAGGCTGGAATGGGTTGCCCAGGGAGGTGGTTGAGGCCCCATGGCTGGGGGTGTTTCAGGCCCGGCTGGGTGAGGGTGTGGGCAGCCTGCTCTAGGGTAGGGTGTCCCTGGGCATGGCAGGGGGGTTGGCACTGGCTGCTCCTTGTGGTCCCTTCCAACCCTGACTGATTCTGTGATTCTAAAGCCCACAGAATGTCTTAGCTTAGGCTGTGCTGGGATCTTGTTAATCTGCACAGGGCCAGGTAGAGTCCTGAGCCTGGGAAGTGCTGCTGGGCACTCACAGAGCCACGACCTGAAAGGGCTCAAGCTGCAGCATCCTCAGCCTGTGCTTCTGGTCCTGCATCACCCCAAGGACTCGCTCTTCACCTCCCTCCTGACACCAAACCCTGTGTCCAGCCACAAAGCCAGTACTGGGAATGCCAAAACAGGGACATCTCAGATGGGGGGCAGGGGAGTGGGGAGGATGCTTGCTCCCAGTATGTTGGGGTGATGGTAACTCCCTCTGCTCATCACCACTGGAGCCCAGGGGATTTTTGACTCCTTCCAGGGCAAAAGACCTTGCTCCATCCAGCCATGGGTGAGGAGCAGTCAAGAGTGGAGGTTGGGGAAGGGTCCTCCATCCCCAGACACATGTTTCAGTCATGGAGTGATGGAAACCACAGAGACCACAGGGCTCTCTGAGTCTGGGTCAGACACCCCCAGGCTGGGGCAAGGAGTACAGGTGGGTACAGGACAAGTACCCACCTGTGGGGACCTCCTGGGCAAAGCCAGCATTGCCAACAATGGCATAGTGGCACAATCTGGTGGCAGACTCCAGGGCAGCCTTGGGCCTTGCAGCATCCCTCCTGCAGGGTCCCTCTGTGCTGCAGCTCTACCTGACCCACAGGGCCACTGCTCTGCCCAGCTGGGACAGCCTGACTTTTGTGTCCTTCAGTCCAAAATCAACCCAAAAATTGGCTTCTCATGTCCAGCATGAAGGGGGACACCAGACCAAGGATCCCTGGGCTGTGGGGTGGTGGCAGGAGGGGAGAAAACCACTGGGGCCCTGAGGCCATACAGAGTAATGTGCACCAAATGTTGGAGAGCAGATGAGCCCAAAGGGACAGTCTTGGGGCTCTTACCCCAGAGCTCAGGTTTCACAGCCTGAGGAGGAGAAGTGGAGCCAACCAGGGGCTTCCATGGCAGAAATGAGCATGGGAATCCTCCACTGTGTGCCTCAGAGCAGCTGAGAGCAGGCTTAACCCCACATAGGGGAAAATGAGGCAGAGAGCAGCTGAAGGACTTGGTTCAAGTCACAGGGGAAGCCTGTTTGAGGTAGGATTTGGACAAAGATCTCTCACATCCTGGCTGCTGGTGTGAGTGAGGCCTGGGTCCTGTCCCCTGGCTGGGAGTGTGGCTGGAGCCCCCATGAGTGGCAGGAGCCCTTCCCAGCTCTGAACTTTCCCAGCCAGCTGGGTTCTGGGGCAGAGCTGAGTGATTAAACAATCCTCCAGAGAGCTAAATCCCATCCCTGAGGGAACAAATCCCACACTGGCATTAATTAGCAGTTGGCCAGGAGTGTTGCTGCTGGTACTGGGTGCCATAACCCTGCCTCAGGCAGGGCTGTGACTTGGCAGCTGGACAGGGGCACCGCAAGGAGAGAAGTGAGAGTGGAAAGCACCGAAACACCTGGCACAGGCCAGATGGCTGCCTGGCACCTCTCCCCGTGTCCTCCACCCAGGGGCCATGGTGCTGATCCAGCTCTCAAAGCATCAGGGCTCTCCAGGCACCTGTGCTTCTGGAAGCTGTTCAGACACTTGGGCTGGCAGCTCTGAGAATTTAATTCTGAGCACTTTGAGCTGCCAGAGCTATCCCTGACCTCAAGAGGTGCCAGGACAATGCCCGTGTTGCTGGAGGGCTGAGCCACTGCCAGCCATGCCAGAGCTGGCTCCCAGCTGCATGGCACCATGCAAATCCAAGGTATGGCACAGTGCAAACCTAAGGCATGACACGAAAGAAACCCAAGGCAGGGCACAGCAGAAATCCAGAGCACAGCACAAACCCAAGGCTCATGCCCAGGCACTGGGCTGCAGCTGCCAGAGCGCAGCAGGGCAGAAGGGATTTGACATAGAGGCAGCAGGAGTGGGTGTGAGAAGCAGGAGCTGGCTCTGTCGGTGCTGCTGCTGCTTTCCAAGAGCCCTTTGCCATCCCCCAGCCCTGCCCTGGCTCCACTCCACCCAAGGATGTAATCCTGCTGGGTGTCCCTGCTCAGAAGGCACCAGAGGTCAGCCTGGCACTCTTCTGGGCCAGGCTGAATTTCACAGAACCATAGAACAGTTCTGGTTGGAAAAGCTCTCCAAGATCATTGAGCCCAACCAGCAACCCAGCACCATCATGGCCACCAAACCACCTCCCAAAGTGCCATGTCCATATCCTGAACACCTCCAGGGATGGGGACTCCACCACCTCCCTGGGCAGCCTGCTCCAACACCTGACCACTCTTGCAGCAAAGGAGTTCTTTGTCATATCCAAAACCCTTTCCCACCCTCGCAGGCTGCAGCCAAGTATTGGGGTGGATGGAGAGAGCCCTGGGACTGGGTGCCACCCCAAAGCTGGTGCCAAGCCAGGCAGTTTGGTTTAGCCTTTAGTTTACTCTCCCTGTGTGGGACAAGCAGAGAGTGTGAGAGGCAGAGGTCAGATAGGGCACACTGGCCCCAGTACCCTGGGGCATGACTCTGAGCAGTCACCAGCCTTGGGGACAGTCATAGAAGCACAGAAGGGCTCAGGTTGGAAGGGACCTCAGAGATCATCTACTTGAGCTTCTCCACCATGGGCAGGGACACGTCTCAGACTCAGCAGCTTGAGGCCTTATCCATTCTGGCCTTTAACACCCCAAAGGAGGAGGTATCCACAGCCTCCCTGGGCAGCCTGTTCCAGAGTCTCACCCCTCTCAAACTGAAGAACTTCTTCCTCAGCTCCACTCTCACCCTGCTCTGCCTCAGCTCTGAACCATCCCCCTTGGCCTGGCTCAGACCTCCTCAGCAGAAGTCTCTCTGCAGCCTTCCTACAGGATCCCTTTAGGCACTGGCAGCAGCTCTGAGGTCCCCCTGGAGTCTTCCCTTCTCCAGGCTGCACCCTCCCAGCCTGTGCTCAAAGCAGAGGTGCTGCAGCCCCTGGACCGTGCCCAGTGTGTGCAGCTCAGCCTGTGGCAGCACTCTGCACGGCCACACAGCCATGGCACACTGCAGGCAGCGGCCCCAGGCTCTCACACACACTGCCTGTGTGCTGTCACCGTGCTCCTGCCCAGAGACCTGACGCCATCGTTTCATCATTTCCTCCCCCTGCTTTGTGTTGCATTTCCTGTGGCTCTGCTGCCCAGGGCTTCCAGGGAAAGCCACAGGTGGGGACGGGGCAAAGAAGAGACCCTGTGCCTGCTGCTCCGGGCTGGCATCTCCCAGGCTGCAGTGTCCCCCCCAGCCTCGCTGGCACACAGCTGTGGTCTGCTCTGCCTAGGGAACTCTGCTGAGACACTTGTGCCCCGGGAGGGAGGAAGAGCTGAGGGTGATTGCCACCACAGCCCTGACCCCAGCCACAGCAGCCGTTGGCAGCAGGAACCGCAGAGCCACAGGGTCCTGCTCTGCCGGAGAAGCTCCTCCTGCCCTGGCAGGCACTGGCACTGCCCTGAGGACCCTGCAGGCATTTTGGAAGCCTTTAATTGGGACCCACACAGGCCAACCAGTCTCTGACCTTCACAATTGGTGCCATTATACATCTCCCAAAGTCCCCACTGCCACTTTACCCAGCAGAGCCCAACCTTTGCCCAGGGCATTGGCACAAAACGCTGCCAGCAGATTTCTGGACTTGTGCCACTTCCCTCCCCTCCTTTCCCAGGGCTTGAACCCCAGCCAAGACCAGCTGCTTAGTGCCTGCACCAGGAGACACCAACCCGCCTGGGCTGGGGACAGTGGGAAGAGACAGCAGCTCCCTAGTTCCTGGCAGGGCTGGATCTAGGGATACCAAGCTGAGCCCCTGGGAATTCGCCCTCCCTGCTGCCCCAAGACCTCTGCAGGGAGGCACAAGGGGAGATGTCCAACTCTGACAGCAGTGTGGGCTGCACTCCACCATCCACAAGGCTGCAGAGATGAGGGAGCCCCTAAAGGAGCTAGCAGGTGGGAAACGATGCTCAGTCCTGGGCAGGGTGAAGCTCAGGTGGTACCAGGCTGGGGAGGCTGCTCTGAAAGGGGCAGGGAGCCAGTGGGGTAAAAAAGGTTCTCAAGCACTGGAACAGGCTGCTCAGGGAGATGGTGGAGTCCTCATCCCTGGAGGTGTTTAGACACCCAGATGTGGTGCTGTGGGTCAGTGGCAGTGGTGGGATTGTGAGCCCTGGGTGAGTCCTTGGGCTTGATGATCTCAAAGGTCTCTTCCAACCTCAGCAGTCCTATGAAGACCTGGATTTGGGGCTGGGAAAGGGGTTAGAGTGGGATGGGAGCTGTGTCTGCTCCTGCAGTGCTGGCTGAGCACTGGGCACTTCAGCACACGGGTGGCTTTGGGGCTCTGCAGGTTGTGACCACTTTGTTTTGCTGTTCTAGGGGGCAACATCTGCACCACCCGTGGGGTGAACTCCTGCAAGCAGTGCCTGGCTGTGAGCCCTCTATGTGCCTGGTGCTCTGCTGAGGTAAGAGCTGGGGGGGAGGCTCAGCAGGGCTGAAGCAGAACCCTAAGCAGGACAGGGCAGGAGGGGATGAGCCTTTGGCCTGTGGGACATGTGCTGGTCCCTCTCTTCCAGCCTTGAGCTCAGTCTCCATCTGCTCCCACCATGTCTAAACACATTCCCCATGGCATCTGGCTCTGACCACGGATCAAGATGCCCATCACAGGACTTAAGCTGCCTGTCCTTGCCTTGCTCCAGAACTCTGCCCCTTCTCTGGGTGTGTTGGTGGGAGCTACGTGGAGCAGACTGGGGAATGCTGCTGTTTGCACTGGGAATTCACTTTGTCTCTCTCAAAAAAAAAAAGGGGGAACTGAAAAAACCTACTTTACTTCTGGTTTGCTTCTTGAAAATTCATTGTCAAGCTCCAGCTAAAGGAGTTGAATTGCTGGAAGGGCTGTGGGAGGATGAAAAACACTACTTATTAGAAGGGCTGCAGCAAGAGCAGTGTGGGCAGCAGGGCAAGGGAGGGGATTCTGCCCCCTTTACTCTGCTCTCCTCAGACCCCACCTGCAGTACTGTGTGCAGTTCTGGAGCCCCCAACACAAGAAGGACATGGAACTGCTGGAGCCAGTCCAGAGGAGAGCCACGAAGATGCTCAGAGGGCTGCAGCAGCTCTGCTCTGAGGACAGGCTGAGAGAGTTGGGGCTGTGCAGCCTGGAGAAGAG
>WAAF01010616.1:114988-174287 GCA_013400475.1 Tricholaema leucomelas
ATTCCCTCTTAAACTGGGGGGCCCCAGAACTGGACACAGTACTCAAGGTGTGGTCTAAGCAGTGCAGAGTACAGGGGCAGAATGACCTCCCTGCTCCTGCTGGCCACACCATTCCTGATGCAGGCCAGGATGCCATTGGCTCTCTTGGCCACCTGGGCACACTGCTGGCTCATGTTCAGGTGGGTATCAATCAGCACCCCCAGATCCCTTTCTGTTTGGCTGCTCTCAGCCACTCCGACCCCAGCCTGTAGCTCTGCATGGGGTTGTTGTGGCCAAAGTGCAGCACTTGGCACTTGGAGCCATTGAACGCCAATGGGAAGGATGCAGCCCTGGGGTTAAACAGCTCCTCCAGGGGGATATCACAGCAGGAACGATGCTGCCAGGCCCATAAGGTGCTCCCTGGCCTCTGAGATCCTGGGAGCTCCCTGGGAGCTCCAGGTGTCTCCCAGCACCACAGTCAGAGCCCTGTTTGCCCAGCCTGCTTCTCACCCCCCTATCTTAGCAGTGATTTCCCCAGCTGGGACAAGAACTGTGTGAGGTGGTTGTTGGGATCTGGAGCACACCAGCAACTCTTCCAGCAGCAGGGAGCTCTGAGGGGTGGGTGGAAGGGAGCTAATTTAGGGGGATGACTTCTTTTCACTGACAGCATAGGGCAAGGGTGGGAGCAGGAGGCCACGGGGGAGGACCACGCCTGCTGATGTATTTTCCTGGCTGTTGCTTGGTTGCTCTTTCCAGAGGGCTTTTGGCCAGCCTGGGCCTCCTGACACTGTTTGTAGTTTTGTCTTGTTTGCTTAAAACACATAAATTCATTCCTGTGTTCACCCAGCCTGAACCTGGAGCAGCCAAAATCCTGGATGGGGGAAACCCTTCCAGTGCTGACAGGCTGCACGGTTGGGATCCAGGCTTCCCAGGGAGCTGGAACAGGCACAGCAGGATTTGTGCCACCCTTGTTTGCTGCAGGGAAAGGCTGTGCAGGTCATCTGCTGCAAGAGTTTGGATGTGGAATGATTTGGGCTGTGGGAGGCAGCTGGTGAAATCCTCTGGAGCAGAGGGTGGCTGCTGCTGCCTGCCCGGAAATCAGCAGCTGGGCTGGGAGAGAAATTCTTCCCATATTTGTCCTCAGGAGCAGCCAAAGCCACGGGAGCCCTTCTGATGGGCTGTGATAAGGGCCAGGAGCCAACAGCTTTCTAGGAAATCAGGGACAGGGCTGGAACCCCACCATGACTCCAGGCTTTGTGCTTCCTGCCCCTGACAGGCTCTCAACAGCTTCTCCCGCAGCCCTGTTGCCTTTTTAGCTCTTTCTCTCCTTTTATGGTCCTCTTCTCCCCTCGGCCAGCTCCATCCAGCAGGAAGCTAGAGAGCTGGAGATAAGCCTGAACCCTTCTTGGACAGGAACTGAGCACAGCTCCATGCCATGGGGTCACCCACAGCAGGGCTGCTCCTTGCTCATGGTGAGGCTGCCCTAGGTGATGCTGCTCTGGGCAGCGGGGCTGGACTCGATGATCTCTGGAGGTCCCTTCCAGCCTCTAACATTCTGTGAGATGTCCAAGGGCACACCTGGAGAAAATGGGGAGGAAAAGGTGGCTCCACTTCTGCCAGGCTTTAGAAAACAATTACAAACTCCCAGCCTCTCTCCCTCCCCCCACAGCCTGCCACATTCTCATCCCACAGGATCACAGATCACAGGATCACAGGATATTAGGGGCTGGAAGGGACCCAGGAAGATTGAGTCCAAGCTCCCTGCCAGAGCAGGACCACACAATCTAGCACAGATCACAGAGGAACACATCCAGACAGGCCTTGAATGTCTCCAGGGAAGGAGACTGCACAACCTCTCTGGGTAGCCTGTGCCAGGGCTCTGGGACCCTTCCAGTAACGATGTTTCCCCACCTCACCCTCCTCCTGCCACCCCACACAGAGGTTGCCCTTCTAGCTCTGCCAAAACCCAAACCCGAGGCTGCAGCTGCTGGGAGTCAGGAGGGGGTTGGGCAGGGATATGTTGCCCATCACTCCTTGGCAGGGGTTTCTGAGGTCCCCTGTGAAGCACAGGAGACCAAAACCTGCCCTGGACCCCCTTGCCAATGGTCCTGGACCCCCTCTGTCTGCCACCTCCCTCAAGCAGAGAGACCTCGTGCCCTAGAACGCCTCTCAGCCCAGTCTTGCATCAGGTGTGCTAAGGCAGGGGCTCTGCAGGGCAGAAGGGTCCTCTCCTCCTGGGATTACATCCCAGGGAGTGCTGGCTCCTGACCCTGTGCCCCTCCTGCAGGTCATGGTGCAGTCGTCCCCTCGCTGTGACCTCCGAGCCAACCTCCTGCAGAACGGCTGCGGGCAGGACCACATCGAGTCCCCCACCAGCAGTGTGACCATCCTGGAGAACAGACCCCTCAGCAGCAAGGGCTCAGGGGGCTCCACCACCACCCAGATGAGCCCCCAGAAGATACAGCTGGACCTGCGGCCAGGTAAGAGCCCCCAGACTGCTGTGGGAAGGGAAGATGCAGTGGGGATAACCCAAAGGGCTCCAGTGATGTGTGACCAAGGTTGTCTGATGTCCATCAGGGCTGCACCAAACCCTCTGAGAACATCCCTGATGGGCAGCCAGGCTGCCTGTGAGCTGCTGCTCAATCTCCTGGCTCAGTCCTGTGGCATCCCAGGGAGCAGGATGGGATGTGACTTCAACAAGGCACAGGCTTACTTCATGGAGCTGCTGCAGTGTGAATGCTCCGGTGGAAGCCAGCCCACGTCTGAGGAGCTGTCGGGCAGCTGGCAGGGCTGAGCTGCCAGCAGGTCCCTCTGTTTTCCCAAGCTCCTTTCAGCCAGGCAGGCTGGAGCCAATTAGCTGTTATGGGCCTTTGCCAGCCTCAAGGAGTTCCAAGAGGTGCCAGGCAGGAGGCAGAGCTAACAGACCTCACTAGCCCGAGGTGGCAGAACTGGTCTGGGGACTGTGGAGTGAGTGGTGCCATCACCATGCCCTGCCCCACACGGAGCCCACCCCCAGCCACCCCCTCATGGATGACTTCCAGGTCTCAGCAGGAGCAGATCTGGTCCCTTGTGCTCATTAAAACCCTGGGGCCAAATATCAGTGGCTGATAGCACATGGTAGGCTGTGGACATCCCTGGGCCTGGCCAAGAGCAGTCCTGACCCACCTGAATGACAGCAGCCTGAAGTGTCCCCATGCAGTGGGGACATATAGCAGCTAAGAGGTCCTTGGTCTGTTTTAGGGCTACAGATAGCCGGCAGCGGGCAGGTGGCTGCACTGCTCTGGAGAGGGGCAGGAGCAGGGTGCAGTGCTGTAACTCTCTGCCCCTTGGAAGCAGCAGAAACCCCAAGCTTGGTTTTCATCTCTGCCTAGCCAAGAAGGCCTGGCACAAGTCATAGAACCAGAGAATTATTTCTGTTGGAAGAGACCTTTAAGATCATCCAGTCCAACCTTCAACCCAGCCCCACCAGGGCCACTAAACCATGAACCCAAGTGCCACGGCCACGGGTTTCTTGAGCACCTGCAGGGATGGTGACTCCATCACCTCCCTGGGCAGCCTGCTCCAAACCCTGACCACTCTTGCAGTGAGGCTTTTTTTTTTCTCATGTCTAACCTAACCCTCCCCTGGTGCAATTTCAGGTCAGTTCCTCTCGTTCCACCACTTAACACTAGGGAGAAGAGACCAACTCTACCTCACTCCAGCCTCCTTTCAGGGAGCTGTAGAAAGCAATGAGGTCTCTCCTCAGCCTCCTCCTCCACACTAAACACCCCCAGCTCCCTCAGCTGCTCCTCACCAGCCCTGTCCTCCAGACCCTGCACCAGCTTCATTGCCTTAACTCATGAATCAAGATTAGAAGCTGAAGGACACAAGCAGGACAGGCCACAGCCTATGTCCTCCTGGGCAAGCCCAGGGTCCTCATGGCTTTAGCTCAAGAAGGAGCTGCTCTCTGAGCACAGAGCTGAGACTTTTGACTACCTGGTAGTGCTCCAGCAATGCAGCTGGAGTGGGCACGAAGCTCTTTGAGCTCTTGCAAGGTTTGAAACTTCCTCCATCCTGGAAGTCAGAATGTGGTGTGCAGATTCAGGAGGAAATATGGCAACAAGAACAATTTAAGATCAATTAAATCTTCCTCCCCCCACACCATTGGAGGTGTTGTGAGAAGGCTGCAGCTGTGCTCCAGCTTCCATTTCAAAGAGGAATCAAGAAAGAACATTTGTGTCTTCCAAAGGCAGAAGGAAAAGGTTGACCCAAAGGGTTTGCAGCTCCTTTTCTTGTTTTCATTTTTAAGTCCAAGAGTCACTGAAATTGGCCTGTACCCCAGAAGGCTCTCTCTAGGGAGAGGTTTGTTTCAATGGAAAGAGTTCCACCAAAAGTTTCCCAGAAGGAGCTTGGAGGAGCCAAGAGGAAAGGGAAGGAACAGGGATGGAGGAGGCCCTGGGAGATGTCCTGAGTCCTTGAGAGCTCAGAGATGTCCCAGGCAGCCTGGTGGTGCCTGTGAGATCTTGCTACCCTCACACTGGGTGTTTCACTGCCTCCATTCATCACATGTTGGTCACACTGTTCATGCTTGAGGAGTCAGCCCTGAGCAGCAGATCTGCTCACATCCTGGCAATGAGAGGTTTGGAGAACAAGAGCCACATTTAGGAGCTGCCCAGGGAGGTGGTGGAGTCCCCAACCCTGGGTGTGTTTAAAGCTTGTTTGGATGTGGTGCTTGGGGCTATGGTTTAAGGTGAATCTTGTAGAGTAGGGCTCTAGGTTGGACTTGGTGCTCCTGAGAGGCTTTGCCAAGCTGCACACAGATGTGATTCTGTGATTCGCCATCTCCAAGGAGTGCACAGCATAGCTGCTGCCCTTTGTGCCTCTCTAACTGTGATGTTGTGCTCCCAGCAGCTTCAAACCATCCCCTGGGGTCCCTGCCGACCCTGTAGGTTGATCTTCCTCCCTAGCCCCGTGGTGAGTCCCTTTGCTCCTCCCAGCAGAGCAGCTCTCACCCCTCTGCCCTGTCACACTGCAGACGACTCCCAGGTCTTTCGCGTCCAAGTGCGCCAAGTGGAAGACTACCCTGTGGACATCTACTACCTGATGGACCTCTCCAACTCCATGAAGGATGACCTGAGGAACATCCAGAACCTGGGCACCAAGCTGGCCAGCCAGATGCGCAAGCTCACCAGCAACCTACGCATCGGCTTCGGGGCCTTCGTGGACAAGCCAATCTCCCCCTACATGTACATCTCTCCTCCAGAGGCTGTCACCAACCCCTGCTATGAGTGAGTCCCAGGCTGAGGGAGTCCTGTGAAGGCTTGAAGTTAATGGGACACCACTAGAAGCTGGCTGGAAAGCCCTACCCATGGATTTCAGCAGGGAGCTAGGCAGGGCTTAGACCTTGGTTTTGAAAAGGTCCTCCTCCAGCCTTTGGCTTTGTCCTCAGGTTCTTGGAGTGGTTGGGTTTCTCCAACACATCCTGAACAGGGCTCACAGGATATGGCTGCATGGTGGGGATGAGAGCTGGGAGAGTCTCTAGGCATGGTTGAGTTTCTCCCAACATGTCCAGAACAGGACCATGGGATCTGGGATGGCTGCAGGGTGGGGATGAGAGCTGGGAGAGTCTCTGGGAACGGTTGTGTTTCTCCAACACATCCTGAGCAGGACTCGGGGACATGGGACATGGGATGGCTGCATGGTGGGGATGAGAGCTGGGAGAGCCTCTGGGAACGGTTGTGTTTCTCCAACACATCCTGAGCAGGACTCATGGACATGGGATGGCTGCATGGTGGGGATGAGAGCTGGGGGAGTCTCATGGGCTGGCTGCTGTGCTCCACAGGATTGGGGACACCTGCCTGCCCATGTTTGGCTACAAGCACGTGCTGTCCCTCACGGACGAGGTGCTGCGCTTCAACGAGGAGGTGCAGAAGCAGAAAGTCTCACGGAACCGTGATGCACCTGAGGGTGGCTTTGATGCCATCATCCAGGCCACTGTCTGTGATGTAAGGGCAAGAAAGAATGACTGGGGCTGGGAAAGAGTCATCAAGCTGGGCCTAGAGGGTTAGCAGAGACTACCCAACACCACCAGGGCAGGACTTGTAAGCCCTTGGAGCTGCTACAGGGCTCAGATCCAGAGAGGATGAACAGTGGACATAAACTGGAACACAGGAGGCTCCACATAAGCATAAAGTGCCATGGTCTGGTTGACTGGATAGGGCTGGGTGCTAGGTTGGACTGGATGATCTTGGAGGTCTCTTCCAACCTGGTTGATTCTATGTTTCTAAAGTAAAACTCCTTCTCTCCAAGGGTGGGACAGGCTGCCCAGAGAGGTTGTGGAGTCTCTGAAGGCATTCAAAACCTGCCTGGATGTGTTCCTGGGTGACTTACCCTCAGTCATCCCTCTCTAGCAGAAGGGTTGGACTGGATGAACTTCAGATGTCTTCCAATCCCCACCATTCCGTGATTCTGTGACATTTCCAGACCAATAGCCAAGGCAAGGAAGGAGCAGGACCTGGTCCTGGGAGAGGAGCAGGACAGGTGCTTGGGAGCTGCTGATGATCCCAAGTTGGCCCTGCAGTAGCCAGCCCAGAACAGACATCTCCTCCTGCCCTTGATAGTGCTGGAAATGGCAGAGGCTGCATCCCTCAGCCATTTGCCACCTTGATTAGCACCCTGCAAACTAAACCCCCTCTCCCTTGCCCAAGCAGCTCATGCCCCCTGCCAGGATCCACAGCCCTTCCCTGGGGGAACCACTGTCATCGCTCCCCTCTCCATGGCAGGGTGGTCCCTACAGCCAAGCCATGGCAGGTTGGGTGGTGGCAGCCAAGGCAGCAGTGGGGTGCTGGCATGTAGGGCTTCTCTTGGGAGCATGACTGGGAGCTGCCCTTTGCTGCAGGAGAAGATTGGCTGGAGGAATGATGCTTCCCACCTCCTGGTCTTCACCACGGATGCCAAGACCCACATCGCCCTGGACGGCAGGCTGGCTGGCATCGTGCAGCCCAACGATGCCCAGTGCCACATTGATGAGGACAACTTCTACTCTGCCTCCACCACACTGGTAAACCCCAGCCCATACACGGGGTTGGGCTGCTCAGAGCTTCTGTGGAGGGTAGAGACCCTCCCATGGGATGGGAAAAGGGATCCAGCCTTTGCTGGAGAGCATGATGGGGACCAAGGTGCCTGGGGGCACACATTCCTAAGGTATGACCTCTCCTCTTCCCCAGGACTATCCCTCTCTGGGCCTGATGACTGAGAAACTCTCTCAGAAGAACATCAACTTGATCTTTGCTGTGACAGATACAGTTGTTGGCCTCTACCAGGTAACAGCTGCTGTGCAAACTCACCTTCTGGGGGTGGAGGGGAGTCCTGAGGAGCACTCTCTGCAGCTGGCCTGGGTGACTAGACACAGCATGGTGGTCTCCTGACCTATCAAAGCTCCTTGGGCAGGGTTTGTCCCAGCTGTGGCCCATTCACCTGTCACAGGCAGACCATGCTTATGATGTTTCTCCAGAACTACAGTGAGCTGATCCCAGGCACCACCGTGGGCACCTTGTCCAGAGACTCCAGCAACGTCCTGCAGCTCATAGTGGACGCCTATGGGGTGAGTGTGCAGTGTGATGGGCCCACAGCTGCCCTCTCCCCCCCTGAAATGGACACAGCTTCACACTGCAAAAAGCCCACACAGGCTCAGCACCTCCCTCAGTCCTGAGCATCCTCCCTGGGCCAGCAGCAAGCATCTGCCTCCAGCTACATGTGCAGGGACCCTGGGGAAGGGACATGACTGTGCTCACCACCTGTCCCTCCCCATCCTTGAAGGCACTTCCCTGTGGGCAATGTTGCAGCCAAATCCCAAAACAGACTTGGGGCACTTGGCCTTGTTCCCATGCATGGGAGAGCATCACTGTGGTGCTCAGGGGAGTCTGAGGACTAAACCTTGCCCAGCCTGTGCTGTCATCTTCATCACTCCTCTCTCCTGCAGAAAATCCGCTCCAAGGTGGAGCTGGAGGTTCGTGACCTCCCTGAAGAGCTCTCCCTGGCCTTCAACGCCACCTGCCTCAACGACGAGGTCATCCCTGGGCTCAAGTCTTGCATGGGGCTCAAGATTGGGGACACGGTGAGGATCCTGCTCATGGGTTGGGTTTTCTTCCCCTTTATGTAGCAGTGCTGCCAGCTCATCTGATGCTTCCCACCAGCACCATCTGCCTGCCCCACAACCTTCTGAGGGACAGACAGAAGATAAAGGGACAGACAAAGATACAGACCCTGTGTGTCTGCAGTGGAGAGAGGTGTCCAGCTGGGCAGGTCCATGAAGGAAAATGCCCTTTTGAATCTGCTGCAAGCCAGCTCTGGTCTGCTAGCTCAGCCCAGACTGCTGGCCACAGCGCATGGGATTTAGCCTGGTTACTGTGGCAGGCAATGCCCTGACCCAAGCCATGCTGGGACACCTTTGAAAAACTCAGAGAGCTGGTGGGAAGAGACCTTTAACACCATTGAGTCCAACCATTAACCCAGCACTGTCAGGTCACCACTACACCACTCCACAGCTTTGAAACCCCTCCAGAGATGGTGACTCCACCACTTCGCTGGGCACCCTGGTGCACAGTGCTCCCTGGAGCAGCAGCTCCCTGGTCCAGGGCTTGACAGCCCTTTTGGGGAAGAAATTGTTCATGTCCAACATAAACAGCTTGAGGCTGTTTCCTCTTGTCCTGTTCCTCATTCCTATCAGAAGAGATCAACCTCCACCTGGCTCCAACCTCCTTTCAGGGTGGGGTGTCACAGAGAGCCACAAGATCTCCCCTCAGCCTCCTTTTCTCCAGGCTGAACAAGCTCAGTTGCTTCAGCTGCTCCTCATAAGAATTCTGAGCTCCTTAACCCTGTTCATCACAGAAACATCCCAGATGGAAAAGCCATTCAGGAGCACCAAGTCCAACCCATATTCCTACTCTACAAGGTGCACCCTAAACCATATCCTCCAGCACCGCATCCAAACAACTTTAAAACACATCCAGGGTTGGTGACTCTACCACCCCCTGGGCAGCTCATTCCAGTGCCTGACCACTCTTGCTGGGAAAAAAAGTTTCCTAATGTCCAGTCTAAACCTACCCAGTGGCAGCTTGAGGCCATTCCCTGTTCTTCTATCACTATTCACCTGTGAGAAGAGACCTGCACCAACCTCTCCACAAGGTCCTTTCAGGTAGCAGCAATGAGGTCTCCCCTCAGCCTCCTCTCTTTCACACTAACCAGTCCCAGCTCCCTCAGTCACCATCAGATTCATCCTCCAGGCCCTTCCCGGGCTTCCTTGCCCTCCTCTACACACACTCCAGCACCTCCACATCCCTCTTGTACTGAGGTGCTTGAACTGACCACAATACTCGAGGTGTGGCCCCACAATACTCGAGGTGCGACCCCACCAGAGCCAGCAGTGTGCCCAGGTGGCCAAGAGAGCCAATGGCATCCTGGCCTGCATCAGGAATGGTGTGGCCAGCAGGAGCAGGGAGGTCATTCTGCCCCTGTACTCTGCACTGCTTAGACCACACCTTGAGTACTGTGTCCAGTTCTGGGCCCCCCAGTTTAGAAGGGACATTGAGATGCTTGAGCGTGTCCAGAGAAGGGCAACGAGGCTGGTGAGAGGCCTCGAGCACAGCCCTACGAGGAGAGGCTGAGGGAGCTGGGATTGTTTAGCCTGGAGAAGAGGAGGCTCAGGGCAGACCTTATTGCTGTCTACAGCTACCTGAGGGGTGGTTGTAGCCAGGGGGAGGTTGCTCTCTTCTCTCAGGTGGCCAGCACCAGAACGAGAGGACACAGCCTCAGGCTGTGCCAGGGGAAGTTTAGGCTTGAGGTGAGGAGAAAGTTCTGCACTGAGAGAGTCATTGGCTACTGGAATGGGCTGCCCAGGGAGGTGGTGGAGTCGCCGTCCCTGGAGCTGTTCAAGGCAGGATTGGACGTGGCACTTGGTGCCATGGTCTGGCCTTGAGCTCTGTGGTGAAGGGTTGGACTTGATGATCTGTGAGGTCTCTTCCAACCTTGGTGAGACTGTGAGACTGTGAGACTGTGAACTACAAGCCTGCAGCAGGCACCCCAACACCACACTGCTGCTCCTGACACCTGGACACGCTCCTCTGCCTTCCAGGTGAGCTTCAGCATCGAGGCCAAGGTGCGGGGGTGCCCTCAGGAGCGCCAGAAATCCTTCACCATCAAACCCGTGGGTTTCAAGGACAGCCTGACTGTGATGGTCAACTTCCACTGCGACTGCGACTGCGAGAGCCGCGCCGAGGCCAACAGCTCTGCCTGCAGCCACGGCAACGGCTCGCTGGAGTGCGGCGTCTGCCGCTGCAACCCGGGGCGCCTGGGCTCGCAGTGCGAGTGCTCGGAGCAGGAGTACAGCCCCTCGCAGCAGGACAACTGCAGCCCCCGGGCCGGGCAGCCGCTCTGCAGCCAGCGCGGCGAGTGCGTGTGCGGGCAGTGCGTGTGCCACAGCAGCGACTTCGGCAGGGTCAGCGGCAAGTACTGCGAGTGCGACGACTTCTCCTGCGTCCGCTTCAAGGGGCAGATGTGCTCGGGTGAGTGCTTCGCCTGCCGGGCAGGAAGCGCAGGGGGGGTTACGTGGCCCGAGTTCGTGGGTGAGGGAGCGCTGCAGCCGGCTCGGGAGCCCCCCGCACAAGAAGGATGTGGAACTGTAGCAGAGGGGCCGGTCAGAGGGCTGGAGCGTCTCTGCTGTGAGGACAGGTTGAGGGAGCTGGGGTTGTTCAGCCTGGAGAAGGGAAACGGCCCAGGGTAGGTCACATCACACTGAGACTGTTGGCATGCTCCTGTTCGTGTGAGATTAAGTGTCTGCTCCACCTGGAGAAAAGAAGGCTCCAGGGAGACCTTAGAGCAGTCTTCCAGTACCTGAAGGGAGCTACAGGAGAGCTGAGGAGGGACTTTGGACAAGGGCTTGGAGTGACAGGGTGAGAAGCAGTGGTTTAAAGCTAGAGCAGGGTAGAGATGGGACATAGGAAGAAGTTCTTCACCGTGAGAGTGGTGAGACATCCAAACAAGTTGCCCAGAGAAGCTGTGGACACCTCAAGGAATCAAATGGTAGAGGTTGAAAGGGACTTGTGGAGATTGAGTCTGACCCCCCCCTGCCAGAGCAGGATCACCTAGGGCAAGTCACACAGGAACACGTCCAGATGGGTCTTGAAAGTCTCTAGGGAAGCAGACACCACAACCTCTGCAGGCAGCCCGCTCCAGGGCTCTGTCACCCTAACCGAAGTCATCCATGGAAGATCAGGCTGGATGAGGCTTTGAGCAACCTGCTCTGGTGAGAGATGTCCCTGCAGGGCAAGGAAGTTGGAACTGAATCATCTTTAGGGCCCTTTTGAACTCGAGCCTCTTACCAGCCTCTGATAATGGAGCTGGAGACCTTGGGTTTCCTCACCCTGAGCAGTTGGTGCCCTCAGGGAGCCAGGTGCATGTCCCTGCTCCCTGATTGCACAATGGCTGCCAGGTTCGGTGGGGGAAGGGACTATGACAAAGCTCTGCCCCCAGCCTGGGTGAGCTGTTAATTAACAGGATCTGTCTGCCCCTGCTGGCACTGCCCCCGCTGGCACTGCCCCCGTCCCACTGAGCCACCTCTGGCGCTCTGTTTCCATGCCTTGTCACCCAGCCTGGTGGCTCTGTTTTCCTGTGACTCAGCCCTAGTTCCTCATGTCTGGGTTACACATTTATTTCTCATGCTGGTGCCCCCCAGGCCATGGTGGGGATGGTGCCTGGTGAGGCATGAAACATACGTAAAGGCTGTGCCAAGAGGCTGGAGCCAGGCTCTGCTGGGTGATGCCCAATGACATGCCAAGGGGCAATGTTGGGAGTTGAGGCAGAGGAAGTTTCATGTAAACATGAGGAGGAGTTTTTCCCCTAGGAGGGTGCCAGAGCCCTGAAACAGGCTGCCCAGAGGGGCTGTGGAGTCTCCTTCTCTGGAGATATTCAAAACCTGCCTGGATGCATCCCTGTGTGATTCTGGTATGGGAGATCCTGCTTTGGCAGGGGAGGTTGGACTGGATGAGCTCTGGAGGTCCCTTCCAGCCCCTGACGTTCTGTGATTCTGAGATCTGCCTGCTGAGGGAGTTGGGGCTTGGAGCAGAGGAGCCTGAGGGTTGCCCTCATTGCCAGTGATAAAGATGTGCAGGGCAGTGTGGGAAGGGTGGAGCCAGGCTCTGCCCAGGGATGTCCAATGACAGCACAAGGGGCAGTGGGTGCAGGCTGGAGCAGAGCAGGGTCCATGGGAACCTGAGGACAAACTTCTTCCCTGCGAGAGTGCTGGAGCCCTGCAGCAGGCTGCCCAGAGAGGCTGTGGAGTCTCCTTCTCTGGAGACTTCCAAACCCCACCTGGATGCATTCCTTTGTGAGCTACTCCAGCAGGAGGATTGGACTGGATGATCTTCCAAGGTCCTTTCCACCCCCTGGCACCCTGTGATGCTGTGTGCCCTTCCCAAGGCCTGCTGCTGCACTCAGGGCTCAGGCCGGCGCGTGCCGGCTCCGCGGCGCTCCCCCTGCTTGCCAGGTCTTGTCCTGGAGCTGAAATCAAACCACAAGCCAAGCAGCCCCAGGCTTTGGCAGGCATTAAGCACATCTGTCTGTCTGTCTGTCTGTCTGTCTGTCTGATTAAACCAGTCTTGGCGAGCGTGCAAAGCTTGTGGGGCTTTTCCCAGCAGTTAGCTACCCCTGACTGGTCCTGGGCAGGGAAATCACAGAATCCTAGAATTGCTTTGGTCAGAAAAGACCTCTAAGGACCTTGAGCCCAACCATCAACCCAAGACAACCATGGCCATTAAACCTTGTCCCCCAGTGCACTGTCCACAGTCTCCAGGGTTGTGACTCCACCTCCCTGGGCAGCCTGTTCCAATCCCTGATCACTCTCACAGGAAAGGAATTTTTCCTAGTAGACCTTAGAGCAGCCTTGCAGTACCTGAGGGGGCTACAAGAAAGCTGTGGAAGGACTTTCTACAAAGGCTTGTACTGACAGGACAAGGGCAATGGTTTTGAGCTGGAGGAAAGGAGATTGAGACTGGAGATGAGGAAGAATTTCTTGACAGTGAGGGTGGTGAGACACTGGCACAGGTTCCCCGTGGAGGTTGTGGATGTCCCTTCCCTGGAGGTGTTCAAGGCCAGGTTGGGTGAAGCCTTGAGCAACCTGCACTGGTGGGAGGTGTCCCTGCCTATGGCACGGGCGGGGGTTGGAACTGGATGACCTTTGAGGTCTCTTCCAACCCTACCCGTTCTGTGATCTGTGGGGACTCCTGCGGCTTCTGATGCCCTCTTGGCCACCTGCAGGCCACGGGCAGTGCAGCTGCGGGGACTGCCTGTGCGACTCAGACTGGACTGGTGACTACTGCAACTGCACCACCCGCACCGACACCTGCATGTCCAGCAACGGGCTGGTGTGCAGCGGGCACGGCTCCTGCGTCTGCGGCAAGTGCGACTGCACCCAGCCCGGCTCCTACGGCCTCACCTGCGAGAAGTGCCCCACCTGCCCCGACGCCTGCACCATCAAAAAGTGAGAGAGGGGAGAGGCGGCACAGGTCACACCCCACCGGGGAGCTGGGGTGGGTCATACCCCGTTAGGGAGCTGGCAGAGAGCTGGGCTGGGCCATATCCCACTGGGGAGCTGGGATCAGTCGTTCCCCATCTGTGAGTTGAGAGGTTAGGGGTGGATCATATCCCACCAGGGAGCTGGGATCAGTCGTTCCCCATCTGTGAGTTGAGAGGTTAGGGGTGGATCATATCCCACCAGGGAGCTGGGATCAGTCATTCCCCATCTGTGAGCTGCGAGGTTAGGGATGGATCATATCCCACCAGGGAGCTGGGATCAGTCATTCCCCATCTGTGAGCTGCAAGGTTAGGGGTGGATCATATCCCACCAGGGAGCTGGGATCAGTCATTCCCCATCTGTGAGCTGTGAGGTTAGGGGTGGATCATATCCCACCAGGGAGCTGGGATCAGTCATTCCCCATCTGTGAGCTGTGAGGTTAGGGGTGGATCATATCCCACCAGGGAGCTGGGATCAGTCATTCCCCATCTGTGAGCTGTGAGGTTAGGGGTGGATCATATCCCACCAGGGAGCTGGGATCAGTCATTCCCCATCTGTGAGCTGTGAGGTTAGGGGTGGATCATATCCCACCAGGGAGCTGGGATCAGTCATTCCCCATCTGTGAGCTGTGAGGTTAGGGGTGGATCATATCCCACCAGGGAGCTGGGATCAGTCATTCCCCATCTGTGAGCTGTGAGGTTAGGGGTGGATCATATCCCACCAGGGAGCTGGGATCAGTCATTCCCCATCTGTGAGCTGTGAGGTTAGGGGTGGATCATATCCCACCAGGGAGCTGGGATCAGTCATTCCCCATCTGTGAGCTGTGAGGTTAGGGGTGGATCATATCCCACCAGGGAGCTGGGATCAGTCATTCCCCATCTGTGAGCTGAGAGGTTAGGGATGGATCATATCCCACTGGGGAGCTGGGGTGGGTCATACCCCGTTAGGGAGCTAGCAGAGAGCTGGGCTGGGCCACATCCCTGTGGGGAGCTGGGATCGGTCATTCCCCATCTGTGAGCTGCAAGGTTTGGGGTGGATCATATCCCAGTGGGGAGCTGGGATCAGTCATTCCCCATCTGTGAGCTGCAAGGTTAGGGGTGGATCATATCCCAGTGGGGAGCTGGGATCAGTCATTCCCCATCTGTGAGCTGTGAGGTTAGGGATGGATCATATCCCAGTGGGGAGCTGGGGTGGGTTATACCCCATCAGGGAGCTGGCAGAGAGCGGGATTGGGCCATATCCCAGGGGGGAGCTGGGATCAGTTGTTCCTCATCAATGAGCTGCAAGACTTGGGATGGATCATAGCCCATTGGGCAGCTGGGATGGGTCATGACCCACTGGGGAGCTGCAAGAGAGTTGGGATGAGTCATAACCCACTGGGGAGGCTAGCAAAGATCTGGGATGGGTCATACCCTGCTGTGGAGCCAGCAGAGAGCTGGGATGGGTCATTTCACATCAGTGAGCTGCATGAGTTGGGATGGGTCATACCCCATGAGGGAGCTGTCAGAGAGCTGGGATGGGTCCTACCCCTTTGGGGAGTCAGCAGAGAGCTGAGATGGGTCATATCCCATTGGGGAGCTGCAAGAGTTAGGATGGGTAATTCCCCATCAGTGATCTGCAAGAGAGCTGGGATGGATCATACTGCATTGGAGAGCCAGAAGAGAGCTGGGATGGATCATAACCCACTGGGGAGGCTAGCAAAGAGCTGGGGTGGGTCATAGCCCATCAGGGAATTGGCAGCTGTGGTGGCAGGAGCTTTAACCACCTGCAGCTGGGTTGGGGTTGCAGCGATTTCTGCAGCCTGAGACTGAAAGGTGTGAGTGCTTCCCGGGGCAGAGCACGGCAGAGCTCACCATACCTCCCTCCTCTTCCTCAGGGACTGTGTGGAGTGCAAGAAGTTCGAGCGGGGAGCACTGGTGGAGCAGCAGTCCTGCAGCCGCATGTGCCGCGACGAGATCGAGACGGTGCAGGAACTGAGTAAGAGAGGAGACCCAACCCCTGCCCTAGAGCATGGACATCCTGGGGGGCTGGGCACACAGTCTGCCCTCCCCCCGCCACGGGAGGCTCTGAGCCTCTCACTCTGGCAGGTGACAGGGGCAAGGACGCTGTGAACTGCACCTACAAGGACGAGAACGACTGCGTGGTGCGCTTCCAGTACTACGAGGACTCCAGCGGCAAGTCCATCCTCTCCGTCATCGAGGAGCCAGGTGAGCCCCAGCTCGGGGGGGCAGAGCGTGCAGAGCATCCATGCTAAATGGGGGGGATTTTGTGTCCCTTCTGTAACTCCCACCACTGCCAGCCTCGCAGAGCACTGCGGTCGGGGGCTGAGAGAGGTTAAAGAGCTGCTTTGTTCCCTGCTCTGTGCCCCTGGGGCTGTGATTTCCTGCCCGGCTCATGTTTCCCCATAATGTTGCTCCAGTATTTCACCCCCACCTTGAGGCCAAGGATGGGGGCTCAACCTTCCCACCGCCCTCATTCTGTTTCTGCCTCCATGGGTGTGATTTTCCTCAAGAGAGGTAAGAGCTGGTTCCTGTTAGCCAGGCAGGAGCAATGTTTTGGCTGCATGCCAGGGCCGGGACGTGGCAGCTCCTACCATGTAGAGCTACCCTGGGGTCTCCAGCACCCTTGAGCTCTGATTTCCAGCTGGGCTGGGAGCTGTGTGGCCACAGATCCTTCAAAAGCAGGGCTGGAGCCCACCTTCCTTGGCCCCTGTGCCTGGAGGGGAGAGGCAGGTGAGGGCTGGGGTGGCTGCACAGCCCAGGCAGGGGAGCAGGGTGGGTGCTGGGTTCACACCAGATCTTGCCACCCTGGTTTGCCAGCACCGTGTTGATGGTGCAGGGCATCAGCCAGGCTGGTAGCTTGGAAATGAACTTCCACCAGCCCAAGGACTTGGTCTCCTGTGTCATCCCTCACTGTGGCCAGGACCTGTGATTCTCCTGACCTGAGTTACTCCAGCCTTGGGCGCATGCCCCTACTCTGTAGTAGCTTCAGGATCTCAGCACATGCACCCCATAGATGGGGATCCCTCTTTCTAGACCCTGTCGTGCTCAAGGGTGGAGGCTCCTGCTCCCCAATGGAGGATGAAGCCCTCCTGTGACCAGAGGAGTTCCATGTACCCAGAGCCAAGCAGCCACTGAGCTGCTTTTGATTGCCCTGGAGGTGCTGAGCCCCTCCCAGCCCTGCCCTTCTCCCTCCTCCAGACTGCCCGAAGGGCCCAGACGTCCTGGTGGTGCTGCTCTCGGTGACAGGAGCCATCCTGCTCATCGGCCTGGCTGCCCTGCTCATCTGGAAGCTCCTCATCACCATCCACGACCGCCGGGAGTTTGCTCGCTTCGAGGAGGAGAAGGCCAGGGCCAAGTGGGACACGGTGAGGGCCTTGGGTTGAGTGTGCTTGGCAGGAGCCCCTCAACCCCCACAGCCCCTGGGCTGAGTGGATCTAGATCCCAGTGCTCCCAGCACGGGAGCCCAGTTGCTGTCTGTGGTCCCAGAGCATGATCCTTAAGGACCACCTTGTCCACCCACGGCTGAATCATGGCAGTGTCACAGCAGGACTCAGGGTGACACTGCCAGCCTGGACATCACTTGCCCAAGCCCACCATGGTCCCAGGGGTTGTGCAAGTGTCCCAAGTGACTTTCTCACCTCCAGTGACTCTTGTCACCAGTGTGACCTCTTACTCACTGCCCACAGCAGTGTTTCCATCCCATGACTGAGCTGGAAGGTCCCTCCTGCCACGGGGTGCTGGAAGGGCTGAGGCACCCAGAGCACAAGGGAAGGGAGGTGGGACAGTGCCTGTCCTCTACCTCCCCAGAGAAAAGGGGTGGGGTGGACCTTTCAAGAGGCCTCTCTGCTCCTGAGCTCTTGCTGGTTTTCCACAGCAGCTTTTCCCTGCTCTCCCCCACAAAACTTTATGGGGAGTCATCAAACTGCACAGCCAGAGCCATGAGTGGCAGCATGGATGCTGAAATGATGCCTCAGTTTCCCCAGCTGGAAAGCAGAAGCAATGCTGATGCCCAGCACAAACTGATGATGCTCTTTGTCCTCCTCCTAGGGTAACAACCCTTTGTATAAAGAGGCTACATCAACCTTCACCAACATCACCTACCGTGGGAACATGTAAGGGAGCCACACCAGCACTGGCTGTGGGGTCAGCTGAGGATCCAGGGCACCTTCTGGAGCCTGGTTTGCAGAAGAGGCTGTGTGTGTCTCTGTGCAGTTTAACACCCCCTCAGCTGCCTGCCAAGCCCTGCTGGCCATCACCCCACCGGACGTGCTTCCCGCAGCAGACCTCTCATGCTTACCTCGGTGGGTCGCTGGCAGGAGCTGGTGACCCCTCCACACACTGAAGACAGAAATGGGACTTTCTGTGCCCAGCCAGGCTGGGAACTCTTAGGTGCTCTTCAGGCCAAGAGGATTTAGGGAGCAGCTGCTTGAACTGAAGGCTGAGCTGTGCTGTCCTCCACGGCCTGTGCTGGTGAAGCTCTGCCCACTCGTGCACTGGACAGATGCGGTCCCCTGGGTACAGGAGCTGCCTCCTTAGGGGACAGGGCAGCTACTCTTGCTGCCAGCAGGCAGGAGCTGTGGTGTGGCTCTGTGGGTTGGGGACACCACTCCAGCAACCCAGTAGCCTCCTTCTTCTTGTAGCCACACACTTTTGGTGCTGCTGTGGCCTGGGATGGTGGAAAGCATCACAGGAACATGCAGGTTGGCAAAGCCCCTCAGGAGCACCAAGTCCAACCTAGAAGCCTGCTCTACAAGATTCACTTTAAACCATATCCCTAAGCACCACATCCAAACCACCCTTAAACATATCCAGGATGGGTGACTCCACCACCTCCCTGGGCAGCTCATTCCAGTGCCCTGCCTCCTCCCCTCCACCTGCACTCTTTGCATCACCACCCAGCTCTATGTAGCATCAGCTGTGCTGGTTCCAGCTGCAGCCTGGGACAGTGTTGAGCTCCCTTTGTCCCCTTTCACTGTGCCCATGCCACGAGGCAGCTGGATGTAGAGGCAGGAGCCTGGGGAGGGCTGTGACACCTGTTGTGCCTTCAGCCTGGCCACCTCTCTCCCTTTCCTGTGCTGTTTTGGGCTGTAACTGCACCACACTTGGTTTTCTGTGTAGCTCAGGGTTCCAGAAGAGCAGGCAGGCTTCAGGCCACATCCTGCTGCCAGGGGCTGTGCATCATCACCCACGGATAGGCTTGTGAGGGAAAGCCAAAGCAATGACCCAGTAGCAGAGTTTTGCTCTAGCAGGACTGCTGTCTGGTCTGCCTAGCCAGAGCACAGTGGCTCTGGCCCCCTGGATTGCACCCAAAATCAACAGAGACTTTGTGCTGGCCCTGAGGGCACCACCAGCATGGTTGGCTCAGCTGGTGGTGGCCATGTGTCCTTGTTCCCTGGCTGGCCTGCCCCCAGCAGTGTGGGAACAGGGACAGGGGCTGGCTGCAGGCAGCTGGTGCTGGGGTGGGAGCTGGGGCTGAGCCCTGGAGCTGGGGGGGTTGGGAGGGCAGAGCCAGAGCAGCAGCAGCTCACACCACGAAAATAAAATTCAATGAACCCCTTCAAGCTCCCGATGGTGTCAGCACCCACACCACTGGGCTGTGCACAGGCTACCTGCTCCTGGCACCCCAGCAGAACCTGGGGAGCTGCTCTGAGCTGAGGTGGGTGGAGGGATGGTGGAGCCAGTGCAAGCAGAGCTCTAGGTCCCCCATGGGGGTGTCTCTGCTCTGTTACTGGTGCCCTGCTGAGGGTGGAGAACACATGCAGGGGCACAGGGCAGGCCACAGCCCACTCTGCTGTTCCTGGCAGCCACCTTCATTGCAAGTGGGGTTGAACATCAGCACCCCCAGTCCTGCCCTACAGGTCCCTGTGAGCCCTGCAGTCTGTTGGAGAAGCCCTCAGAGGAGGGGAGCTGGGCTGAGACCACTGCAGCAGCATCCCAAGGGCAGCTGGGGCCCGGGCTGAGGGTGAGGGTGCTAAAGCGAGGAGCAGGGTCCTGCCTGTCCCTTCCAGCACCCAGGCCCCGCACCCGCTCCGCGCTGCGTTGCACAGGGCTGCAGGGACACCCAGCGGCCACCCTTCAGAGCAGCACTGTGGCACCAGAGGAGGTGCTGCAAAAGCTGCTTGCCTGGCACTCTGACACCCCCCTGCACCCCCTGAGCTATGGGGTGCCCCAGTCCAGTGTGTTGAGGCACCTGGGGCAGCACTCAGTGTCCTCAGCTGCACCAGGCAGGGAGTTGAGGTGAGCGTTCCCAGCACCCAAGGGCTTTGGGGCTGGGTTGAGTTTGCCATAGCTGGGTCCAGCCCCAGGAGGAGCATTTCAGCTGCAGGGGAAGGCAGAGCAAAGCTTAAGGCAGAGCCTGGCTGCAACATGAAGGAACAGGATGAGACACACACACACCCCCCAAGCTGGTGTGGCCCAATCTGGGGTAGACTCCTGCAGAGAAGCTGAGGACCCTCCAGAGAGGAAGGGCTGCACCCTAGAGAGGAGCTGCTAGGTCACTCCCATGCCCCTTGCTGGGGTCACTGGTGCTTGGGCAGTGTGTGATGGTGTGGGTGCTCCTGGCCCTACACCCTCTGCTCCTCAAGCTGTTATAGCAGCATGGGCAGCCATGGGGCAAGAAGAAAAGGGGAGGTAGGGCCAGGATCAGCCACGGCAGCGAGCCTCAAGGGCCAGCAGTGCCATGGAGAGCTGCTCCTCAGCAGTCCCAGCCCCCATCCAAAGGTGGCTGTCACAGCCCAGAACAGATAACACAGAGACTGCCTGGGGTTGAACCAGTCCCACTCCTGGGGCTCTCTCCAGAGTGATCTGGGCCCCAAGAGACAGGTGCTGGGAAGGGTGGTCTCACCCATGTCCATCTGCTGCCCCAGCAGGAAGAGCATGTCCAGCCTGTGTGGGAATCCATACAACCAGGAGGCAGAAGAGCAGGATGAGGCTGTGCTGGAGCTGGAAGGTAACCCTGCTCCTCCTCACCCGGTTCAGCTGTGCTTGCTCCATAGTGTTTGTCTCGATCTGGAAGCTGGGAAGGAGATGTGGTTCCTCTGAACATGCCCGTGAGCAAAATTAGGCACAAATGCAGTCAGGTACCAGGGCAAGGCTATTTATTAGAGTGAGGGAATGGGGCAAACCAAACAGAGAGAGAGAGAATAAAGAGGGGGAAAAAAGAGAGAAAGAGAGAAGGAAGAAAAAGAAAGAGGAAGGGAAGGAAGGAAGGAAGGGAGGAAGGGAGGAAGGGAGGGAGGGAGGGAGGGAGGGAGGAAGGAAGGAAGGAAGGAAGGAAGGTAGGAAGGAAGGGAGGAAGGAAGGAAGGGAGGAAGGAAGGGAGGAAGGGAGGAAGGAAGGAAGGAAGGAAGGAAGGAAGGAAGGAAGGAAGGAAGGAAGGAAGGAAGGAAAAAATGAATGAAAGAGGGGGAAAATGAGAGGAAGAATGAGGACTAAATGAAAGAAAAAGACAAGGGAGAGAGAGGGTGGAGAAAGAGCAGGAGAGATAATTACCATGCCATGGTCCTTCTTTGGGGGGAGGTTGGGGAGAGATAATTACCATCCCATGGTCCTTCTCTGGGGTGGGGGGAGGTGTTCCTGCCTCCAGCCTGAGATGTCCCATGGGATGTTCTCCCCAGTAAGCTGGCACCGTTCAAGGCTCTTTACACTGTTTAGGTTCATCCCTTGTAGCTCCACCTGGCCCACACTAACAATGCTTCCAGGGCTGACTTCCAGGGGGTCTTTCCCACATGCTTGCAGGGATCGGCATGGAGTGGCCTTCCCTCCACCCCTCTTTGCTGTCCACTGTCCAGCACACCTCCTGGGCAGCTGGAGTGGGCAGAGGACAGTACCACAGCCCTTGGGCATCTCTGAGGGCAGAGATCTCACATCAGTCCAGGATGATTCTGGTCATTCTGCCCCTGTACTCTGCACTGGTTAGACCACACCTTGAGTACTGTGTCCAGTTCTGGGCCCCCCAGTTTAAGAGGGACATTGAGATGCTTGAAGGTGTCCAGAGAAGGGCAACGAGGCTGGGGAGAGGCCTCGAGCACAGCCCTACGAGGAGAGGCTGAGGGAGCTGGGATTGGTTAGCCTGGAGAAGAGGAGGCTCAGGGCAGACCTTATTGCTGTCTACAGCTACCTGAGGGGTGGTTGTGGCCAGGAGGAGGTTGCTCTCTTCTCTCAGGCAGCCAGCACCAGAACAAGAGGACACAGCCTCAGGCTGTGCCAGGGGAAATTTAGGCTTGAGGTGAGGAGAAAGTTCTGCACTGAGAGAGTCATTGGCTACTGGAATGGGCTGCCCAGGGAGGTGGTGGAGTCGCCGTCCCTGGAGCTGTTCAAGGCAGGATTGGACGTGGCACTTGGTGCCATGGTCTGGCCTTGAGCTCTGTGGTGAAGGGTTGGACTTGATGATCTGTGAGGTCTCTTCCAACCTTGGTGAGACTGTGAGACTGTGAGACTTTGCTGAGACACTCCTCGGGTCTTCCTGCAATCACCACCACCGCAGGGCCATTTGCATGCTCAAGAGAGGATCCCCTCAGTGATCCTCTGAAACTCTCTGTCCCATCCACGGAGGAAGCGGAGTGATGCCCCTGCGAGGTTCAGACAGATCTACGTTTCCCACGGAGCTGTGAGATGAGACAAAACCTCTGCCGAGGGAAGCTCGCTGCCCCTGGCAGCTGCTGGCAGTCCGGAGTGACTTCCCCCGCCAGGGTCAGGGCTGCGCCGCGGCGATGGATGATGGAAAAGAGTGTGAAGAGCCAGAGGCACCTGGGGCAGGTGGCGGAGGCGATGGCTGCGCTCAGCTTCCCCGGAGGAGCCACTCGGGAGCAGTGCAGACTCCAGCCCTGCCGACGCGGCAGGGTTTGGGCTGCCTGGAGGCTGCTGGTGTGGGACACCGCTAGATGGTGATGTCTGTGCGTGCTCCGCCAGATGCCTTCCACCTCCCTCCCGCACGGGGGGCACGGGGTGGAAGCTGAGGCAGAGGAGGTGCCATGGGAACCTGAGGAAGGATTTTTTTCCCTGTGAGGGTGACAGAGCACTGGCACAGGCTGCCCAGGGGGGTTGTGGAGTCTTCCTCTCTGGAGAACTCTCTGGATGAGTTCCTGTGTGAGCTGCTCTGGGTGATCCTGCCCTGGCAGGGGGGTTGGACCAGATGAGCTTTGGAGGTGCTTTCCAGCTCCTGGCATTCTATGCTTCTATGTTTCCTCTGCTGCTTCCTGCCCAGTTCCAACTGCAGACAAGGAAATTACCCCCAAGGAAGTTTCCAGAGAGTTGGACTCGATGATCTTAGAGGTCTTTTAGACCTCACAATGCTGTGATTCTGTCACACTTTGGAACCTATCCCGCAGTCAGCTCTTGCAGTAACATTTCAGGCTGGGGTTCTTTTTGGATCCTCCTTTTATTCCTGAAAGTGAAGTGCTTCCTCTTGGAGCTCCCTGATACATCAGCTTTTGTCTGTTATTAAATGCAAGCACGAGCAAAGCTCTTCCTGGGGCAGCTAGGGGATGATGTGAGGTGCACTCTGCCCCAGGCACTTATCCTCCAGAGATCCACAGAATGGTCTGGGCTGGAAGGGACCTTACAGATCATCCAGTTCCAACCCTCCTGCCATGGGCAGGGGCACCTCCCACCAGCTCCAGTTGTTCAAGGCCACATCTGCTCAAGGCTGCTCCACAAAGATGCTGCTGTGAAGGTCTCTATGTGTCCACCACACACCTCTGCAGTTTGAGTCTTTCCAGTCTGGTAGGTGTGCAGCAGCCACAGGCTCACAGGATGTCAGGGGCTGGAAGGGACCTAAAGAGATCATCGAGTCCAAAACCCCTGCCAGAGCAGGACTATACAATCTAGCTCAGGGCACACAGGAACACACCCAGACAGGCCTGGAAAGGCTTCAGAGAAGGAGACTCCACAACCTCTCTGGGCAGCCTGTGCCAGTGCACAGGGGGCTGGATGAGGCACTTAGTGCTAGGGGTTGGTTAATTAGGCGTTAGGTGATGGATTGGACTTGATGCTCTTGAAGATCTTTTTCAACCTGCCTAATTTTGTGATTCTGTGTCTCAGTGGTGTCCAGTGACAGGACAAGGGTCACTGGGCACAAACTGGAACCCAGGAATCATAGAATCATAAACGAATCAACCAGGTTGGAAGAGACCTTTAAGCTCATCCAGTCCAGCCTAGCACCCAGCCCTGTCCAATCAACCAGACCATGGCACTAAGTGCCTCATCTGGTCTCTTTTTGGACACCTCCAGGGACAGCAACTCCACCACCTCCCTGGGCAGCCCATTCCAATGCCAGTCTCTCTCTCTGCCAACAACTTCCTCCTAACATCCAGCCTAGACCTCTCCCAGCACAACTTGAGGCTGTGTCCCCTTGTTCTGTTGCTGGTTGCCTGGCAGAAGAGCCCAACCCCACCTGGCTACAGCCTCCCTTCAGGGAGCTGCAGACAGCAATGAGCTCTGCCCTGAGCCTCCTCTTCTGCAGGCTGCACACCCCCAGCTCCCTCAGCCTCTCCTCATAGGCAGTTCCATCTGAACAAGAGGTAAAACGTCTTTGGTGTGAAGGCGCTGGAGCCCTGAGCAGACCACCTAGAGAGGCTGTGGAGTCTCTTCCTCTGGGGAGATTCCAACCTCCCCCCACCATTGTGATCCTGGGCAAGCTGAGGCAGTGCCTCGGCTTTAGCAGGGGGGAGGTTGGGCTGGATGATCTCCAAAGGTCCCCGGCGCGCAGGGAGCGACACCATCACCGCCGGTGAGCGCTGGACAGCGGCAGCTGGGGCCGGGCCTGCGCTCGCCGCGGTGCAGGAATCCCGGCAGAGCCAGCGGCAGGAGCGGGCTGAGGACCGCGGGGGTCGCTGCTCCTGCTGCTGCTGCTGCTGCCGCTGCCGCCGCCCCTGCCCCTGCCCCTGCCGCTGCCCCTGCCGCTGCCCCTGCCGCTGCCCCTGCCGCTGCCCCTGCCGCTGCCCCTGCCGCTGCCCCTGCCGCTGCCCCTGCCGCTGCCCCTGCCGCTGCCCCTGCCGCTGCCCCTGCCGCTGCCCCTGCCGCTGCCCCTGCCGCTGCCCCTGCCGCTGCCCCTGCCGCTGCCCCTGCCGCTGCCCCTGCCGCTGCCCCTGCCGCTGCCCCTGCCGCTGCCCCTGCCGCTGCCCCTGCCGCTGCCCCTGCCGCTGCCCCTGCCGCTGCCCCTGCCGCTGCCCCTGCCGCTGCCCCTGCCGCTGCCCCTGCCGCTGCCCCTGCCGCTGCCCCTGCCGCTGCCCCTGCCGCTGCCCCTGCCGCTGCCCCTGCCGCTGCCCCTGCCCCGCCCTCCGCCGCCCGCGCGCTTCCCGCCACCACCCCACGTGACGGCAGCGCCCCTCACGTGACGACCCCGCCCCGCCAGTCCTCTCTCGGGTCGGACGGCGAGAGGCTGCTTCCGGTTCCGGTGGTTCCCGGCCCATCATGGCGGCGCCCAAGCAGACGCCGCAGCGGCGGCCTTTCGGGGGGCGCTTCCTCACCGACCCCGCCCGCCTCTTCCAGCACAACGCCTGGTGAGGGCGGTCGCCGCCGCCGCCGCCTCCCCCTCGCCTCATCGGTGCCCGTTCTGGGTGCCCCACGCTTTGCCGCCCACCGCGGAGAGGCCCTGGGGAGCCGGCCGGGGCGCTTCGGGGCGCTGCTGCCCTGCGCTGCATCTCTGCGCCCGGCCGCGGGGGTTGGGAGGGGATTGGCCGGGAGTATTCCCTTCCTCGCCGTCCCGGCCTGCCGGGAGGCTGTGGCGAGCCGCGGTGTAGCGGCGCTGTCGGCGGCCGGGACAGGCCAGCCCGGCCCAGAGCCTCCCCGCGGGTGCGCGGCCGCAGGCGTTCTTCGTGCGCGGCTCCTCGGCTGGCCTCGGAGCTGCCCACGGGGGTGCAGAGCGGGCCGGGGGAGCTGCGGGCACGGGGCTGGCGGCCAGGCAGCGAGAGAGGCCTGGGGTAGAGGCTTGGCAGCCGCTGTCTGGAGCACTGCCGGCGTGGCAGGCGCTGCGGGAAGGGCTTGGAGGTGCGGGTGGGCCCTGCCCTATTCGGTCAGTGATCGGGGGGTGGGCTGTGAGCCTGCCTCGGCCCCTCCCAAAGCAAGCGGGAGTCCCGAGGCACCTTCGATAGAAGGATGCGGTTTGCATCGTAGCAGCCTTTGCATTGCTGTAGTTAGTAAAGTTCAGGGAGCCGCTCTCAGAACTCTCCAGTCCGTCTCCAGCTGTCTGTTTCCAGGCTGGATGTGGCTCTGAACAGCCTGATCTAGTGTGAAGTGTCCCTGCTTATCTCAGGGTGGTTGGAACTAGGTGATCCTTGTGGTCCATAGAATCGTGGAATCAGCGAGGTTGGAAGAGAGCTCCAAGCTCCTCCAGCCCAACCTAGCACCCAGCCCTGCCCAATCACCCAGACCATGGCACCAAGTGCCTCATCCAGCTTTGTCTTGAACACCTCCAGGCACAGCCACTCCACCACCTCCCTGGGCAGCCCATTCCAATGCCAATCACTCTCTCTGCCAACAGCTTCTTCCTAATGATCCTATGATGTGCATCAGTCACTGATCCCTTCATGGAACAAAGATCATTTCACCCATCTGCTGCCACAGGATGCTGTCACTGTGAGGTGCTGCTGGGTGTTAGTTTGCAACAGGAGGTGTTTGATGGAGAGAGCTGATTTCAGCTGTGTAAAGCACCCAACTGCTCAGATTTGGTGGGAGCCAAAGGAATGGTCTGGTTTTAAAGTGAATGTGTCCACTTTTGGTCTCTGGCTGCTCTAACCTATTAAGAATTGGGACTGTTTAGTTTGTAATAAAGCAGTGTGTGCATGTATCAGCTTGTCACTCATTTTGGGGTCTATACTATACCAAAGCTGTGTTGCAAAAGCTTCTCCTTGGTGTTATTTACCTGGAGAAAACTCCTGGTAATGTTTTGGGTTTTTTTAGGCTTGACATTTAAAAGTTTCTTCTGTGAGCTAATATCAAAAGACTAAATCCTCCTGAGGCCAGGATGGTGCTTATTGGCCTTTGTGTCCCTGCTTTTCATTCACTTGTTTTAATGAAGGAAGGTCAAGTGAATCACTTTAATGACTCCAGAACTGTGTCTGCACATTTCAGTTATTAATATTTCTTAAGGCTGTTAAAGCTTCCTGCATATTTTTCCTATAATTGTATTTAATTTAACACTTTGCCTTCCCAATAACCCTGCTGCCTTTGTTGTTTTAACCTGAGAAAGAAGAGGCAGGTTCTCAAAGGCAGCTAAATCAGATGGCTCTGGTTGATGAGTGTCAGCACCTCCCTAGGGACAAGAGTCTTTTACCTTGTGACAATGGCAGCTGCTCTCCGAGGAGGCCTGATCCTGCTGGGTGCCCTCTTGGCTTTGTAGTAATGATTCATTTCCTCTAAACTTGAGGATCAAATAGGGAAAAGGGTTAGGGGGGAGGTTAGATGCCTCTTGCAGTGACATCTCTTGTAGTGCTCCACTTCATGTAGAACCAGGAGTCATCTGTGCTGATTGTTTAGCCTGGAGAGGAGGAGGCTCAGGAGTCACCTCACTGCTGTCTATAACTACCTGAAGGGAGGTTGTAGCCAGGTGGGGTTGGTCTTTTCTCCCAGGCAACCAGAAAGAGAACAAGGGGACACAGCCTCAAGTTGTGCTGGGGGAAATATAGGCTGGATGTTAGGAGGAAGTTGTTGGCAGAGAGAGTGATTGGCATTGGAATGGGCTGCCTAGGGAGGTGGTGGAGTGGCTGTGCCTGGGGGTGTTCAGGAAAAGACTGTCTGGGGCTCTTAGTGCCATGGTCTGGTTGACTGGATAGGGCTGGGTGCTAGGTTGGACTGGATGATCTTGGAGGCCTCTTCCAACCTGGTTGTTTTCTATTCTATTCTATTCTGTTCTATTCTATTCTATTCTATTCTGTTCTATTCTATTCTGTTCTATTCTATTCTATTCTGTTCTATTCTATTCTATTGCTTTTGTGGTGCTGCTGAGCTGGAGTTGGAGCTGGTGGGAAAGCTCAGCTGTGGGTTTGGAGGGCTGTCTAGGCCTTTCTTGTCTTTCTCTTTGGCCTGCCATTCTCAGCTGAGTAGTTTGTGTTGTCTTCCACAACAGGGATAATGTGGAATGGTCAGAAGAGCAGGAAGCCAGTGCCAGGAGTAAAGTCCAAGAGAACAGCTCGCAGCTATTGCCACAGGACAAACAAGGTACTTTTGGGTAGTTTGCTAATGCTGGATCTTGACTTGGCCATACAAGAGTGGCACAGTCTGAGCAGAGCTACCTGAACATCATCATTCCTCCCTTTCCCCTTCTCCTGCATCATGCAAAGTACATTCCCTAGTTGTTGATGATGAAAAATGGCAAAGGAGAAATCTTTCTGTTCATAATTTACCCCTCTGTGGCTTTTCCACCTTCTCCAGGCACTCATCCTGCTGGAGCAGAAATGGTCTTTGTTGGGAGGACTCATCTTGGGTTGAGTTTCTGTGTTTGTGCTGTGCATGTTTAGATACTTCTTAGACACTTTTTAGTGGTTTAAATACTTTCAGATACTCTCTTAGGGTTCCTTATTCAACAAACGTTTTTCTTTGTAGTGTTACTGCTTCTGCTTGCTTCTGCTCTCTAAAGCTTGACTTCTAACACTCAACCCTTCGTTGGTTTGCATGCTGTGGAGCTGTCCCTAGCTCAAGCCAAGGTTTTTTTGTCTTAAGGGAGTGCAATAGTGGCCATACCAAGTAGTATCTACAGCACAAACCAGCTTGACAGTGTTTAAATCAGAAGAGGACTAAGATTATGTTAGTCTGGTCAAAGTGTTTCATCATAAGAGAGGCAGAAAAGGGATCCCAGAAGTCTGATTTCCTCCAAGTTGGCTTAAAGGCAAAGCTAACCTGACTCTGAGCTGAGCTAAAGGTAACAGAGCTGGAGCTGTTCTGAGCTGGTTGATAATGCTTCTCTCCTCCACACTTGTGCTATCATCTAGTCTTAAATGGTGGTGAAATGGATTGCTGTATGATTTGTAGATTCATAAAATGGTTTCAGCTGGAAGGGACCTTAAATGTCCTGGGCAGGGACACCTCTCACCAGCCCAGGTTGCTCAAGGCCTCATCCAGCTTGGCCTTCAACACCTCCAGGGAGGGGCATCCACAGCCTCCCTGAGCAACCTGTTCTGGTGTCTCCCCACCCTCACTGCCAAGAATTTCTTCCTCATCTCCAGTCTCAACCTCCCCTCTTCCAGCTCAGAGCCATTGTCCCTTGTTCTATCACTGCAAGACCTTGTAAGAAACTCCCTCCTCGGCTCTCCCGTAGTCCTGTTCACGTACCAGAAGGCTGCTCTGAAGTCTCCCTGGAGCCTTCTCCAGGATGAAGAGCCCAAACTCCCTCAGCCTGTCCCCGTAGGGGAGGTTCTCCAGCCTTCGAATCATCTTCATGCCCTCCTCTGGACTTGCTCCAGCATTTCCATGTCTTTGTGGTGTTGCCATCACCAGAACTGGGTGCAGTACTCCAGGTGGGGTCTCACAAGAGCAAAGTAGAGATCAGAGGCAGAGACTTGTTTGATGATGATGATGGGGGTGTTATTCCCTGCTGAGCCGTGGGGTGGATCTGTTTGTTCGAATTAAATTGAGGGTGTCATCTGTAAAGCCATGCTGAACACTACTGGAGCTATTGAGACACTTCCCATATAGCTTCCAGTTGTGTTCACAATAGCTAATTTAATTAGCCCAAAGATCAAGCCTCCTAATTTCTTGGATTCCCAGAAGCACCCAGCAGTTTCCATTGTGGTGCCCATTGTGTTGAGTTCGTTCTACAATCTGGTTAACATTAAAGGATGCTGTCTGTCAGGCTTTGAGAACCTATATGCGAGGCTGAAGTGGTGGAGCAATTCGCTGGTGGAGCAGTTTGTCAGGTCTTCCTGATGTATTTCCCAGCGCGAACAATGCAGGCCAGTCAAATTTGGATGGTTGCTATTCAGCAGGAAGCCTGTGGAGACAATGGGATGGCTGAGACGTGGGGGAAGGCAGCCCAGCCAAATGTGCCTGCAGGGTCGAGTATTTTGAGCATCAGTGATGTCCAAGCAGGAGAACAAAGAGAAGCTCTTGGTCATTATGGCTGTATTATTCTGGGGGCTTCTTGGGGCTGTCAGAATTTGTTCTGAAGAAGGAGAGAAGTTCCTGTGGGGTATGTTGAAGATATGTCTCCTGGCTGGGAACAAAGAAAGAAGTGGAAGAGATTTGGTTTGGTTTTTTTGTTTGCTTGTTTGTTTGTTTCCTTTTGAGGCTCCATAATTAGCCCCCTCTTGCAATTCAGGGGGGGGCTCTGGTTCTCTTCCTGTCTTTTGTCAACTGTTACTTTTGTTTGTCCTTCTTCTGCCATGTGAAAGGGTGAGTATGGGCTTGGCTTTTGGGGTGTACTTGCAAAGTTGAGCAGGAGTCCTTATCAAGAAGGTCTTAGGGGGGGAGTCTGGCTTGCACACCCATGTCCCCCTGAACTCCTACCACAAATAGGATCTTGAGGCAGTATGAGGTGAACTCTTCTGGCAGAAGGAAATCAGAATGAAAAGTGGATATGGTCTCCTTAGATTTTTTTTTGCTTTATATCTCTCTTTCTCGCATGAGCTTTGTCAGCTGGTCCTGGATTTCTTGCATTCATTGTTCTGCTGATCCTTTCTTTCAGTGCTTTCTTAGCACCAGGCTATGAGGCACACAATCTTTCAAGCTTCCACAGATGTGGATTGAAGTGTAGCAGCTGTTTGATAGCATCCAACAGAACTGCCCCATCCTTTTAACACGGGAGGAGCACGGTGCTGTGTTCAGTGTGGTACTGAGGCGAAGAAAAAAGGTTGCCTAAGCCAAAATGGCTGGGCTGGAATTCTGCCCCAGCAGCTCAGGTGAGCGTCGCATTGCAGTCAGGCTGGTGTGGGATTGTTAGGTGCAGAGAGCAGCAGGAATCGTGGCTTTGTTAGGTAAAAGAGCACTCCCAGCCCCAGCAGCCTGGCGTGTCCCTGCTGGCTGATGGAAGAGGTGACAGCTGAGAAAGGACTACACCAGTGTATGGATCAGTAAAGCTTCTTCCTGTGACAGGAGCAGTCACTGAGTTCTATGCAAATAGTAAACTGACCTGACCCTGCTCACTGTGAGCTGCAGCATGGCACAGACTTACTGCTCCAGTCTAGTATCTGACAGTCAAATTTCTTTCAGCTTGAGGTTTAAGGACAAGGCTTCTTAAAAGGAGAAAATCCTAATAGTTGAGGTAAAGAGATTATTTTTATATATAGCTCTTTGTGCTTCAGGGAATAGATCCTACTGAAAATATCCATAGGGCTGGCTTCTGGTTCTTTGTTAAAGCCATTTTTGTCTGTATCTGGCTGGGGCTGTGTACTTTTCCAGGTGTTCTTGGTTCATTTTACTGTTTCCCTTCAGACATCTTCTAAACACTTGTACACTTTGAAGCAAGGCTAATAACATGCAGTTCAGATCCCAGACCTGATCTCCAGTTTAAAGAGTCCTGCTGGGGTTTTTAACCCAACTCTGAGTACCTGCTGGAGAGAAGTTATCCATTCTCACAGATCCCAGTACTGATCTCCAGTTTAAAGAGTCCTGCTGGGTTTTTTAACCCTACTCTGAGTACCTGCTGGAGAGAAGTTATCCATTCTCACATCCACTCCTGAACTGGGGCAGAGTCATTTGCATTCAGTAATGCAGCTACTGCTGTGCAAAGCTGCCTGAGGACTTGAAGTGGGATCTCTGGCCCTGGATGTTAATGCCTCCAGGTAATTACAGGCACAGGCTGCTATAATTAGCTCTGGTTTGCCACGACAGAGAATTCATCACATCAGTGAGAATTCAGGAAGCCAGTTCCAGTTGTAACTTCCCCTGGAAAAATGTACAGTTCCCCTAGACCTGGACTCGATCTGAAATCTGGCAAGGATGTGCAAATAATTCCATGGGTGACTCCAGCTTCCTTAGCTCAGGGCTCTGTCAGAGTTCTCCCAGCTTTCTGTGATGCTGGAATGGACCCACTGGGTGTGAAAATGATAATGCTGGCAGCTGAAGTTCATTCTTTTCAGTATCTTTAGGCTGTCCACCTTAGCTCTGCACTGTTGCTTTAATGGCAGTAGTCACTTCTGTTGATTTCCTTCTTGCTTTTGTTTCCTAAATGCTTGATGCTCTAAGCTTGCACTGAGCTGTGCTAAACAGAGCTGTGCTGTATACTGGATTCCAGCAGTCCCTGTGTACAACCTGCTGCCCTGCAACTTTGGAGTGGTGCACAAATGCTAATTGAGCTTTCTACCAGGCTCAAATTGACTAAATTGACTTACAGTTGACTAGTTTTTCTGTTTCTCCTTCTGAAAGGAGATGTAGCTGTTGAGCAGGAGCTCTTCAGCTCCAGGCAGCTGTAACAGGACTCCTTAGAAGTTGTGTTTGACACTTGGTGGCACAAGGCTCCCAATGAGTTCACAGAATCACAGACTGTTAAGAGGTTGGAAGGGATCTCTGGAGATCATCCAGTCCAAGCCCTCTGCCAGAGCAGTTTCACCTAGAGCAGGTTGCACAGGATGGTATCCAGAAGGGTTTTGAATGACTCCAGAGGTGGAGACTCCACAACCTCTCTGGGCAGCCTGTGCCAGTGCTCCATCAGCCTCAAAATAAAGTTCCTCCTCATGTTTATATGGAACCTCCTGTGTTCAGATGTGTGCCTGTTATCTCTTGTCCTGTCACTGGGCAGCGCTGGAAAAAACCTTGGCCATATGCTGCTGATAGCCACCCTCTGAGTATTGATAAGTATTGGTGAGCTGGAGAAGTTGGTGTCAGAAATGGGAGTAAAACTTGGATTTCCTCATTGCTGTCTCCTTCAAAGAGGCCTTTTCTGTTGCCAGCTTCCTTTAAATCCTACCAGGAGAGAGACACTTTCCTCTTCTCTCTCTTTTCCCTTTTTCAGTCCTGAGAAAGTGATTGTGAGGAAGCAGGCTGAGGGTGTGGGGTGGCACAAGTGAACCAGAGGTGATTTTCAGTCAAGAACCTGACTTTCTAAAGTAGATTTGTGAGTAGCTGCCTGCAGTGATCTCTCACTGTCTGAACTGGTTGAACTCAGGGACCTTCTGATTTGACTGCTGCTGCTGGTTTTGTTTGTGTTCACAGAGGAATATGAGGTGAATGCTAAGAGGTACTGGGATGACTTCTATAAAATCCATGAAAATGGCTTCTTCAAGGACAGGCACTGGCTCTTCACTGAATTTCCTGAGCTGGCACCTAACAGGAACCCAAAGCACAACAGAGATTCAGCGCCTGGATATGGCAACACAGGAGAATCCGACCAGGAAGGGCTGGGAAGCTGTGAAAATGGACATTGTTCACTAGAAACCAGGGCAGAGAATCAGTTAAAGCTTCTAAAAGGCACACCTGAGATCTGCACAGAAGAAGGGGCTGCACAGGAGGATACTGAGCTGAGTCAGAGTGGTGGAGGTTACCCAGGGTCATCTGCATCTTACCGCATTCTAGAGGTAACGGCTGCAAAACAGAGAGTCCCACACCAAACAGTCCCCTCTAGCAGAGGCAGAGTGACTGGGACATAAAATAGCTATTGGCAGACAGGAAGTGAAAGAGATGATTGCCTCAAGTCAATAAAATGCAAAACAAACCCCAAAACAACAGAGGGCAGCTTAGAACTGAAGGCAGCTTACAACCTGTCCTACGAGGACAGGCTGAGGGAGCTGGGGTTGTTCAGCCTGGAGGAGAGAAGGCTCCAGGGAGACGGTGGAGCAGCCTGCCAATACCTGAAGGGGGCTACAAGAAGGATGGAGAGAGTTTCCAGAGGTCTGCAGTGACAGAACAAGGGACAATGGTTTCAAACTAGAGCAGAGCAGCTTTAGATTGGATGTTAGGAAACAGTTCTGCACCGTGAGGGTGCTGAACGCTGCAACAGGTTGCCCGCAGAGATGGTTGAGGCCCCATCCCTGGAGATATTCAAGACCAGGCTCAGCAGAGCTCTGGGCAACCTGATCCAGTTGAGGATGTCCCTGCTGACTGCAGAGGGGTTGGACTGGATGCCCTTTGGAGTTCACTTCCATCCAAAACCATTCTGATTCCATAATTTCATTGAGATGCTTTTGGTCTGGGCTGTGAATTGGCAGAGCACAGGAATCATAGGAAGCTTCCAAGTTTAAAAGACAAATTCTTACTCTCAGATGTTGAAACCTGCACTTTAAAGTCTTCTTTTGAAGAAGCTGATTCCTTTACTTTTCAAGTTCTCCCCTGTCATTTATGTTTTGCATGTTTGTGCTGACTCTTTTGTCTTGGGAGGTGTGAAACAAGTAATGAAACCAAGGCTGTAAAGATGCTGCTTGGTTTGTTGCCTATGGCCCATGTAATAACAAGAAATCTCAGTCTAATACAGGATTTGTCCTAGAAATGCCTGTGGGATTAATAAATATTTAACTCCTGACAGCTGGCAGTGTCCTTTTGCTCTGCTGCCTCAGCTTTGGTCATTGTAGATACAAGATTTTAAATGCTTTTATTTAATCTGAGGCTTTGAGACCTCCTCGGACTTTGATGTTCTTGTCTCGTTGTGGCTTTCCTGTCTCACCTGAGCACTGTCAGTAGTATCTGTTGCTGCAAGCCATCACTGCTCTCTTCAGTGGTACTGATTCCTTCAGCTTTTAAAGGCAAATTCCCCCAGCCCAGTCGTGTGAGCCATCTTCACATGGGAACAAGCAGAAGGGAAAATAAGGCAGGATCACTGTAGGCCTAGTTTGAGCTTGAGAAAGAGCCATCTAGTGAAGGAAGCTCTGGAACAGCAGGATGTCATTAGAGTAAAGCAAACTTCTTTCTCTGTTGCTCTGATTCTCAATGGAAGTGAATGCAACTAATCCTGGCCTTTGCCAGGGCTTCAGTGACTCATCCTGGTTGTTATGCTTGGGATTCCAGCAATAACAGTTTTCAAATGAGTAACAATGCACAGCCTGGTAGAAAGAGCTCTGCAAGGACTGGCTTAGTGGTTGCCCACAAATGCTTACAGCTGAGCCTGCTCCTCAGAGCTGAACATCTTCACATCCTGCAGTAAGATGTGCAATGGTCACTGCAGTGCTCAGTTGTTACAGATGCACAGATGGCATTGGCTTGGAAGTGACCTTCAAAGCTCATCTTGTCCAATCCCCCTGCAGTCAGCAGGGACACCTCCAGCTAGAGCAGGCTGCCCAGGGCCACATCAAGTCTGATCTTGAATGTGTCCAGGAGTGGGACCCCAACCTCATCCCTGGGCAGCCTGTGCCAGCATCTCACCACCCTCATTATGCAGAACCTCCTCCTGATGTCCAACTCAAATCTCCTCTGCTCCAGCATCAAACCATTGCCCTCATCCTGTCCCCCCAGGCCCTTCTGAACAGCCCCTCCCCAGCCTTCCTGTAGGTCCCCTTCAGATATTGAAATGCTTCTATGAGGTCCCTGTGGAGCCTTCTCTTAATCAGGATTTGCTCTTTGCTGCATGGCTGTGGAGAGATGATGTGAAATGAGCTGCATGGGGCACGCTGAGGAAATGATTTTCACTGTGTGTGCATCTGCTGTGTTTGTGCAGGTTGGCTGTGGTGCTGGAAATTCAGTCTTCCCAATTTTACAAACCAATAAGTAAGTAGAGTTCTCAGCAGGTTTTTACCTGCATGGTTTACCAGCCTCTGAAAAACCAACTGGCAGAGCATTGCAGTGTTCTTAGATGATCTGGGAGAAAGGCCAGAGGCAAGTGGGGCTATTACCATCTGCAGCTTCATATGATTGTGTTCTGAGCTGAGGTCTTAGAATGCAACCAGCAAAACATGCTGCAACTTTATCTGCCTCATTCTGAAAGCATTTTCAACCAGGCCTTAGTGTCTCTCCTTTTTGAGGAGGGAAAAGAAGCCAGTTCCAAATGTGAACAACTGAGGCCTAAAGGAGCAATGAGATCCACCAGGTTTTGGTGTTCTTGGAGGAGCCAGACCAAAGCCCAGGATTTTTGGCTCCCGAGTCTGTGCTCTGTGTATTTGACCCACTTCTGTAGTTCCTGTGAACCACTTTTACATCAAAATACCACTTTGTTTATTTCATGCCAGTTTCTTTCCTTTCTTGCAGTGACCCAGGCCTTTTTGTTTACTGCTGTGATTTTTCTACAACAGCTGTGGATCTAGTCCAGGTGAGCTCAGTGGTGACGCAGGGAGGTAGGAGGGTACACGGTGCCAATTGCACATTAACCCAAATGCATCACAGCAGCCACCAGCTGTCTGGCTGTGTTGGCAGCTTTCTCTTCTTAGCCAGCCCTTCTGCTGACCCTTGCACTGGTAAATGAGGGAAACAAAGCCAGCAAAGGTTGGGGAAGTGGGGGAAGTTGGAGCTCTCCAAACGTCACATCGGCAGCGGATTAAGTCAGCCAGATTTTCTTTGCCCCATGGTTGGCAGCATCCTTTCTAAATCCAGGGCTCTTTTAGCTGAGTAACTGCTGAACCTTGAAAACAGCCAAGCTGGTTTTTAACAGGAAGCAGAGCTGGGTTTGGTTTGTGTCTGCATTGCTGTGAGAGCAATTTCTGGGAACGTGGGCTAGTTGCTTTTGCACAGACAGCTGAGGAGGGATACTGTGGTCTGTGGAGCAGGAGGCTGGAATTTAGTCAAAGGACAAACACTGCTACCAATTTTCAGATCAGGACAGAAGTGAGAATGTGTGAAGTATCAAATGTGATCAGTCACTTGGTGAGGGAGCACAGCAGCAGAGGCAGGATGCCATCTCATCCTCTTACAGTGACACAAGCACTGTTCAGAGAGGCTATTCCAAGTCATAGCAGCAGCTTTAGGAAAGTACAGAACTCCTTTTAGAGGTCTAAATATGATTTTTATGAGCATACCCTTGGGCAGCCAGGTCTGATTTGTGGCATATAAGGAGAAGTCTGCTTGTACCTGAAAAGAATCTTGATTTCAGTGATGCAGAGAGGGGCCCTGACACTCGCTGTTGTAAAGATTAACAGTGGAAATCCTGCTCTTCTTACCACTGGTAGTGGAAAATCTGACCTTAGAATTGCAATAATCCCTCAGCCCAGTGCTGAAGTTTTGTCACTGCTGATTGCCTGCATGTAGCAAGTCCAAAGCTCTTTGTAAACCTCCTTAGGGTGTTTATTCTTCACATTTCACCTCTATTCCTATCCACAGAACCTATCTGCCCCCATCTGCCTTAGTCCAGTGAGGCTGAAACAGATCTCTGGACACACACCATAATAGTCATGTCTCACATACTTAAAAAGACATTAAGAAAAGGAGGCTGAGGGGAGAGATTCTGACTCTCTAGAACTGCTTAAAAAGTAGAGAGGTGGAGGTTGGTCTCTTCTCACAAGTCACAACTGATAGGACAAGAGGAAATAGCATCAGGTTGCACCAGGGGAGGTTTAGATTGGACATTAGGAAAAGCTTCTATACTGAAAGGGTTCTCCCAGACTGGAACAGGCTGCCCAGGGAAGTGTTTGAATCCCCCTCCCTAGAAGTATGTGAAGCCATCTAGATGTGGTGCTCCAGGATATGGTGTAGTAGTGTCTCTGGAGGTGTTAGATAATGGTTGGACTTGATGATCTTGGAGGCCTTTTCCAACCATAGTGATTCTGTGTATAGTAAGGAAGGTTAAAATGCTTCTATGTCTGGGTAATTAATCTTGAGATCAAGGTCTGCTGCTAATGCTCTGATTTCTCTCCTCTTAAATACAGAACAATGCAGAATATGACTCTTCTCGCTGCTTTGCCTTTGTCCATGACCTGTGCAATGACCAAAGTCCTTTCCCCATGCCAGATGAGAGCCTTGATGTTGTCATTCTTATCTTTGTCCTCTCAGCCATTCTCCCAGAGAAGTAAGTTTCAACAATTCCTTCTGGTTGCAGAAGATAATCCATGCAGAGCTGGAGCTCTTCATTAGTAGCTGTGCTGGTTGTGGCCTCTCACATCAAGGCAAATGCAAGTTTGCCCTGTGTCTGCTCCAGTTTTCCACTAAGCCTCTGAAAAGGAAAGTTGCAGGAGTTTGGCTGTTACAAATTCTGTCACAGGATAGGTGTGACCTTGAGGTGCTAAGTGGCTATAGCTGGGGTTGGACTGGATGACCTTTAGAGGTCTCTTCCAACCCAAACCATTCTGTGATCTGGCTGAGGTCACAGTTGCTGTTCTGAATCCCAGTTACCTGTCTGTGGACAGTATTGCTGCTGGAATTTAAGGCTCTGGGGCTAGATTTCATTTCTCCTATGGGAGGTGACACAAAGAGTCAGAAAACAGTGCAAGTAAGTGCTGTGATCTTAATGTGACAGCAACAGCTACACGGACTCCGAATGGGTTTGTTCCCTTTGCTTTTATTTCACAGTTCACTTCTGACTTGTTTTACAGGAACCAGTGGAAATCATTCTGTAATTAGTAAGAGAGAGCAGCTAATCCCTGCTGTGGCAGCCTCAGTTATTGCTGTAGGGGGAAAAAAAAACCCAGCATAATCAGGGAGTGTCAGGAACAAGGCAGCCAAATAAACTCAACCCACCTCAGTCTGAAGGAGCTCAGAGAAGTGCTGGGGTTTGGTAGCTCCTCTAGGAAGCTGAAACGTGTAAAGCTTGGTATCTTCTCTTGGGCAAGGAGGCTTAGGAAGCAGAGCCCAGTTTGCAGAGTGCTGACTGGTTCTGTCCTCTCCTCAGGATGCAGGGTGTTGTCAGCAGGCTGAGTCGCCTTCTGAAGCCAGGAGGGGTGATTCTGTTACGAGACTACGGCCGCTACGATCTGGCCCAGCTTCGCTTTAAGAAAGGTATCCTCCTGCCCCCTGGGCAGCATTACCAGGGTGGGGAAAAGGACCTGGGAGTCCTGCTGGGCAAAAGGATGATTATGAGCCAGCAATGTGCCCTCATGGCCAAGAGGGCACCAAGGGGTGCATCAAAATGAGTGTAGCGAGCAGGTTGAGGGAGCTTCTGCTGCCCCTCTGCTCTGCCCTGGTGAGACCACATCTGGAGTGTTGTGTCCAGTTTTGTGTCCAGAGGACTTGCTGGAGAGGGTGCAGTAAAGGGCTACAAAGATGCTGAGAGCACTGGAACATCTCTGTCATGAGGAAAGACTTAAGAGAGTTTGAGCTTCTTAGTCTGGCAAAGAGCAGCCTGAGGTGGGATCTTAACAATGCTGATCCAATGAGCTCTTTGAGTCCCTTCCAACACCTAACATCCTGTGCTCCTGTGATCAATACTCCAGAGGTGGGTGTCAGGAGAATGGGACCAGGCTTTTCTTCAGTGGTGCCCAGGGCTAGCAAGCACAAACTTGAAGATGAGAAGATGAGAAGTTCCATCTGAACACAAGGAGGAACTTCTGTAATTGAAAGGTGATGGAACCCTGGAACAAGCTGCCCAGAGAGATGGTGGAGTCTCCATGTCTGGAGACATTGCAAACCTACCTGTGTGCATTCCTGTGTGATCCTGCTTTGGCAGGGGGTGGCTGGACTCAGTGATCTCCAGAGATCCTTTCCAACTCCTAACACTCTGTGATTCTCTGCTAGCTAATAGATGATGCTTCTCTGGAGTGGAGTCTATCCTGGTTAGGAAGCAGCTTCAGCATAGTGTGCACTGAGAGAAGTTCCTCTTGTTGTATGGCAGTTGTTGATTTTGAAACACTGTTTGGTAACTTCTTGACTCTCTCTTGCCCTTAGGACAGTGTCTGTCTGATAACTTCTATGTGAGAGGTGATGGCACCAGAGTCTACTTCTTCACACAAGGTAGGAGGCTAGAAAGCATCCCTCTGCCTCTCCTCACCTCTTTTTATCCCTATGTCCTCAAGTCTGGCCACTGACTCTTTCCAGATGAGCTGTTATGTGCACAGGGGACCTGGAATTGCCACTTGCTGATGCAAATGTCACAGAATGATGGGAGTTGGAAGTGACCTCTGGACATGATCTAGTCCAGCCTCCCTGCTTTAGCAGGGTCACACAGAGTGGGTTTCATGGTGCATTCCTTAGAGGGAAATCCTTTTAAAGAAGGACCAGGGTGTTTGCCACACAGGGAGGGGTGGAATTGGTGGAGCTCTCCTTGAATGTTGTTGGCCACAGAGGGTGGAGTGAGATGGACACCACTCGAAGGAATTTCTCTTGCCTTTACTGCTCTGCTACGAGGAAATAAGAAGGGTGTGGTTCAGCCTGCAGCCCAGGCAGCCTCTCCAGTTCTGCTGCTGCTGCTTGGTGCTCAGGAGGGCCTGCATTCTCCCTGCTTATCACCAGTTGCACCTCCAGTCACTTCCTCCGCGGGCCCCTCTGTGTGGTCAGTTTCAGAGCAGTGCCACAACTGCACCGAACCCTCCTCTGCCCCTCTGCCCTTGTTTGTCACAACGGAACTGGTGTTCAGTGCATGTTTGGCAGAGGTTCCACGATGGCAAGCATCTGATAAAAGAGCACAAGCTGGGACCTGTTAGCTCTTTTCTGCAGAAGCTCCCTAGAAACCACGTGCTGCCAGGCTGCAGCCCAGCAAGCTCTCTGCTGCTCAGCAGGGCCTGGGCTGGCTTTGCCCAGGGCCAGTGACTGGGGCACCGGGATGCTGATTTGCTTGGTCAGGAATCCCTGCCAGTGTGTAAGTGGTGCAGCCTCCAGGGCTCTTGGTGCTTTGATTTGGCCCCAACAGGGTGTGGTTTTTAAAGGATTTTTGTTTTCCCAAACTTAACCTTAATGAATCCCTTTCCCCTCCAGCCAATACAGCACAGATCTTACTGCCACCTTTTAATAGTGTAGGTCTGATCCTGTTCTTTGCTCCTGCAGACTGTGGAATTCCTCTGGAGAGAGGGGAAGGGGGAGGGGACGGATCTGTCCCTACTCACTGGGAGGTGCTCCTTTAATGGGTCACTAGAGGCAATGCCCTTGTCTGAAACTGCTGCTGTTGTCTTTTTGTCACGTCTCTGTAATTCTAGTTGTCCTCCCAGTGATTATTTCCTTCCTTAGCAGCAGGTAAACTCGAGGGGAACTGGAGAAACTGGGATCTTAATCCCCTAGGTAGTGCAGGAGTTGAGTCATAGAAAACAGAACGCAGCTGATTGGAAGAGACCTCCAAGCTCATCCAGTCCAACCCTCGACCCAGCGCTGAAGGCTCAGCACTAAACCATGGCCCTAAGCACTGGGTCCACAGGCTGCTTAAACACCTTCAGGGATGGTGACTCCAGCACTGCCCTGGGCAGACCATTCCAATGTTTGGGAACCCTTTCAGTGAAGAAATATTTCCTGAGATCCAGCCTGAGCCTCCCCTGTCTGCTCTTTTCCCTGCCGGAGTGAGACCATGAGCTTCCTCTGGCCCATCTTTCAGCACAGTTCAGCCCTCAGTGTGAGCAGGTATCAGTGAAATGAAAGGATGGCATCCTCAATCTCCTTCTTTTTGCTTCCAGATGAGTTAGATGATCTCTTCACCACAGCTGGGCTGGAGAAGATCCAGAATCTGGTGGACCGGCGCCTGCAAGTGAACCGCGGGAAGCAAATGACAATGTATCGGGTCTGGATCCAGTGCAAGTACTGCAGGCCTGCTGCCCCCCAGCTCTGAGGGCACAGGCCCTCTGCTCAGGCTGGAGCCTCTTCATCACCACCTTCAGTGATTCTGTCCTCCTGGCGAGCTGTGGTTTGAGGGAGCTCAGCCTACACAGGACCTCAGTGCCTTTTACACTGCCTGGCATCACTTCATGTGAGTTGTGCTAAGGACAGACACTCCAAGAGGAGACCCAGCAGTGCTTTAGAGGTCTGCACTGCCCTGAGGGGGTTTTATCATGTTTTTAACAGCTGAAGAAATGGTCCTGCTGTCTTACAGCCCCTAAGCAAGTTGGGTACCAAGTCACTCTTACTCTGGATTTCCATGTGAAACAGGAAAGCTCTGACCTGACCTCTGTGTTGTCTGCTCTTGTCTTGGGGACAAACACCATACAAAGGGTAAATCTGCTCTTCTCTGCAGCTGCTCACTAAGCCTACTGTGAATCCCATAGCCAGCTTATCTCGTGCACCTCTCCCCTAGTCACCTAGGTTAGTGCAAATCCACAAGTTCAAGTACATGGATTGAAGGCAAGAACCCAGAGCATGCAGCTTTCCCAGTGCCAGTTTTCCTGTGGATGCCTCACAGGGTACAGATAGCCTGTGGAGAAAGCAGATTGTGCTGCCTTGCCCTCGTGCCCACAAGGGTGTTCATCTATGGAGCTAGCACACTATAGCTCAGGAGCTATAAATTCATAGAATCATAGAGTGGGTTAGGTTGGAAAAGACCTCAAAGCTCATCCAGTTCCAACCCCCTGCCATAGGCAGAGACACCTCCCACTAGAACAGGTTGCTCAAGGCCTCATCCAACCTGGTCCTGAACACCTCCAGGGAGGGAGCAGCCACAACCTCCCTGGGCAACCTGTGCCAGTGTCTCACCACCCTCACTACAAATAGCTTCTTCCTAACATCCAATTTAAATCTTCCCTCTGCCAATTTAAGCCCATTCCTCCTCCTCCTGTCACTACAAGCCCTTGTCAATAGTCCCTCCCCAGCCTTCCTGTAGCCCTCTTCAGATACTGGAAGGCTACTCCAAGGTCTCCTGGAAGCCTTCTCTTCTCCAGGCTGCAGAATCCCAACTCAGCCTGTCCTCATAGCAGAGCTGCTGCAGCCCTTTGAGCATCTTGGTGGCCTCCTCTGGCCTCGCTCCAACAGTTCCATGTCCTTCTTATGTTGGGAGCTCCAGAACTGCACACAGTACTCTAGATGGAGCCTCACAGGAGCATGTCAGGCAGGAGCCAGGTTTGCAAAGATCTGTGCTGATACCAGTTTTGAGGCACCTCCAGAGTGCAGAGTGTCACAGGCCTGGGGTTGTACAGAATTACAGAACAGAATAAATCTGTTTGGAAGAGACCTCAAAGATCATCCTGCTTTTGCTGCCTGAAGAGTGAGAAATTCTTCTTGCTGGCTGCAGCCCCTGGCTCCCAAGCTGCACTGCCCTGCCATGGTGCTGTGTTAAAGCCAGGCAGACAAGACACTTGTCTTTGATAAGAAAGCAGGAGAATGTCAACCACTCTTGTTTGATTTCTTCGAGGGAGCCAACATTGTGGCTTTCCCAAGGTATTTCCCCTCCTTTGACAGCAAATAGCTTTTTATCCCCAGATGTTTTTCTTTTCTGATGTCAGGGTGTGGTACAGCAGGTATTAGAATAAATTTTGTGGCAATGCTTTTTCAGTGCTGGTTTGGTTCTTGTGAATCAGGCTTGCACAGAAACCCACATGCTTCTGCATGCCTGACCTGGAGGATTTGGGCCACCATTAGCTAGCTACAGCTTTCTCCCTCTTCTGTTACCATGAGGCTCCTCAGTGCCTGCTCTCATCTCTCAAGCCATGGCTGCTGAAGCACCAGGGTCTGCGGTGTGTGCACTGCTGGCTGGAGAGCAGTTCATGCTGCACAAAGCCTGTGTGTTATGTGGGCTGGACACTTGTGTCTGGAGCTCACAGTTGTCCAAGACTGTCAGCTGTAGAGACACACAGGTTATGAAATAATTGCTGTAATGAAACAGAGGAAAAAGGGTAAAGAGATGAGGAACTGTCACTGCTATCTTTGGAGAGTCTGCAGGAGTCCTGGAGGGTCAAGCCAGGAGCACCCTGACTTGTAAAGCGTCAGAAGGAGCTGTGGCAGCAGCAGCAGTTCTTAACTTCCACCTGGCTGTGTCACCCTGCAGCTCTGCTGCCCAAAGGACATCTCAGCCCTTCCCATGGAAAGGGAACTCAGGAAATCCCTTCCCACTCAAGACTGCAGTGCTGAGGCAGGATGGAAATGGGCCTTGTGTTTCTCAGTGTATCTAGCTCTTGAATGACGGTGGTGGGAATCGACAGGATCGCTGTATGATTTGTTGCACTGTACTGTCTAAGGGCAAGGAGACTTCCCAGTGTCTGCAAACCAAACAGGAGGAGCTGGAATCATAGAATAGGATCACAAAATCATTTTAGATAGAACAGCTCTTAGGATCATCAAGTCCAACCATTCTCTGACTCTGCCAAGGCTGGTGCTAAACCATGACCCTCAGCATCACATCTGTGCCACTTTTAAACACCTCCAGGGGTGGGAATTCAACCACCTCCCTGGACAACCTGTGCCAGCATCTGAGAACAATTGCAGTGAAAGATTTTCTTCTGATGTTCAACCTAATCCTCCCCTGGTGTAACTTGAGGCCATTGCCTCTCTTCTTGCTACCTGGCTCCAGCTTCCTTGCAGGGAGTTGTAGAGACCAATGAGATCTCCCCTCAGCCTTCTCTTCTCCAGACTAAACAACTCCACCTCCCTCAACTGATCCTCACAAGTCTTATGCTCCAGACCCTTCTCCAGCTTCACTGCCCTTCTTTGGACTGGACCTACTCCAGCCCCTTCTTTGTAGTGAGTGCCCTAAAACTGAGCCAAATACTCAAGGTGTGGCCTCACCACTGCTGAGTACAGAGGCACCATCGCTGCCCTGGTCCTGCTGGCCACACTGCTGCTGATACAAGGCAGGATGCTGTTAGCCTTTTTTGGCCACCTGAGTACACATTGGCTTGTTCATGTTCAGCTACTGTTGATCAGCACCTTCAAGTCTTTCTCTGCTACACAGCTTTCCAGCCACTCTGCCCCAAGAAGATCATAGAATGGTTTAGGTTGGAAGGGACCTCAAAGCTCAGCCAGTCCCAACCTCCTGCCATAGGCAGGGACACCTCCCACTAGAACAAGTTGCTCAAGGCCTCATCCAACCTGGTCCTGAACACCTCCAGGGAGATTGTGGAGAACAGAAGCACAGAATGTGATCAAAGATCACATTCTGTGCTTCTGTTCTCCACAACCTCCCTGGGCAACCTGTGCCAATGTCTCCCCACCCTCACTGTAAAGAACTTCTTCCTAACATCCAGTTTAAATCTCTCCTCTAAGATTTACATCTCCTCTGCCCTCTATCTTTCTAAGGACATTTGCCTTCTACCCCAGTGCAGAAGCTGTGCAGTGGCTGCTGTGTTTTCATTCTCACCACACAAACTCTGATCCTCTGACAGGTTTGGTACCTCAGGCAAGGTCTAGGTAAAACACAGCTCAAGGCTTCTGGGTGCTGAGCAAGCTCATGGCTCTTCATCTTATCCAAAGTCAGGCTTAGCAAAGTAAGTCTTGTGAGTGTTGGACGTGATGTGAGTCATGTAACCAGCTCTGTTGCTTTCAGAGAAGGACCTCTCATGCGTTACTGGTGCCTTAGGCTTCTCTCTGGGGTCCTTTCCCTCTTGGTCCCTGGAGGAAGACCTCCTCCTGGGATAGCTTTATCTCCCTGGAAGAAAAATTGACTGGAGTAAACAAGCAGCATAATTAGTGTGAATTAAAGCAATTTGAGAAATGCCTTATTAATCATCCAAAGGCTTGTAAGCAGCACAGGAAAATATGTTTTTAATTACAAAGCATAATTTAGTCAAAGTTGATGGACTCCCCTTTACATTTAGCCTCCTCAGTGGGAGAAAATGAAGGGCAGTGATTTATTTGTTTCTGCTTTCCAGGCTACATCTCAGTTGCCTGCCTGGTTTTGACTTGGGCTTCATGCTAAAACTTGCAGCCCTGCGAGCCTGCAGCCATTGAAGTGTCTCTTTGCCCTTCTCAAGGCTTTTCATGCTGCTGGAGTATTTAAGCAATCACTCAGTATGACCCATGCTGGGCAGACATGCTTTTGTCTCCAGTCCTCTTGGTGGTGTTCAGAAAGCAACAAGTTAATGGCCTCGAGTTGAGCCAGGCCTCCTACAGGCAGATACTGTCTGAGCTTCCTTCATTAAGCTCCACCAGCTCCTGTTCGCTCTGAAGCTGCTGCTCTCCTGCCACTCCAGGCCTTGCCTCCCACCCAGCTCTGCTCTGGTACCTTGGTCCTGACTTGCAGCAGCTTCTGCCATTTCCACCTTGGGCCTGCTGAGCAGGCTGGGTTGCACAACAGCTTCCTAGCACGTTGAAAGGAGATCTTCACATTGACTTCTGCTACACCAAAAAGTCAAGTTCAGCGCCTTGATTTTATTCCCTTTCCCCTCCCCTCTTCCTTTTCAGCAGGGTAACATTAGCTTTAAAGCCATTCTGAGCATATCTGCACTGGGCTTGTTCCCAGTATTCCAGTCTTGTGGTCTGTGGCTTACAGGCCATGCCAACATAGCTTCTTGAACCTCCCAAGCAGAAGAGATGATTTCATAGCTCTTCAGAGGCACTGCCCCTCCGATTCTGGAGCCAGACATTGTTATACTTCAGAAAGTCTGCTCCTAGCTCTTGCCAGAGGATGGTGGATTTCCTTGGAGGTTTGTAGATTGTTTTGGCTGGAAGGGAGCTTTATCATCACCTATTCTGACCCTTTGCATAACCCTTTCATGTAGGGATTATGGCATCAAGCCTGTGACTTGGACTGAGCCAGAAGTAGTCCTTCAGAAAGGCTTTTGATCCAGCCACGATGCTGAGGGCTCCAATGAGTGGCAAAGAAGTCTTTACCTCCCCAGGTACAGCATTCCTCTTATGGCATCCTGATTTCACAAGGTGAATAGAACAGGGAGGCAGGAAGGGAACAGGGGAGATGAAGGGAACAAGAATCTGGGAGTATTTTTGTTACTTCAAAACCAGATAAACTGCAAATCCCACTGAAAATTGGAGCTTTGTCAGGATCCTCCTGACAGCACAGGCAAGTGGGAAGCAGCAGTCATCCTTTGTGATCTTTCAGCAGTAACATTGAATGCTTCAGACCAGGAGCATGTGAGAGCAGACACAACTGCCTGCTCTCCCTAAATGCTTCCGCTTCACCTTCTCAGGATAAGGGAATGGAACTCCTCTTACAAGGAGAGACTGAGGGAGCTGGGGCTTGGAGCTTGGAGAAGAGGAGACTGAGAGGTGACTTCATTAATGTTTGCAAAGACATAAAGGTGAGTGCCAGGAGGCTGGAGCCAGGCTCTGCTGGGTGATGCCAGTGCCAGCACAAGGGGCAATGATGGAAGCTGAGGCAGAGGAAGTTCCATTTTAACATGAGGAGGATTTTTTTCCCTGTGAGGGTGACAGAACCCTGGAACAGGCTGCCCAAGGTGGGTATGGAGTCTCCCCCTCTGGAGATAATCAAGAGCTGCCTGGATGTGTTCCTGTGTGATCTGCTTCAGGTGCTGCTGCTGTGGCAGGGGGGTTGGACTGGCTGAGCTTTGGAGGTCCCTTCCAGCCCCTGCCATTCTGTGATTCTATGATGATATTGTCACCACCATTTCTAATCCTGTCATTAGTTGTAGAGCTTCAGGATAAATGGGACCTGATTACTTCTAATAAACCAGAGGTGTGAGCAGGAGGAAGCTCCATGCACACCTGCCAGCAGCTTTTGGCACTGCATCATAACCAAAGCTGGAAGAGCTGCTTTATGTCATCGGCACTGGGATGAGTCCCAACGGGTCCCCGCTTGGGTTAGCTACAGGAATCACAAACTCAAACTGAGCTTGCTCCATTTTTCCTGAGCACAAATGAGTGATACACAGACTTTAGTGCCTAGAAGTGAGGGTATGGATGAGGATAACACCATGGAGATCAAGTTATTAAGGGATTTGGGAAGCATCCTTTCACCCCTGTAAAGACAGATGGAGGGAAACTGAGTCATGCCAATGTCTTTGTTCTCCTGATCAGTCAGCTGCATCTGATTTGTCAGTTGGAGCAGTGCCACCACTTTTGGTTTGGTGCCATACTGGGGATGATTAGTTCAGAAGATTCATAGAATGGTTTGGGTTGGAAGGGACCTTAAAAGATCATCCAGTTCCAACCCCCCTACCATGGGCAGGGACACCTCCCACTAGCCCAGGTTGATCAAGGCTTCATCCAACCTGACCTTGGGTGTTGGCAACCAGCAACAGAACAAGGGGACACAGTCTCAAGCTGTGCCAGGGCAGGTTCAGGCTGGATGTTAGGAGGAACTTCTTCACAGAGAGTGGCATTGGAATGGGCTGCCCAGGGTGGTGGTGGAGTCGCTGTGCCTGGAGGTGTTGAAGCCAAGCCTGGCTGGGGCACTTAGTGCCATGGTCTGGGTGATTGGCCAGGGCTGGGTGCTAGGTTGGACTGGCTGAGCTTGGAGGTCTCTTCCAACCTGCTTGATTCTATGACTCTATGATTCAGGGAGGGATCATCCACAACCTCCCTGGGCAACCTGTTCCAGTGTCTCACCACCCTCACTGTCAGGAATTTCTTCCTCATCTCCAGTCTCAATCTCTCCTCTTCCAGCTCAAAGCCATTCCCCCTTGTCCTGGCACTACAAGGCCTTGCCAAAAGTCCCTCCCCAGCTCTTCTGTAGTCTCTTCAGGTACTGGAAGGCTGCTTTAAGGTCTCTCTGGAGCCTTCTTTTCTCCAGGCTGAAGAGAAGACATGATCAGGATCACATTAGCTGTGGTAGCTGCTCATTACCCTTGACTGGGCCATGTGCTTGGCACACATCTTTCTGTACAGTGCCCTCAGAATTCTGACAGTGCTGCCATAGATGTGTTCAGGGCATGGCAGAAATGACTGGGAGAGTGAGGAGGAGGGAGGAATGTTTTGGAGGACTCTCCTGCACAGCAAGGTGCTAGAAAGGAATTGTCAGCTCTCTGCTTAATCAGCAAAGCTCTGGAGTTTGTGCTTAGCTCTTGCTGAAGGCAGTTAAGTTCCTGTGTGTAAGTGCCTTGCTGAATAGGAGCTTGGATTGCTGAGAAAGTGGGACACAGTGCAGGAGGCAACAGCCAATGCTGATCTGAGCTCCACTGGATGCAGCTATCTTTGGTATGGGGAGTGCAAGCCAGGCCTGGCAGCTTGGCTGGAACACAGTCAGAGAGAGGCAAGAGAATCTCAGCCATGTGTGCCTCTGCTTTTGCCTCCTGCCCTGGGGCTGGATGGTATGACAGGAGGTGTCAACCACTCAAGGCTTTTGCTCATGAAAAGGCAATCTTTGCCCCACAGTTGGCTGAGTGGGAACTGGCTGTGGTTAGAAAGCATTCGATGGCAAAGATCAGTAGCGAGTCTAACAGGTTAGCACCTGCCTGGAGCTCCCAGCCTGTTGGTCCATGCTTGTTTCCAGGAAAGAAGAACATCCTGGTGAGGTTTGCACCCTGCTGCTCCAAACTGTGCTCTCTGGTCTTGAAGACCCCCAAAGAGTCTTCACTGCAAGCACCAACACTGAACAGCAGCTTGGTTTTGGGGTGGAGTGGAGGCATGAGTGCTGAATTCAGGATGTGTTTGTGTTTCCTTGTGCAGAGGACCCTTGCAGCTCTGCTGTCCTCCTGTTATTCAGGGGCTGGGGAGCTCCAGGGCATTGCAGCCAATCCTGGGGCCTCTGGAACTCGCTTTCAGTATCTGTGAAGTGGGAAGATGCTGTTGGCAGTTCCAGGTCACAGAGGCTAGGCTGACGTCTCTGTGGTGTGTGTGGGGAACATCTACTCAGGATCTCATTCTCTGGAGGCATTCAAAACCTGCCTGGATGTGTTCCTGCGTGACCTGCCCTAGGTGATCTTGCTCTGGCAGGGAAGTTGGACTGGATGATCTCTAGAGGTCCCTTCCAACCCCTAACATTCTTTGAGTCTCTAGAGCAGTAGATGGAGAGTCCACTGCCACCCCTCCCCAGGGAAATTGGATGTGGCCTTTCCTCACTGAGAGAGAAAATTGGCTGATCTCCCTCTCAGACAACTACTTCACCCACGGGCCCAAGCAGGAGGCATGGTACTGGATCCCTAGGCAGGTACACTCTGCTACAGTCTTTAATTACACAGCCACAAGGGGTTTTTTTGTCCCCCATCTTCAGTGCCAAGGGTGGATGTGAAGAGGTCGACCAAGGTTGCATGGGAAACTAAATCTGGCTTTTCCTCAACTTGAAGTGATTTCCCTGCTGAGAAGAGCCTTGGTATGGAGGTTGGTGTATATTTACAGACATTCACACAGAGGCTGAGCATACTCAGAGTAATATGCATGCACTAACTCCAGCTTTACAATAGGATGTTGATTTAATTTTCCTCTTACACAAATCTCAGAGCAGTTTGTTTAATTGAGGCTTTCAAAGCCCCTGGAAGGTAGGGTATTATTATGCCCACTTATGCAGGAGGAAGAGAAGCAGGAGGGCAAATCCTGCCGAGAATAATACCCATGTATTCTAGGAAGCTGGTAGTGAGTGAGGACAAGGAAGGTCTTGCTGGCACAGAGAGAAGAATCCCATCACTTCAGGGGTGTGCAGAAGGGAAAACTGGCATTTTACCCTTTTTGCATCCTCCAGGGCTTTAAAAGGGCTGAGCAGAAAGCTGAGGACAGACTTTTCAGCTGGACCCATTACAACAGGACAAGAGGTGATGGCTTGAAGCTAAAAGAGAGGAGATTTAAACTACACTCAAGGATTTTTTTTCATGCTGAGGATGGTGAGTTACTGGCCCAGGTTGCTCTGAGAGGTACTAGAAGCCAAATCCCTGGAGCCATTGCAGGTCAGTTTGTCTGGGGCTCCAAGCAAGCTGATGTAGTTGAGGATGTCCCTGCTGGTTGCACGGGGTGGGGAATGGACCAGATGAGCTTTAAAGGTCCCTTCCAACCTAAAGCATTCCATGATTTTGCCAGGACCATGTGCTTTGGGGAAGGCAGATGATTTAACAGAGGTGTTCCTTTCCTCCCTGTGAGTTGTGGTTCCTCTTGGCCAGGCCATGGTGGATGCACAGATCCAGCTGCCCTTACACCACAGGCTGCCTCCCACTCCTCCCTTGGATCGAGGCAGTGCTCTGAGGTTGCATTTGGCTCACTCCGTGTGTGGAGGTTGAGGGATCTGGATGCTTTCCTACTGGGTCTGGGTATCAAAGCCTCCTTAATGGGATACCTGAAGGTGTAGACAGAGGGAGGGGCAGGAACCACCTCCCAGATAAACTCCATTGTGTGGGAGGGTGGAGGCTCTCCGAATGGCCTGGGGAAGGAGTCAGGCAATGGCATGTTATCTGCCAGGAGCTGAGACACCAACTTGCTCCTGCCTAATGAAAAGGAGGAGAGCCCCTTCTGATGTTCCTAGGGAGGGAAAGGCTGTGCTGGGAGTTCTAGACCCTGCAGAATCTCCCCCACAACCCTGAGGATGAGGTATTTTGGATGCTCCACGTGTGGAAAAATCTTCACCCATTCCTTAAGGTCCAGCAGAATCTGCTCTGCAGACATCTTCTGGATGTGCTGTCTGGAGGTGAGATCATCCCTCGGAGCTGAAACCTTAAGGAACCTGTTGAGTGCTCAACTTTTGTTGTGGTTGGGTTGGTTTGGTTGTTGAGTTTGAGTGGTTTTGTTTTTTTGTCTCAGTGGCTGTAAAATGTTGGGATTTGATGTTGCAGATACCTGGGGGTTGTGTTTCAAAGGCTCAGGCTATTTGATGCTTCTCCTGGTGTCCTGCTATCCCTGAGGAATCTCAGCTCTCTTCCTTGTGTATGTGTTGCATTCTGTCAAGAGATTTCTAAACCTCTTGGCAGTACAAAAATGCTGGGGGAGGGGAAAAATCCAATGAGAGGATTTCACAAGCCTGGAAAGCGGAGGCCAAGTCCCCAAAAACACATTAAAAAAGATCAGGAGCTTGACTTCTGCTTTGTTATCTTCTTCAAATTCAAGACATCTGCCCTCTGTTACCTGATACTAAAACATCTAGAGAGCCTCACCACAGTTTGCCCAGATCTAAGATGGGTTAAGAGGGAATGGAATGGAATGGAATAGAATCAACCAACCAGGTTGGAAGAGAGCTCCAAGCTCATCCAGCCCAACCTAGCACCCAGCCCTGCCCAATCACCCAGACCATGGCACTAAGTGCCCCAGCCAGGCTTGGCTTCAACACCTCCAGGGACAGTGACTCCACCACCTCCCTGGGCAGCCCATTCCAATGCCAATCACTCTCTCTGCCAACGACTTCCTCCTGACATCCAGCCTAGACCTCTCCAAGCACAGCTTGAGGCTGTGTCCCCTTCTTCTGTCCCTGGCTTCCTGGCAGCAGAGCTCAACCCCACCTGACTACAGCCTCCCTTCAGGGAGCTGCAGACAGCAATGAGCTCTGCCCTGAGCCTCCTCTGCTGCAGGCTGCACCCCCCCAGCTCCCTCAGCCTCTCATAGGGTTTGTGTTCCAGGCCTTTCAGCAGCTTTCACAGTGAAGCTGTGATGCACAGGCAGGATTTTGCCCACCTTGCTGGCTGGAGGGGAGCTCTTGGAGCCTGCTGGAGTTGAATTCAGGGACAAAGAAAATGGCTGTGGCAGCTGAGCAGTGCTTCAAAACATGCTGCAAGTGCAGCGTGCCAAGGGGAGTGCTGACATCCAGGGAGACCAATGCAAAAAGATGAGAGCTGCCACGGGGGGTGTAGTAAGGAGCATTAACACTGGGTGATGGCAGAGCTGAAGAGCAGGATGCTGTATGGGAGGAAGCTGGCAGAGATGATGGTGTAGGAGGGCTGGCTTGCCCCCATGAGTGAGATAATATTTGGTCAGCCATAGATGTGCTGCATTGCTCAGAGCATCCCATTGCCAAGCTCTCAAACCACCTCCTCTAAAAGGCCCAGAGCTCAGGGGCTGCTAGGAAGTTAATGGAAGAAGGAGAAAACAGAATCACTTTTGCATGTCACTCAGATGTGGGCTGCAAGAAGTTTTGCTGCATGAGAATGTGAATACTCTCTTCTCTTGCTGGGCATGGAAGTCAAACACACTGAAACTGTCCACAAACTGAAATGCTGTGGGGGGAAACTGGGCTGAGATTGGCAGGATCTTACAGGATCTTAGGTTCCTAACCTCAAGGATTTGATGTAGTTTGGATGCTTTTAGAAACAGTACCTTAGAATCATAGAATCAACCAGGTTGGAAGAGACCTCCAAGCTCATCCAGTCCAACCTAGCACCCAGCCCTATCCAGTCAACCAGACCATGGCACTAAGAGCCCCAGACAGTCTTTTCCTGAGCACCCCCAGGCACAGCGACTCCAGCACCTCCCTGGGCAGCCCATTCCAATGCCAATCACTCTCTCTGCCAACAACTTCCTCCTAACATCCAGCCTATACTTCCCCTGGCACAACTTGAGGCTGTGTCCCCTTGTTCTGTCCCTGGCTGCCTGGCAGCAGAGCCCAACCCCACCTGGCTACAGCCTCCCTGCAGGGAGCTGCAGACAGCAATGAGCTCTGCCCTGAGCCTCCTCTTCTGCAGGCTGCACACCCCCAGCTCCCTCAGCCTCTCCTCATAGGGTTTGTGTTCCAGGCCCTTCACCAGCTTTGTCACCCTTCTCTGGACACCTTCCAGCACCTCAACATCTCTCTAGAATTGAGGGGCCCAGAACTGGGCACAGCACTCAAGGTGTGCCCTGAGCAGTGCTGAGTACAGGGGCAGAAGAACCTCCCTCGTCCTACTGGCCACACTGTTCCAAATACAGGCCAGGATGCCATTGGCTCTCTTGGCCACCTGGGCACACTGCTGGCTCATCTTCAGCCTACTGTCTACCAGTACCCCCAGGTCCCTTTCCTCCTGGCTGACCTTAAAAGCTGACGTTAAAATTGTTAATCGACTCCAGAGTTTCCCTATACAAAATGATGAAATACATATTCCAGGCACTTGGAATTAGAAAAACACAAACTGACCTTTTCTTGCCAGAAACACATTCCAAGCAGTTGCCTTTTCTTATTTAGAAAACAGAATGACAAAGAAAAAGAAGAGGAAATTAAAAAGCAGCAGGCACCAGCCCACCTCTCCTCTGCTGAGTCCAAACCTAGGGGATTAGCTCCCATGGGAGATTCAGACACTCATAGAATCATAGAATGGTTTAGGTTGGAAGGGACCTCAAGGATCATCCAGCTCCAACCCCCTGCCATAGGCAGGGACACCTCCCACTAGAGCAGGCTGCTCAAGGCCTCATCCAGCCTGGCCTTAAACACCTCCAGGGAGGAAGCATCCACAACCTCCCTGGGCAACCTGTGCCAGTGTCTCACCACCCTCACTGTAAAGAACTTCCTCCTAACATCCAGTCTAAATCTCCCCTCTGCCAGCTTAAACCCATTCCCCCTCGTCCTGACATTACCAGACCTTGTCAATAGTCCCTCCCCAGCCTTCCTGTAGGCTCCCTTCAGATACTGCAAAGCCACTCTAAGGTCTCCTCGAAGCCTTCTCTTCTCCAGGCTGCAGAGCCCCAACTCTCTCAGCCTGTCCTCATAGCAGAGCTGCTGCAGCCCTCTGAGCATCTTCGTGGCTCTCCTCTGGACTGGCTCCAGCAGTTCCATGTCCTTCTTGTGCTGGGGGCTCCAGAACTGCACACAGGACTGCAGGTGGGGTCTGAGGAGAGCAGAGCCAAGGGGGAGAATCCCCTCCCTTGCCCTGCTGCCCACACTGCTCTTGCTGCAGCCCAGCACAGGGTTGCTGTCTGGGCTGCATGTGCACACTGCAGGCTCATGTTGAGCTTTTCATCAACCCAGACCCCCAGGTCCTTCTCCTCAGGGCTGCTCTCAGCCATTCCCCACCCAGCCTGGAGCTGTGCCTGGGATTGCACCGACCCAGGTGCAGGACCTTACACTTGGCCTTGTTAAACATCATGAGGTTGGCCTGGGCCCACCTCTCCAGCCTGTCCAGGTCCCTCTGGATGGATCCCTGCCCTCCAGCAAGTCAGCTGCACCACACATACAATGGTTTGGGTTGGGAAGGACCTTAAAGATCATCGAGTTCTGGATATCCTGCTGGTGGCCAGAAGTATGGTTGCAACTTGTTGATTCGTTTCCCCTCTGTGCTGCAGGAAGATAAAGCTGCCATGCCCTGGGTGAGCTGCTCCCTTGGCATCTTGGACAGGAAACTGCAGCTGGAAGTGTGCATAGAATCAGAGAGTTGTTTGGGTTGGAAAAGGCTTCTAAGGTCGTCCAGTCCAACTGCTGGCCTAAAGACTACCTTGGCCATTAAACCATGGCCCCAGGTGCCATGGTCACAGGTTTCTTCCACACCTTCAGAGGTGGTGACTCCATCACCTCCCTGGGCAGCCTGTTCCAATGCCTGACCACGCTTGCAGTAATGTTTCCTAATGTCCAAACTCTACCTCCTGTGGCACAAGTTCAGGCCATCTCCTCTCCTCACTTGATAGTAGGGACAGAAGACCAACCCCAACCTGGTTCCAGCCTCCTTTGTGGGACTTGTAGAGAGCGATGAGGTCTCCCCTCAGCCTGCTCATCTCTGAGCTGCTCTTTGGAGGATGAGGGAGGAAAGGATGGTAGTTGAGTTGGCAGCAGAGGAGTAGGGAAGGATGTAACCCTGGCTGTCAAAGCTCAGAGGAAAGGCTCTGTAAGCACTTGCAGCTGGCTGGAAATCATAGAATCACAGAATGTCAGGGGCTGGAAGTGACCTCAAAAGATCATCTGGTCCAGCCCCCCTGCCAGAGCAGGATCACCTGGAGCAGTTCACACTGGAACACATCCAGATGGCTCTTGAGTATCTCCAGAGAGGGAGACTGCACAACCTCCCTGGGCAGTCTGTTCCAGTGCTCTGTCATCTTCACAGTGAAAAAAACTCTTCCTCAGCTTCACATGGAGCCTCCAGGAGCAGAGCTGAGCCCATGGAGCCCTTGAACAGCAAGCCCCAAGGGCTGTCTTCCCAAAGCTCCACCAAAACATAGTGAAGGGGGCAAGTGTGGAGGGGCTTTGCTCCATCCCTGAAATCACAAGTGAGAAGAGAAATCTCAACCCTTTTTACTGAGCATAGAGGAACATGGGGCAGGGAGAGGGGTCAGTCACGAGAGGAAAATGCTGCAGCCTCAGCTTCTCTGGTTTGTTGTCACAAGTCAGCACCAGCTGCTCCAGCCTGGCCCTAGTAGAGCCCAGAACTGCAGCCGTGGGTCTTATGTCAAGCCTGTAACTCAGCAATGCCTCATGAGCTGTCTTCTGCAGAGCATCCTTGTCTGCAGCACATTCTCCAGGAGGCTGCTGCCTCCCCCCTGGGCATCTGGTCTGGGTTATTAATCTGGGTGACTTTGGTGCAAATGATAGTGAGCATAACACAGTTAGGAAACTATAACCCAGTGGTCTCTTGGTAGCCTGTGTGAGGAGATTGGCAGTGACATGGTCCCAGCAGTGCAGAGAGTCATAGAATTGGTTTGGTTGGAAAAGACCTTTGAGATCATCCAGTCCAACCATCAACCTAACACCCCCATGGCCACTAAACAGTGGCCCCAGGTGCCATGCCCACGTGGAGGTGTTCCTTGAACACCTCCAGGGATGATGACTCCACCATCTCTCTGGGCAGCCTGCCCCAATCCTTAACCACTCTTGCATCAAAGACATTTTTCTTAATCTCTGACATAACCTATGGGCATAAATTGCAGCAGAGGAGGTTCTGCCTCAACACAAGGGGGAACTTCTTTACTGTAAGGGTCTCAGAGCACTGGAACAGGCTCCCCAGAGAGCCTGTGGGGTCTCCTTCTCTGGAGCCTTTCCAGGCCTGTCTGGATGTGTTCCTCTGTGATCTGTGTTAGATAGGATTGTCCTGCTCTGGCAGGGGGCTTGGACTGGATGATCCCCCACAGCAAACTGCTGGCTAAGCTGTCAGCCCACGGCTTGGATGGCAACACTGTGCTGGGTGAGGAACTGGCTGGAGGGCCGAGCCCAGAGACTGGTGGTGAATGGTGCCACATCCAGCTGGCAGCTGTCACTAGTGGTGTCCCTCAGGGATCAGTGCTGGGCCCCATCCTCTTTAACATCTTCATAGATGATCTGGATGAGGGCATTGAGTCAGTCATCAGCAAGTTTGCAGATGACACCAAGCTGGGGGCTGATGTGGCTGGGTTGGAGGGCAGAAGGGCTCTGCAGCGGGACCTTGACCGCCTGGACAGATGGGCAGAGTCCAATGGGATGGCATTCAATGGCTCCAAGTGCAGGGTGCTGCACTTTGGCCACAACAACCCCATGCAGAGATACAGGCTGGGGTCGGAGTGGCTGGAGAGCAGCCAGACAGAGAGGGATCTGGGGGTGCTGATTGATACCCGCCTGAACATGAGCCAGCAGTGTGCCCAGGTGGCCAAGAGAGCCAATGGCATCCTGGCCTGCATCAGGAATGGTGTGGCCAGCAGGAGCAGGGAGGTCATTCTGCCCCTGTACTCTGCACTGGTTAGACCACACCTTGAGTACTGTGTCCAGTTCTGGGCCCCCCAGTTTAAGAGGGACATTGAGATGCTTGAACGTGTCCAGAGAAGGGCAACGAGGCTGGGGAGAGGCCTCGAGCACAGCCCTACGAGGAGAGGCTGAGGGAGCTGGGATTGTTTAGCCTGGAGAAGAGGAGGCTCAGGGCAGACCTTATTGCTGTCTACAACTACCTGAGGGGTGGTTGTGGCCAGGGGGAGGTTGCTCTCTTCTCTCAGGCAGCCAGCACCAGAACGAGAGGACACAGCCTCAAGCTGTGCCAGGGGAAGTTTAGGCTTGAGGTGAGGAGAAAGTTCTGCACTGAGAGAGTCATTGGACACTGGAATGGGCTGCCCAGGGAGGTGGTGGAGTCGCCGTCCCTGGAGCTGTTCAAGGCAGGGTTGGACGTGGCACTTGGTGCCATGGTCTGGCCTTGAGCTCTGTGGTGAAGGGTTGGACTTGATGATCTATGAGGTCTCTTCCAACCCTGATGATGATACTATGATACTATGATACTATGATCTCCTTGGGTCCCTTCCAACCCCTAAGATCCTGTGAGCTGCCATCCTGTGATAACCTTCCCCTGGCACAATTTGAGACCATTTTCTTTTGTTCTATCACCTAATACTAGAGAGAAGAGACCAACCTCCACCTCACTTCAGCCTCCTTTCAGGCAGTATGGAAGAGAGGGCTCAACAAGCCCTCCAAAACACAGGGAAACTGGGATCAAAGTGATACTCATCTCCCCTAAAACACACAGATGAGGGGAACAGTGTCATTGATTTGGTGTAAGGGCATCCAGTTCCTGCCTGGCACTCTGAAGAGGGTGAAGTGCTCCCTTCAAAGCCAGAGGTGCATCAGGGGTGAGGGTCCATGAGTCAGTGGCCACTGAAGTCAGTGCCTTTATTGGGTGTAACAACTCCCAGATCTGCACCTCCCTCCACCCAAAAATCAACCAGAAAGGCACAAACGAAATTTCACCAGATCCACAGAATGGTTTGTGTCGGGGGGGGAGGGGACCTTAAAGATCATCCAGTTCCAACCTCTCTGGCACTGGCAGGGGTCGATCAATACAAAAGGTTCTAATTAGCCGTTCCCTACCTGGCTGTGATTAGTCCTCCAGGCAATTGTATCTTTACTGTACATTTTAATGTAAAAAAAACCAAACCAAATCAAAAATAAGCCACCCACCCACCCAACCAAACGAGAACACCCCCACCCCCCAAACCCCAACACAGGCAACCCAATGTTTATGTCTTTATTTATCTATTTATTTACTTATTTAACAAACTCCTGCCCCTGGTCGCGCTGAAAATTGTGACTTACAGAGCAGGAGCTGAAAGTGGAATGGTTCTTCCCCCCCCCCAAGTATTAAAAAAGAAATAAAAATTTAAAGGCGAGGAGGAGGAAGGGAGAGAATGAAAAAAGAGAAGAGATTAAAGCACAGGAAATCCAGCTTGTGAGAAGAGGCAGGCGCCTCGAAAGCCATTTGCAACACCAAGTTCTCAAACAACGCCGTGTTCCCGCTACGAGAAATGAACAATTTCTCACTCGTACGACTCCCCCCCACCCTCCTCCTTCCCTTCCACCGCCGCCCTGCCGCGATGCTCCACCAGCTCTTCCCCGCAGCATCGCTTTTGCCAAACTGGTAGGTTCCAGTTGGGTCATAAATCGCTTCGCTGTCGGACGTGCAGGAAAACGGAGCTTGATGGACGGCCCTGGGCTTTCCCTGCTCCCCAACCTTCTGGAAGGCGAAGCCTTTAACGGAGCTGCGGGAATCTCGGCTCCCATCGCTAATCCGCGCCTGCCTCCCTTTGGACAGGCCTGGCCACTTCCTTTCCCAACAAAACCCTTTCTCTCTTTTTTTTTCCTCCCCCCCCCCCCCCCCCCCCCCNGCTGCTTGTTTGCTTTTCCGAAGGCTGATTCAGCCTTAGAGCGCAGCGGGTTTGCAACGCCCGGCAGCGGCGCTCCGCGTTCTGCCCCCGCCGCTGGCCGCGGGGCCGGGGACCGGCTCTTGGCAGCCCGCATCTGCCCTCCTTTGGACCGTTCGCGTTATTTTTTGTGGGGGTGTTTTTTTGCCTCTCGAGCATCCCGGCAGCCCGGCCGCCGAGAGGCGAGGGCAGACAGCGGTTAACGGGAGCTGCCGGCTTGCGTTTCACACGCCACGGCTAGAGCTGAGCAGCCCCGAGTGGGGCTGAGGGCCAGGCCAGTTCTAGGGCGGGGGTCCTCCGAATCAGGGGTGGTGTGTTTGGACGGGGAGGGGGGGGGGGTGCTGGGGTGCCTTTGCACCCTCTGCTGGGGGATAAAGATGGTTTAGGGGGTGAGGTTGCGCCAGGTTGTGGAAGATGGAGACTGGAGATAGGGCGCAGAACTTTGGGGTGGGGTGGCGGTGTGCGTGGACACCTCACCTACAGCCCTTCTCTGGGGACATACTGGGGGGGGCAGGTCAGCTTCTGCTCCCTTGAGGGGGAATTGTCCCCAGACCTGCCCTGACACCTGTGCTTGCAGCCTCCTGACTCTCCAGACCTGTCCACACACCATCTGACCCCACTTTGTGCCATCTGCCCCCTCAGACCCCCCCCAGGCAATCTGACCTCATGGTCCATCCTGACCCGCTACTGCTCCCAGGCTTATGTGACGCCCCCCCCAGGCTCCCCTAGTCCATCCTGCCCCTCTGTTACCCCCAGGTCTATGTGACCCTCCCCACGCCTCCTGCCCCTCTGCTGACCCCCTCCGCCCCCCCTAAACCATCCTGACCCTCTGCTGCCCCCA
>WAAF01010616.1:174553-229525 GCA_013400475.1 Tricholaema leucomelas
GCCCTGGAGCCGGCGAGGGGCTAGCCCCCACCTTCCCCCCCCCACACCCCCCGCCGCCGCCGCCCCCACCTCCCCTCCGCCCTTCATCCCCCGCGTGGAGCCCGTGTGCCCAGAGCGGCGGCAGCGCCTGGCTCACTAGAGGCCGCGGAGCCGCCCCTGGCCTCCCCCTCCCGCCCGTGCCGCCGCTGCCGCCGCCGCAGCAGGTTCCCTCCCTCCCTCCTCCTCCTCCTCCTCCTGCCCCCGGCGGCGGCGGGATCCGAGCGGTGCCCGGGGAGCGCTCGGCCCGGGCAGGAGGGGAGAGGAGCGGCGGGGCGGCGGCAGGAGCAGCAGCGGCGGTAGCGCCAGGTGAGAGAGCCCGGGGGCGGTGGGGGAAGCTCGAGAAGACCCCCTCCTCGTATCCCTTCCCGGTGCTGGGCCCGAGGCCGCCCTGGGGGCGGCGGGGCCGGAGGTGGTGGCAGGGGGAAGCGGGCAGCGACCCTGGGCCGCGGTGGAGGCGGGGGGCGGAGGCTGTCGAACGCTCCCCGCCGCTGGCTGCGGCGGGGCCGGGCCGGGGTCACGACGGAAGGGCCCGAGGCCTGTGCCCCGAGGCGGCAGGAGCGAGGCCTGGGCCGTAGGTGCCCGCCTCGCCGGGGCACGGCGCAACGCAGGCCCCGCGGGCTCGCAGCGAGGCCCGGCCCGGCGGGCGGGGGGTAAGAACGGGGCGGGGGGGATCGGCCCAGCCCGGCCCGGGGGAGCGCGGAGGCCCCGGGTCGGCGGGGGAGGTGAAGGGGTGGGCACGGCCTGTGAATCCCCGGCCTGGGAGTTGAGGCGGTGCTGCCTGGGGTGCCGGGGAGGAGGAGGCAGGCCGAGGCGGTGCAGCAGCTGGCAGCGGGGCAAGGCTGCTCACTCACCGGCTTATTTTCAGACGCGTGCCTCTGTTTCCCGAGTGGGGGGGAGAGAGGTGCTGAAAATCACCCCGCGAAGGAGTCGGGGAGGGAAGGGAGCGAATGCCATGTCCTGCTGGGAGAGATGGAGGGGGTCCAGGGCAGCCCCCAGGCCCCGGGAGGGAGCTGGGCCCTGCGGTGGGGGGAATGGCTCGGGAACTTGCGGCAGTCCCTTCCCCATCCTGGCGTGGGGATGCGATTCCATCCCGAGTGGTCACCCTGAACTCCGTGATGGGGGAGAGAGACCTGGGAGGACTTTCACATCTTTGCGTTCATGGTTTGTCTGTCATTTTCCTCGGTGCACAAATTTCCTGTTTTGAAAACTGGACTGCCAGCTTTGTTGGGGGGTTTAAAAGCCCCAGTCGCAGAAATAGGGCTTCCTAATAACAGCATTTAGTATCCCATCCGTTTTTGGGGTGCCTTCATGATTTGGGAGAGCAGTTGTAAATGCCCCTTCCTCCCCGGATGGATTCACTTTGCCCCCTGTAACTTAGATCTGCAGCGTTTGGAGGAAATGGCAGGGACAAAATGGACAGTTAATAAAAGGAACAATTGTATACTGCCTGTTCTAGAGGGCACTTGCTGCCCTTCAAGAACTTTCCTCATCGCATATGCTCTTTATACAGCAAATCTTTATCTTCTATCTCTTCTATTTTTTTTTTTCCTCCCTTTACCTTAGTCCAGAAATGAAACTAGAACAGACATTTCTGGAAATGAACTTGATTGGTGCAGTTGGGAAGATGTGATTCACAGTTATAATGAACGTTGAAATTTGTCCCATTTTTTTTTTGCAGTTCTCCATTTGAATTGTGTATTTCCTGATCTTTTTTTTTTTTGGGGGGGGGGGAGGGGAGGATATTTTTTTCCTCCACCTGTTTACACAACTATGCTAGTTCTTTATTTCATCTTTTTAACCTTTCAAATAATGGCATCTGTTGTGTTGCATTGCCAAGAGGCACCTCAGGTATGGCCAGAAGCAGCTATTTACAGTAGAGGTATCTGATGCTTTATAGAGGAAAAGGTTTAAATAGGCTTTAGTTTCTTCTCCCTGTGCTTGGAGGAACCAAAGCTGTTGTCAGTGAAATCTGCAGTTGGGCAAATGTAGTATTTCCAAGATTGGCCAAAAATAAATGAGGGGGTAAATGATTAAAGAATGTTGCCTTTCCCCACCCCCCCCATCCCCATTTTTTTTCTCCTAGTCATGCAGCAGGGATGAAAAGCTCTGAATCTTTTAGTCATAACTCTCTGGTCCCATGTTTTCCTTTTTAATAAAGCAGCCAGTGGGAGAAAGTGACATAATTGGTTTCTTGGATTTAGAGATGTTGAAAATGGCTGGTACAAGAGATAGAAAAGGGAACTCTCCAGCAGGGTTATGGTTTAAATACAGTAATATGGTGGCGAAGTCGTGTTGTTACTGCATGGCAGTGTTGCATTTCCCTTGCAAGAAAGTGCTTTTTACACGGCTGCGCTGCAGAACAGGCACTTTTGAGTCCTGTCAGTGGCACGGAATATTAAATCTCTCTCCTTCCTTTGCATTGCATAATCTGAGTGTTGTTCTCCCATAGCAGCAGAAATGATGGAAGAATTGCATAGCCTGGACCCACGAAGGCAGGAGCTGCTGGAGGCCAGGTTCACCGGAGTCGGGGTTGCTAAGGTGAGTCGGGTACCTGTGGTAGCAGGCTTGGCTGCTCGTCCATGTTGTGCTGCACTTGGGGTTTGATGTCTACATGGATAACTTTGCTTTGCTAGCAGTTCTCAATCTATAGTTGTGTTTTGACCTCTAATTTGCTTGAAGTGTGTTTAAGAGGAACGAAAATGGGATCTCTATGAGCAGATGTTTTGCCATACCGAAGATTTTGGGTTCCGATTAAGTTCTTAGGAGTTGCTCTATCCGAGGCAGTTTGTACACCCCAAAGCCCCTCGTAGCAGCTTTGTCGTCGGAAGTGGGAATCTCATTTGTCTCTTCCTTTCTGCGAGAATACATCTGAGAACTGAATTTGGCCACATGTCAGATACAGTTTCAAGTTTGCTCTGTTTGATCCATCATGTAACCGTATTTAATATACTCAGGAGATTGTTCACTTCAGCTGCTAAAACTGTGTACTTGGTTACATTGAAACACACACATGCAAAAGTGTTTGAAGGCGACTTCTCCTACCGGTGATCCACAACCTGCTAGTAAAATCCCATCTTTGTCCTCACCTACAATTCCATAACTGTTCAGTTGCTGCCTTCCTTGAGCAAGGCACTGAAATAATTCACGCTGTGGTTTCTTCACGTACTAGCATTAAGTGTTAACTCTCCAGACGTTGTTGGTAGCATTGATTGACAGTCTGAGCAATGAAATGGTGGCAGAACTCATCTCAAACTAGGTCACTGGTAAGGAGTTTACTTTTTGGAGGAAGATAAGGAGTTTTGGACGACGTCAGGGAGGATGGTAAAACAACGGATCGGTGCTAGCTTCGTTTCAGAAACCTCTTAGAATTAATTGGAGAAGAAACTTTGTGGAGGTGCTGCAAAGCGGAACCAGAGAAAGGATTTCATTTGAATTGATGCTTTTCTTTCTGATCCATACTTCAGTCAGGACTCGTTAAGTCTTGGAAGGAAGCATAAGTAAAATAGGGTAGTAAGGAAGATTAATTCTAGGAGTTGGTAGGGAGTAACAATTTTGGTTATTGAAGTAGGAGCGTGGGAGGTTTTTGATCTTTTCCCCCACTCTGACGAGGTTTTTAATCTGAAGACTTACAGAAGCTGATAGAGAAGTTTAATACATAAATATGTTTACAATCTTGAAAGACTTGTTTTACACAATGTTACAACTTACAGTGCACTTTTTCTTCTGTCTCTTGCCTCTTCCTCCGTCTATGTCTCTAACATCCTTAGCTGTACCAGTGTAGATAAAGCCAAACCACTTTCTATAGGAGAGCTCAGACTTAGAAGCACAGATGCTGTCGTTGGTTTAAAACGGTGCCAAAGTCCTCAGTGCTCACAAACAATGTTGGAAACTACTCCTTTTAAAGGAATAACCTCTAAAAGATACAGGAGAGCAAGTCTTAATTTTGGTTTCAACACGTTTGGAGCAGAAGGTGTGTACCTTTATCTGTGTAGGTGAATGTTGAAAGCTCATTTTTGTTTCTAAAGCATATCCTAGTTAAAAAAGCCTCATTTCTTGGAGGCTGAGCAAAGCTGTGGTGTTACTGAGTTTGATTTTTGGGTTTTTTTGTAACCTGTTGTTAGGCAGTGGTAGTGTTTTCCTTTGTACTAGTCAATAAACTGTTGAAGTGCATTACACTATATATTTGTTGACTTGCATACTTGCTAATTTGCAATAGATCAGCCAACCATTGATATGAATTAGCATGACTCTACTCTGTTGCAGCAAGTCTTGGTTGCAATATTAATCTCAGATACTACATTCCCTCCCAGGTTGGTGCTTCAAATTCCCTCCCTACCCCCCCAAGTCTCCGTCCGTCATGCTCCGCGCTGGCATTGGTAGGTCACTGTCTTCAAGGGAATATATTGGGAAAGGTGTGATACAATTTTTCTGTGATTCAACTTAAGATTTTTAGCTCTCTTTCTCTCTCTCCAATGAAATGTTCTAAGGAAAGCTACGTAGAGTGAGTTAGTGCCATCTAGTGGGACTGGGACTGGCACATCCTCCTGGGATAGAAGGTATTCTGTTGCTGTTTATTGCATAAAAGGAAGAAATGTCATCTTAGATGCTCTCCTATTGGGTGAAGGCAGCAGGCAGTTGTAACTCAGCTTCCTGCCTTCCCCTGACTGGGTGTAGCACTTCGTGTGTTCAGTTAGGGTTCTTTAATGTTTACAAATCCAGAAGATATTTTGGACTTGCTTAAAACTAACCCTCTGGTTGACATCCGTAGGGCAACTGCAGCTTTCAAGCCTGCTGGTAGAGAACAGCTCTACTTGCTTCTGAGAAATGAAGGAGGCTAAGCTGATCTAGAATAGTTTTTTGGGCTGGAAACTAGAAAAAGGCTTCTAGCCATCAGTCATGAGATTCTGGAAGAGCTTTCCAGTAGCAGTAGTAGAGGACAGAAATCCTAAACGGTTTTGGAAACAGCTGTGTGCTGTCACCTCCTGTGGTAGCTGAAGGCACAACCCAATGACCGAGGACATTTGCGGTCCCAAGTGTCTCCCAATTCTGCTGCACGTCTGTGATGAATTATCTTCCTTAATAGCTGGTGAATGTATTTCTCTAGAAGCTTGGAGTTAATGCATGGAATCAAGTTTATGAGCAAGGAATGTTTCTAGGCAACTGTTACACTCATGTGGTTCATCCAGGTCACTAAATAGCTTCAAAAAGCCAGGGATGCTTTAGATGTCTGTTCTTGCCATATGGTAAAGTGCCATTTCTTCTCCAAATTCACAGAGTGAGGCCTTGAACTAGCACATGACTATCTGACACCTCAGAGTATTGCTGCTTGTTCAGCTCCTGTTTGTGTTTACTTACCAGAGGGAAATCTAAGCCTGTTCACTTGAGGCATTATTCTGACTAGTCGTCTCAGACAGCTGCCTTGGGTCAGTAGGTGCAGAAGATGAAATGGAGCTTGCTTCCCTAGATAACATTGTTGAATTTCATCTCTTCTCATCTTCTGCCTCCCTTCCTCTTGTTTGGGTGCTGCCTTTAAGATACCAGCCGGGTTAACTCCAGTGGATTGGTGTCATTTCCACAGGCTTTTCCTAGATAAGAACTGGGATGGCTAATTGTGATGGGTGAATCTGTGTTTGCACACAGCTTCTCTCAGGCTTAACCAGGCTGGATCATCACAGCAGCACCTTCTTCCAAGTCTGGGCTTTAAGAGATCTTCAGACTAAGTTGTGTGTGCCACCTTATTGCAGCTAGACTCAAAAAGCTGAAGTATTTCTAGACAGAGTAACCTGCTTTATCAGCCTGTAGGGATCTTGTAGACCCAGATGGCTGTTCTAGAACTGAAGTAGTATTGGTCTTGGTGGTAGCTTTCCTTCTCTTTTGAGGTATCATAAAAAAGGAAATGGAAATAACCTGAGGATAGTCACTTAGGCTGCAAAACATCTGCCTCCAAGAAGAGAATTGCTCATGAAAAGAACACCATTCACTTGTATTCTTTGGGCTTTTACCCTTTCTTGGCCATTCCAGGAGTCTCAATAAGTTCAGTGATTCCTGGTTGTGTAGGATAAGTTCAGTGACTCCTGGTTGTGTGGAATAAGTTCAGGAACTCCTGGTTGTGTGGTCTACTTGGTGTCTTTGCTGCTGGAAGTGTTCTAAGGTGAGACTTTGAGAAAGTTTGTGGCTTCCTTGGAAGGAAGTGGTGCTGCACAGTGATGGTCTCTAGCAGGTGTCACCAGAACTAGCTAAGGGTTTTTAAACTTGGAGTTGAATTTTCATCAGCTGCTGCAGAATGGGCCAGGACTTTATACCAGATACTTGGAAGTTGGTCTGGATGCTTTCTCTGTGCAACTTTGTTTATTTCAAATGTGTTAGCTGGCTGCTGGAGCCCAGAAAAAGTTGTCAGGACTGTGTCTGCGCCTGAACTGAGGGTTTGGGGTGAGCTGTGTGACCCTTCTGTCCAACTTGTCATGAATGAAACAGAAATACCCTTTTTTTTCAACCTGAGAGAACTCTTGAGGCATAACGGAAGCAAAGCAAATCCTGTTGCAAATCTGCTTATCCATCTGATACAGGAGAGGTTACCTGTGAACATCTGATAGTAGATTAACTTCTCCTGGCAAAAAGACCTGAGTGATTGGGGAATTTCAGTCTTGGCTGTAATACCAAGCTTTTCCAAGAGCCCAATTAAGAAGCAGGCTGTAATTCTCATACTTATGTGGTACTTGAAATGAGAATATGTTAATTAACCTGTCTTATACAGCAGCACTGGACCAGAGTAACTTGTAAACCATTCAACCATTTCACCTTGGTGTAAGCCTGTGTGGAGTCAGCACTAAGGAATGACTTTTTCCCTTTGAAATCTTGGTTTGCTGCAGAATTCAGAGCAACTCTGGTTGCCTAGACTTGAGGTAATGAAGCATGTCTGCCACTTAATTAGCGAGAGAATTTTGCAATGTATCTTGCTGTCAGTTCCATGGTGGAGGCCCTGGCTGGGCAGCTCTGCTTCCTAGAGCTCCCTTTGGGTACAAGGAGTTGGAGGGCACAAAATGGAGACTGCCCAACGGAAGAGCTATGGACAGGCCTCAGGGACCATTTTTGGGAGCTTGGAGAGGTTGAGGGAATGCACAGGTCATACAAGACAAGTAAGGAGGCTTGAGGAGGAGATGGTAGGGGCAGTCTGAGTCAGGCTGGCTTTGTTACAGGCAATCTGATGGGAGCTATTATCAGGCTAAGTTGCTTCTACTAGAACTTGAACCATTCTGCTTCATTTGTGGCCTTCCCAAGGCTCTTGCAAAGGGAGAAATGACTAACCCAAGTCGTGTGAGTGGACAGGCTTTAAATGTCTGCCTTTGAGTAGGAGTCTTGAAAGCGTCTGCTGCTGTTGCATCCACTCCTCAAGATGGAGGTTTTGTTGTGCATAGGTAGGTCACGGACTGAGAAGCAGCAGTTGATAGGTGAATCACAAGGGAAAAGAGCATGCCAGCTTATCTGGGAGAGAAATTCCTTGTGGAGGAGGAAGTGTGTGCTGTTCTGGTGCTTGTCATTTGGGTAAACACTATGGAAGCTATTAGCTGCTTTCAGATGACCCACGTCCTTTGGGTTTTTGCTGAGCCCCATCACCAAGTCTCTTGACAGGGTACGGTGGATGAGTGGGCTGTAAGTGATAGCAGAGAAGTGCAGCATTATCCCAAAGCAGTCTATGCTAGAAAAAGCCACATGACTTCTTCAGGAACAAAATGTATAAGCCTTTCCTGTGTAAACCATTGCATGTTTGTTATTCCCTACTGCTACTTCCCCAGCAGTATTCCACTCTTGTTATTCTTTGCCATCACTTCTGGTTTTTTTTTTCCCAAGATTCAGGTTTGTTCCTTTAATTCCTTTTGGGTCGTGACCACTTCTAATGGTGTGCTAAATTAAGGACTGAACATTTATCCAGTGTCAGTTGCTGAGTTAAATATAAACAGTCAGGAATGATAAAACATAAATTTGAAGGTGTTTTTTTAATGTATACACACACTGACTGTTAGTCCAGGGGGAGATGCTCAGCTCTAGTCTGATATCCATTGTTTAAACCTGTTGCTCACTTGAGGTTATGTGTGAAACCAGATATCTAGAGGGTGATCAGGAAAACTTGCTTGTTCTGTTGCATAACTACGTGAGAAGAGGTGCAGCTGAGGCCTGGGCCCTGTTCCTTAACCATCCTAAGTATTGCATCTTTGCTGCTTCCAGCACAGCACGTTCTAACCAACAGTTTGTGTTTCCATAGCTAGAACACCTCCAAACAAGACTCTTTCTGCCAACCTTGACATGAACAATATGCTTCAGCTGCTTGTCTGTAAGAGAGGCCTAATCCTTTAAGAGAATTGTCAGTGGAAAGCCCTCTAGAAGTTGAGCAAGGGAGAGGAAAGGGGACAGAACTTGCCTGCAAAGCATTAATTTTGCATCTGTTCCCAGTATCAATGCCCATGGCAGGGAACCTGCTGGATACCTCTAGACCAAGAAGGCCAATGGCATCCTGGGCTTTGTTAAGAGGAGTGTAGTCAGCAGGTCAAAGGAGGTTCTCTTCTCCCTCTACTCTGCACTTTTGAGGCCTCACCTGGAGTACTATGACCAGTTCCTGGGCTCTCCAGCTCAGGAAGGATAAAGAACTAGTGGAGAGAGTCCAGCACAGGGCCGCTGGGGGACTAGAACATCTAACATGAGGAGAGGCTCAGAGAGCTGGGGCTGGTTATCCTGGAGAGGAGATGGCTGAGGAGGGATCTTGTTAATGCTTACAAATATCTAAGGGGTGGGTGTCAGGAAGATGGAGCCAGACTCTCCTCAGTGGTCCCCAGAGACCAGACAAGGGACGATGGGCATAAACCTGAACATAGGAAGTTCCATCTAAACATGAGAAGGAGCTTCTGTACTTTGAGGATGACAGAGCCCTGGGGCAGGCTGCCCAGAATGGTGGTGGAAACTTTCAGGGCTCACCTGGACGTGTTCCTGTGTGATCTGCTATAGGTGGTCCTGCTCTGACTGGGGGGTTGGACTCAATGATCTTCCCTTCCAACAAGCCCTGCTGTTCTGTGATCTGACAAGCTGTTCTTTCCTGGTCCCACAAAGGAGTGGTTAGTTCCTTTTCACCCTGCTGCTATACTGACTTCAATTTTATGCTTTTCTCAGTGTACTTTCTAAAGGAACTTTCTGAGTGAAGGGAAAAGAGGCTTTATGCTCTTCAAGAGCTTGTGACCAGAACTTGACTGTCCTTTTGTTAACACAAAAAATGGATTTGATTCCACTTGCTAGAGCTGTAAATGTCCCACACAGAGCAGTTGATGCTGGTAGTCGTGGTACTGGAGTAAGAAAAACATTGTGGAGTTTGTGTTAGGCATTTTCCCAGCTGCTTTCATTCCAAAACTTTACATTCAGATGCACTCAGAGAGCATTTTTGATACTGGAGAGAATCAGAATTGGAGTGGCAGGGGTTGGAAGGGACCTTAAAGCTCGTATGTATCTAACCCCCTTGCTATAGGCAGGAACATATCCAACCAGCCCAGGTTGCTCAAGGCCTCATCTAGGCTGGCCTTGAACACCTCTGGGGAGGGGGCATCTATGACCTCCTTGGGCAACCTGTGCCAGCATCTCACCACTCTCACTGTAAAGAATTTCTTTCTGATTTCCAATCTAATTCTTCTCTCTTCCGGTTTCAGTCCATTCCCCCTCATCCTGTCACTACAAGCCCACATCCAACCACGAGGATAAAATTGTGTTCCTGTGGATTCCTGTGATCCTCTCTTAGGATCGTTTCAAACTACAGGAGGCCTCACAGTTTATTTCTCCAGGTGACCCTTGAATGCAGGTCTGTAGCTGAAGCATTGACCCGTGCGAAGCCACTGACGTGCCTGTTCAACCACAGTGTTCCTGAAAAGCTCAAATGTGGCATTTTGGGAGCAGCTGTTCCTGTCATTTGCTATCCATGTGCAAAACAGAGAAAGCAAGAGATAAGCTAATGTGGAAGCAAGTTTCACTTTCTTCTTCATGCCAGAACCCCCAGCCTGTCCATCTCAGACCGGCAAGTGCTGATTTGTTGCCATGCCCCTGGGCCTCCTGCAGCTTTCACACTCACACAGAAGGTTCATGTCTTGGATGTGCTGCTGGGATCCAAATTCAGGAGAGGAAGTGAAGGATTGTAGAGGACAGCATTTGTGCAGTTTATAACCAAGCTTTTTACATGGGTGGAAGGATTAAGGCTCTGTTGCTGCTTGCCATAAGATGTTACTTGATCTTTTTTAGTCAATAAGGCTTTCGTGTGGGTGTAGCTAAGGTTAGTGTTGGCACTTCTGTTAAGTCCTGTTGGCCAAAGTATTAATAGCCCAGAATTAATATATTCATAGAATGGGTTGGGTTGGAAGAGACCTTAAGGATCATCCAGTTCTGAGCGCCCCCTGCCATGGACCAGGAACACCTCCCACTAGCCCAGGTTGCTAAAGGCCTTATCAAGCCTGGCCTTGAACACCTCCAGGGAGGGGACATCTACAGCTTCCCTGGGCAACCTGTTCTAGTGTCTCCTCATCCTTGCTGTAAAGAGTTTCTGAATCTCCCCTCCTCACGTTTCAATCCATTCCCTCTCATCCTATCACTCCAAGCCCTTGTAAGTTGGATCTGTAAGATTTGTGAGCCATTGCTTTGGGTGGTGAGGAGCTTGTTTCTTTGTTCAAATTGCATCTGTTGCTGCAGAGATGAGGTGAAGTACCTTTATGTCTTGTGTGATGAGTTGAAGGGGTGATGGTATGGCTTAAAGAAGAGAAGCTGTAGGATTTCCTCAAGTAGTTTGCTTTTGAAAGGAAATGCTGACCGTGTGGCTTCTTGAGCTCTTCAGGTGTTGCTTTTCTTTTTGTTGCAGTAACTAAGCACATCCTTTTAGCAGAAACAAATTTGGTTGTTAACATTCACAATGGAATGCAGAGGGTGAAGAGAACTTCCACATTCTGTGCATGCCTGTTTGGATATTGGGGTTAGTAAGAGCCAAGTTGTGTCACAGGTTTCGTTCGCTGCTGGGGTTTGTCTCATGAATGGGGAAGAGAATTGCTCCCCACAAAAATAATCTCTTGTGGGATTTGTCTGTGGTCTTAAGGCTTCTCCCCTAAGTCTTCTGCTCAAGTATATAATGAGATATGGCTTTGCCTTGAGGAAAGATTGATTGGTGGGAAGTGGTTACTGCAAAAATAAAAGTGCTAAAATAGAATGACTCTTTGGGAAAAGATGCTCAGAAGTTATTAATGGAGAGGTGGCTTTCTTGTGTCATTCTTCCTCTTCATCCATCCCATCAGTAATTGTGAATCCTGTTTTTTCTATCTTTGTCAAATTTGTCTAGATTTCTTAAGTTAGATCTGGAGGAGGATACTTTTGTCAGAGCACTAGGCTGAAACACAGGAACTTTGCATGATTCACTTTTCTTTCCTTTTAAAAACCAGTTTTGATCTAGATTTAAAAACATCATTTTCGAAACTGCTTGGATACATAGAAATGCAGATGTGAAACCAGCAGAGCCTGCAAAGATGCAGGCAGACTGTTGTAGGTACCTGCACACAATTCTGGTGAATCTGTTCCAGCCTCCTGAGTTTGTGCTTTAGCTTGGTAGGAGCAACTGCTGTGTTGGCAGGTCAGCTGTGGGTCCATAAAACATCCTAGAGCACTGCTGCTAACACAGCTTTGACTCCTTCACAGCCCTTAGTGTTAAAACCAGCATTAAAAAATACACATTTATAGGAAAATCAGTGGTGCTGCCAGCATCTGATAGCACTCATAGCTGTCTTGCCAGATGGAAAACGCCTCTGAATTCTTAGCCCCCAGGGTCAAGCAGATGCTTGCCTGAAGAGCTGAGCTTAGAAGTACTGCTGCTCATCAAATCAGAAGGTTTGTTTCTCAAACCAGTTGTTTCAGATTTTTCTGAATGCTGCTTTAGCCCTTGCATGGATGTGGTTAAATACAGCAGGCAGGAGATGAATTGTTACAGAAATATCACTGCAGAGGCTGGATCAGTTTGCTGAGAAAAGCCTGTCCAACTGGCAGGCCACCTTCTGCCCTGCTCCAAACGACTGCAGTTTTTTTAGTGCCCCATCATGTGTCTGAGTGCTTGACCTGTGGTGCTGCTTGCATCCAACATGACTTAGAGCAGCGTAGTTAGCCCTGAGATGCAATGTTTGCTAGGACCTCTCTGCCTCGGATGGAAGTTGTTTCTAACAGCCTTTCCTTGTTTTTCACCAGGGTCCACTAAATAGTGAGTCTTCCAACCAGAGCTTGTGCAGCGTGGGTTCTCTGAGTGATAAGGAATTGGAGGTAAGCAGGCACAAATCCTCGTGGCAATTGGGATTGAGGTAGACATGGTGGAACTCTGAACACAGGAGGAATCTTGTGAGTGGGTGACAATGTGCTTTGGGGTGCGAAAGGCACCAGTGGAAGTGTTTTGATCTTAACCCTACGTTCTTTGAGCCATGCTGTGAAACTCCTTGGTTCTTCATATCCCTAACAGACAGATTTTACCCAACCTCAAAAGCACAGCATCCCTAAAGCTCAGTTTAGGAAGTTGTTTTTAGCTGCATTGTGATGTCTTTGCTGGGTTTGGATACAGTTTTGGCCAAAGAAAAAGCCATAAATCATTGATGGAAGAGGTTCTTGCCTATCAGATAGGTGAATCTGCAGGAGTCTCTAGAGAGCACTTTAGGAATCCTGTGGGGAGGTGAAAATTGAGGCTTTGTCCCTGTTTAATCTCACTGCTTCAGGATTAACCATTTCCAAACACTTTAAAGCAGCAAAAAGGAATTTTTAGAGTTAGATTTTTACATCAGTTCACATTCATTAAGTAAAATCTCCAATTTAATTGCCTTTTGATACATTTAAAGAACTTCCCACACACTTAGCAGGTAAGTTTGGGATCATCTTTCCCTCCATTCTGTGGCAGTACTGATAGGGAAGCTGTCTTGTGAGAATGAAGTATCTTAAACTCCACACAAGTATGGTTAATAATGGAAACCTGAGTCTTCATTCTTCTTTTCTTTGCATGCATTTGTGAACTTGTGTGGAGTGATTTAAATTAACCAAGCTGATGTCATCAAATCGACCATTCCTTGCTGCTTTTTCAGTCCTAGCAGCTAATGTGGTGTGTAATTTTTGTTATGTAAGTACTTGAATTGGAAAACCAACTTGAACTGGATCTCATTAACATGCTCACAGTGCCATGGAGGCTGTAATGGAGCCTGTGGTGTTAGAGCCAGGCCAACCCTCCTTGTGACTTGCTCTTCCCTACGCAGCAAGGAAGCTGTGCCAGTGACTTCCACGCATACAGGAGCTGCAGCAACCTTTGTCTTAACATCCCCTCCATCCTCATACCAAACAATAATGTGTTGGGGATTGCCCAGCTGGTAACATAGGGCTGTAGATGTCTAGCATCCCCTGGGGAGATAGCCAGGGTTGGATTCTGGCTGTGTCAGCTTTACCTCCTTTAACAGGATATAAAGGAGAGATTGATTTCACTGCTCGCTCTGTGCAAGTCTTTTGGCAGAGATCTTTAAACTGGGTACTTTGGACTTTGATTTCCAAAGAGCATGAAACTTGGGTTTACCACAGACTTTCTGGCCATGGGCTTCCCTCCCCCAGAGTTGTGTTTTGCATGGTGTGGTTTTCTTCTTCTCCCCAGGCTACAGTTTAGTGGTGGCTGCAGTGATTGTAAAGCCTATAGCTCAGAAATTATTTGGGACCCTTTGGGATAAGAGATGTTTTTAAACTGACGTTGGTGATGAAAATTACAAGATGTGTTTCTTTCCAGCAACCACAGTAAGCTGCTTCTGGTGCAGTGCTTCCTGTTTCCAGCAGGTTTGGCCACAGGAGTAACCCTGCTGACAGGGAGAGCATAAGGCCAGGGTCTTCTCCACCCTTGCACATCTAGTCTCCTACAGAGATGGGTCTGCCACTTGTGGGGGCTTCAAGCCTTCCCCCTGTGCTCTTTGTTGTGTCTGTGCATAAATGTGTTGCTGTCCACTGATGAGCTGTCCTCAGGTCTCTGGCTGCTCACAGAAATGACAGATGCAGCTGACCTGTGGCTTTAATGAGAGATCCATCCAGATGATTTACTGCCTCTGTGGCAGCTTTCTCCTGCCTGCCATCTTGGGGACTTTTGCCTTGCTTGCATTAGGCTGCACTTGCGCACCAGTGGGCAGGATGGTTCCTGTAGCCATCTGCAAAGGGCTTTGGGAAGAAGTATTAGCTGCAAGAAAGAGTTGTCCTGGCAGACTGTGAGTAGCCACTGGGCTGCCAATTTGAATGTCTGACTTCAAACCTCTTGTCATGACTCCCCTTGTATCACTGTGAAATGGTTCATACAGATTTTTAGCAGTGTTTGGGCTTGTTCTGCTAACCATGTGAGGTAGCTGTGCAGCTGGAAAAGGATTAGCCTCCTTCCTCAAGGTGTTCTCTCCCCTCTGCAGCACATCTATCAGGAGGTAGCAGCTATTTGAGAGCAGTTGTTTCTTTAAGTGCCAGCAGTAGAACGCAAAAACGCACCAGAGAAGTGAAATGGCCACTGGGGGATATGGAGCAAGATTTGTTCTGCTTTGGTATTTTCTTTAAATCTTGGAATAACTGCAGAAATGTTAATTTTGAAGTATTGTTTAACAGACTCCTGAGAAAAAACAGAATGACCAGCGGAATAGGAAAAGGAAAGCAGAAGCTTATGAGACCAGCCAAGGTAATTCCTTCTCCTGACCCTGCTGCAGCACTGCAGAACGGTTGGTAGCACAGGCAGTGAGTGTCCTAGGAAACTAATGGCTCTTCTCAAGGGCGTGTCAGGCAGCTTGTTATAAACTACTCCATGATGCTGTAGTTCTCTTCTGGGAGCTTTGTTAGCCTCATTGGCAGGAAAATGCTCTTCTTTGGCTTATTGCACACAAATCATTGCGTTTTTATGGGACAGGCTGTCCAGAGGCTTGAGATGGCTTCTGGGAAGTGATGTTTTGGTCCCACCTCACTACACATCCAGCAGCCAGCCTTCAAAATACAGGCTGGACTCTTTTCCTTGCTGTTTGAGACCTATGGCTGCCTTGGTAGAGTAAGTTCTCACCATAACAAACAGAGAACAAACTGTTCTGTGGTATAATGTGGAGCCTCAGAGTGCTGAGGTTCAAGGCCAAGCTCCAGTTCTCTAGCAAATGGGGATAGGGGCAGGTTTCTTTTATTCTCAGCAAGAAAGTAGCAAGGGTTGTGTTGACAAAACTGCTTTGATAATATTTAATGAGACAAAAGGGATAAGTTTTAACGAGCTGGTATTAATCCACTCTCTTAACTCTTATAGAAAGGCCTGAGAGAGATCTAATATGAAGCAACTCGCCAAAGGCAGAGGAGTTAAAGTAGCCTTTGCTCCGTCCTTACTTGAAAGGAAAATTTGGAGAACCTGTGCCGCGTTCAACAATGCTTAGTGTTTTCTAAGCACTTTAGCAAGTGCAAATGGTTTTTGATTGGATTTGACGTGTTTGGAACTGAGAGTTAATTGAATTGTCAACTGCAAACCCTCCCAGCGGCAGCAGCAGGGGAGTTGTAACCCTGGGGCAGTCTTTTGTTATGCAGAAGCTTTTGTTGTGATAGGTGTTGCACCTTTCTGCAGGGAAAGGAGTGTCAAAATATCAGGAGTAGTTTTTTTAGAGTGGCATCAGAACTTCTGTCCTCTCATCTTCATCCTTTGTTTTCCTTCTTAGGAAAAGGCACTCCTAGAGGACATAAAATTAGTGATTATTTTGAGGTGAGTATCTTTACATTGTTTAAAGAATCTGCTTGAATTCACATGATGGCAAATCTGGAGGTGGAAGCCTGTGACAGCAGTTACTGAGCCATCATTGGAGTCACTGATTGACAATGTTAACCTGATAGGCTCCAATCAGATTAGGTGGAGGATATGAGGGCTTTGGAAGGCGATTTTTAAGTTAACACTTCCTCGAACAGTTGATACAGCAATTTTTAAGAAGAGAAGCCACATAAGTAGAGGTTTGAGGTTAATTTCCTTTGGAACCTGGATGTCACATGAGGTTATCTCTGATGTTTTGATAAGTGCCCAGTGCTGCCAAAGAGCCTAGCTGAAAAGCCTGACTGATTGGAGTAAGAAGTTGTTTATAGGCTTCCCTCTTCAGAAAAGCTTTCTGTGGGAGTCTGGCACCACATGAAAGACAGAGACCCCTCCCCAGGGCAGTGGTGAACATTCTGCAAAGGAGGTTTCTAGGTCTGCAAAATCCAGAGCTCTTAGTTTTCCTGTTGAGCATGTTCCTTGTTTGAGTAACTTGGAGTCAGGAATGAAGAAGTGCTTCATACTGCTTACTTCTTTCCTGGCTACTGTTTTTTTTATCAGTGCTGCCCACAGGTTGGGCAGGAACCTAGGAGTTTCTGCCTGTGCTGTCTGTAAGTGACTGCCAAGACACTTAAGTGAGGGTGTACATTTCTCAGCACCCCTGTGGTGCACAGTTAGACTCTTCTGGTGGGGAATGAGCTTCCTAATTCTACAGCAAAGAATTGATCTATAGCCAAGTGTGCAAGTTAATATGCTTTGGTGTTAGAAGGAAGAATAGACTCAGTGCACATCTGGATGTCTGTCTGAACTACTTACTGCTGACAACAGTGCATGAAACGTAAAGGTTTTTCACTTAGTTTATGTTCAGTTTGTTTAAATGAGTCCTAGTGGCCAAGAAGACCAACAGCATTCTGGCCTGGATCAGCAACAGCATGGCCAGCAAGACCAGGTATCTGAAGGCTGGCCAGGAGGTGGGGGACAGGCTTTTTTCACTTGCTCCCTGGGTTAGGACAAGGAGCCATGGGTGTAAGTTGCAGCAAAAGAGGTTCCGCCTCAGTACAAGGGGGAACTTATTTACTGTAAGGGTCCCAGAGCACTGGAACAGGCTTCCCAGAGAGGTTTTGGAGTCTCCTTCTCTGGAGACTTTCAAGGCCTTCTGTCTGTGTCCCTCTGTGATCTGTGTTAGATAGGATTGTCCTGCTCTGGCAGGGGAGTAAGACTCGATGATTTCTGTGGGTCCCTTCCAACCCCTAACGTTCTGTGATCCTATGAGCGTGCCTCTGTACGGGACACTGGTGAGGCTACACCTCAAAGACTGGATTCAGTTTTGGGCTCCTCACTCCAAGAGGGGCTGGAGCGTGTCCAGAGAAGGGCAATAAAGCTGGCAAAGGGTGAGGAACAGCTGAAGGAACTGGAGGTGTTCAGCCTTAGAGAAAAGGAGGCTGGGGAGAGACTTCCTGGTTCTCTACAACTCCCTGAAACATTGATTGGTCTCTTTTCCCAAGGAACAAATGATAGAGCAAGAGGACATGGCCTCAAGTTGTGCTGGGGTGGTTTAGGTTTGACATGAGGAACAGTTTCTTCATTGACAGAGTGGTGAAAGCCTGGAGCAGGCTGCCCAGGGCAGTGATGGAATTGCCATCCCTGGAAGCATTCAGAAATGTCTAAGTGTGGCACTGAGGGGTGGATTTGGCAGTGTTGGGTTAATGGCTGGGCTTGATCTTGGAGGCCTTTTTGATTGTATAAGGCTTCATTTTGAAGATGATCCTGTCTCTCCTGTCTCTCTTACTTGCTTGAATTGCCAATGTGTGCAACTGCTGCTGATCCAATCTGTTCCCTTGGCCAGTTTGCTGGGGGAAGTGGCCCAGGAACCAGTCCTGGCAGAAGTGTGCCGCCCGTCGCCAGGTCCTCACCGCAGCACTCTCTATCCAACCCCTTGCCGGTAAGTCTGCCCCCTGGGGACAGAGATGGTGGCATGGGACTGATGGGGTTGGTGCTCATGCTTCAGACAGCTGGTGAAAGGTTCTCTAAAGAGAGATTTGTCTCCTTCTGTTTAGCCTGGGGAAGAGCAGTCTCAGAGGGGATCTTATTAATGGTTACAAATACCTGAAGTGCTGGGGGCCAAGGGGCCAGCCTCTTGTCACTGGTGCCCAGTGATAGGACAAGGGGCAATGGGCACAAACTGGAACACAGGAAGTTTCATCTCAACACGAGGAGATGTGCTGTGCTGTGAAGGTGCTGGAGCCCTGGAGCAGGCTGCCCAGAGAAGTTGTGGAGTCTCCTTCTCTGGAGTGTTTCATGTCCCACCTGGACACGTTCCTGTGCGACCTGCCATAGGTGATCCTGCTCTGGCAGGGGAGTTGGACTCAATGGTCTCCAGAGGTCTCTTCCAGCCTCTTCCACTCTGTGATTCTTGGTGAGCCAAGTGGCTTTGTCTCTACTCAGCTCTGATTGTTTACAAGCTGACATTGGGCTCTGCACCAGAGTCAGATGTCTGGAACCCTGTGACAGTTGTAGCTGATAGGAACATCTGAGCTTAAAGCTTGCAAGATGGATGTTTTATCATGCTCTGTGGGTACAGATAGATCACTGTCTTTAAGAAAAGGTGGAAGTGACATCTTAGTTGTGTTCCACTGTGGCTTGTGATCTTAGGAGCACGTTGTGTGTTTGTATAGCACTGGTACAATGAGATTCCCATCTTGGGCTGCATCAAGAGGAGCACAGCCAGCAGGTCTAGAGAGGTGATTCTTCCCCTTCACTCTGCTTTTGAGAGACCCCATTTCAAATTCTTTATCCATTCCTGGTGTCCCCAGCGTAAGAAGGAGACAGAGATGTTGGAGGTAGCACAGAAGAGGCTGCAAAGTTGATCCAAGGGCTGGAGCACTTCTGCTGTGAGGATAGGCTGAGGGAGCTGGGGGTATTCAGCCTGGAGAAAACTGCTGTGGGACCTCAGAGCTGCCTTCCAATATCTGAAAATATCCTACAGGAAGGCTGCAAAGAGACTTTCTATAAGAGTGTGTAGAGACAGGACAAGAGGGAATGATTTGAAGCTGAGGGAGAGCAGGGTTAGACTGGAGCTTAGGAAGAAGCTCTTAAGTATGCACCCTGGAACAGGCTGCCCAGGGAGGTTGTGGCTTCCTCCTCCCTGGGGGTGTTCAAGGCCAGGTTGGATGAGGCCTTGAGCAGCTGAGTCTAGTTGAGAAGTGTCCCTGCCCGTGGCAGAGAGGTTGGAGTAGATGATCTCTGAGGTCTCTTAAGGCTCAACCTAAGCCGTTCTATGATCTTGAGTGAACCTTAGCTATGCTAAAACACATCTATGCCATCGTTATGTTGGGAAGGCCTTTTCCATCTATTCACATGGTCAGGAGCCTTAGCAGAGCTTGCAGAGCTCTGTGTATCCTGCACATCTGTTGCTATTTTTTGTTACATAATTCCCTTTTGCTGTCGCAGCACCTCCTGCAAGATCTGAATGTGAAGAAATAACCACTGTGTTTAAGTTATTTTAGCACAGAGCAGCTAAAGCCTTTTCTTTCGACTAGCAAAGCAAAATTCAGAGGCTCTGGTGGCTGCTCTCTGGTTCTGACTGTTGCCTGGGCCTCTCCTGACTAATTTTCAGTGTTTGTTGAATGTCACTGAAGTAGGGAGCATGGTGAGAGAGGTTAGCATTCCAAATGCAAAGTCTTTACTGATTACATGATTCTGCAGAGACCTTTGCACAGTCCATGAATGTGTACTGAGCTAAATCCTTACCCAGAGTGCTCTGCTCAGAGCTCAGGATGTGTTGATGGATTTCAGAAGGTTTGTAATGCTGCTTCAGGGGAGAGCTTCACTCCTGCTTCTGGACACATTTTATGTTAATTGAATGGCTCTCTCCTGGCTCACATTAATTCACTGATACAGCCTTTTAAAGAGAACTTAATAAAACAAATAGCTCTGAGTGTTGCAGGTCACAATGCATCAGGGTTGGAAGGAACCCTCAAAGGTCATCTTGTCCATCCCCCCTGCAGTTAGCAGGGACATCTCCAACTAGTGCAGGCTGCCCAGGGCCACATCACATCTGACTTTGGATGTCTTCAGGGATGGGGTCTCAACCGCATCCCTGGGCAACCTGTCCCAGTGTCTCACTACTCATTGTGCAGAACTTCCTCCTGATGTCCAGGCTAAATCTGTTCTACTCCAGTTTCCAGCTGTTGCCCTTCACCCTGTCACTACAAGCCCTTTTCAAAACAGAAACAATCTCTCCCCAGTTTCCTGTAGAACCCCTTCAGATATTGAAATGCAGATCTGTGAGGTATTAGGGACAGTTCTTTACTTCAACAGATGAAATACCCTATAGGGATTCAGAATGGGGCAACCCTTTGGTTTTCTTCTCCACTTGTATGCATTGAGTAGGCAGAAGTTTGAGCAGAGTATTTCTCATGTGACTAATATTGATGTAGTTTCAGCTTGGCCAGTTTGTCTTTCTCCTTACACAGCTGCTCTTTACGTTTCTTATCTTCTGTTCCTCACTCTTGCAGCTAAAGCTGTGATGTTTGATTATTCATGGCAAAATATTGTCTGCATTTGCAAGATCTGTTCTCTTCTTACAAACTGAATATCAACAGTTTGAGCTAAGCATAGAAAAAAATAGGAGGAGGAGTGAAAATTGGAGAAGATTGAGTATCTTCCCCATTACAGTTGTCACTATGCTTTAAGGAAGAGAGCAGAGTGTTAAAATGTCTTTCAGAATGAGACAGACCTCCTCCAAACCTGGGAGATAATCTGTGCTGGATAATTCTCTGCAATCAGAACTTGGGGAAGAACTGTAATGGCTTCAGGATGTTACTGCTTGTCTCCAAATCTCCTGACTGCTTTGAATTGCCTGCCTTCTCCTGTGATCAGGAGGATGATCTGCAGGTCCTCAGCCTCTTGCAAGTTTGCTCTCATTCTTTTGGGGAAGAAAGCACACTATTGGTGTTTGGAATAGTGGCCAGAAAATTGCTTCAGGTTGCAGTTTAGGCTTTTAAGAAAAACTGAAGCCTGACCTGACTGTTTGCTTTTCCTGTGGCATGTGCCTTGCCTGGACTTACAGCTGGGAAGGACTTGGATGGTTATTACCCAGTACTGCCAAGTTTTACCAGTGATGGGCTGGTTTTTCAAGTGAGGCAACGAGATAGAGTGCTGTAATCAGTGTAGCTCAGCTGATTCTTGTTCTGACTGAGCCTAGTTCCTCTATCACAGCTGGAGAATGAGTCTACCACAGGAAAAGAGAGCTTGGCCCTTCACAGATGTCCTCCACCTTTAGAAGATGGTGGAAGTGTGTTAGCACTTTGCTTGCCTGGCAGGAGATTGGTCCCAGCTCCTGAGAGAAAAGAGCTTACCATGATATGTTGGGTCTTAGACATGGTTAAGTTGTTGACATTTAGCAGTTGTGAGTCAGTTTCTGTTGCCAGCAGAACAACTGCATCCTGACATGAGCTGTTTGAGAATGAGCCCTGCACAAACACCAAGGCAGGTGGTAGAGTCACTGTCCCTGGAGGTGTTCAAGAAATGTGTGGACGTGGCACTTGGAGACACAGTCTAATGGCCCTGGTGGTGGTGGGTCTGTGGTTGGACTCAGTGATCTTAGATGCCTTTTCCAACCCAAACAATTCTGTCATTCTATCAGCACTATCATTTGGAAGGCATTGACCAAAATCACAATGCTCTTAAGGTATTTTTTTTTGGGGGGGGGGGAATCTCCATCCTGTTTGCCCCACTGGCTCTGAAACCCATTGATTTGCAAAGAAGGGAGGATGCCTACTGTCAAGGAGTTTTGTCCTTTATGTATTCATTTGATACTTTTGGGTAGGCCTTTTTTAAGTAGTAACTCCATATATTTTTGATGTCTGCCATTGACACAATCGCTCCAGAAATCCTCTTTGAGTTATCACCAGTTGCTGCCTGCCCATCTGTCTGGGGTTCAATTAAAATTCCCAGAGACTCTAATAAAATTGGATAGAACCAATGACAATTAAAGTACCCTTCCCTCTCCCCCTACTCCTTACCCAAAGAAAAAGAATTCAGAAGTAGAGATGAAAGGTAAACATACCCAAATAAACTCAGTCTCACTCGACCCCCAACCTGAGGGGTGGTTGTAGCCAGGAGGAGGTTGCTCTCTTCTCTCAGGCAGCCAGCACCAGAACAAGAGGACACAGCCTCAAGCTACACCAGGGGAAATTTAGGCTTGAGGTGAGAGGAAAGTTCTTCACTGAGAGAGTCATTGGCTACTGGAATGGGCTGCCCAGGGAGGTGGTGGAGTCGCCATCCCTGAAGCTGTTCAAGGCAGGATTGGACGTGGCACTTGGTGCCATGGTCTAGCCTTGAGCTCTGTGGTAACAGCTTGGACTTGTTGATCTGTGAGGTCTCTTCCAACCTTGGTGAGACTGTGAGACTGTGATTTGGAAGTAAAAAAAGGAAAAGTTTAACAATAACTTAAAAAGGTATCAGAGGTAGGGAGGTTACAAAGGTGTAGGGAAGGAAGAGTAACAAATACAAAGAGGTGTGAATACAACCCGAGTTTGTGATGGTGGTGACCACGTGTGTGGAGAGATGCAGGGGTGCAGAGAGAGCTTCAGTGTGGGTCAGAGAGCTGCAGAGTGGTCGAGAGAGAGAGAGGAACAGGAAGTGCCCCTGTTTTTATGGGACAGGAAGTGGGGAGTGGGCTAACCATCACCTGGTGGTGTCCAGACCCACCCCTGGAGAGGGGTCAAGACCACCTGAGGTCAAGTGTCAAGTTCAGGGCCACTCCTCCTGGAGTGTTAACCGTATACACCATCCCTGAGCTGCTGCTTCACTGACCACAGTTTTGGCAGAGTCAGAGAATGGACTTTTTTCTCTCTCTTTTTTTCATACCTGTATTTATTTGTTTTTCTCTAAAGCAGTTGACTGTCTGTTCTTCTGACTGTGTTGCAGCGGCGAGTGGAGCAGCCGCTGTACGGGGTAGACGGCAGCACAGCCAAGGAGGCGCAGGAGGAACACTCTGCTCTGCCAACCCTGATGTCGGTGATGCTGGCGAAGCAGCGGCTAGAGAATGAGCAGCTGGCCCAGAGGGGAGGTGGCCTCTGCTTTACTTTTGTCTCGGTGAGCGGCTCGGGAAAGATTGGAATCCCTGAGGCATGTTGCTAGTTAAGGGATGGGGAATTGGGAGGTTATCGGCAGTTCAAGCGCAGCCTGCTTGGTTGGTGATGAACGAGTCTGACATCTTCTGGTAAGTTCGTAAGGATGTGGAGCTGCTGGAGCAGTTCCAGAGGAGGCCACGAAGATGATCAGAGGGCTGGAGAACCTCCCCTACGGAGACAGGCTGAGGGAGTTAAGGCTGTTCAGCCTGAGAAATAGAAAGCTCCAGGGAGACCTTAGAGCAGCCTTTCACTACCCGGAGAGGGCTACTGGAGAGCTGAGAAGGGACTTTTGACAAGAGCTTGCAGTGATAGGATGAGAGGGAATGGATTGAAGCTTGAGAAGGGGAAATTTAGACTGCAGATTAGGGAGAAATCCTTTCCAGTGAGGGTGAGGAGACACTGTAACAGGTTGCCCAGGGAGGTTGTGGATTCCCCCTCCTTAGAGGTGTTCAAGGCCAGGCTGGATGAGGCCTTAAGCAACCTGCTCTAGTGGGAGGTGTCCTTCCCACGGGAGGGGGTTAGAACTGGATAAACTTTAAGTCCCCTTCCAACCCAACCCATTCTATGAATCTGTGGGTTTTCCTTGTGAAGAGTTATAGGTCCCAAGCTTTGCATGTTTAACTTAAAACTCAATGTCATCTTATTAATGACTCAAAGCCTTCTGAAGATCAAAAAAGAGAGCATCTGAGAGGCTAATCTGATAGATACAAAAAAAAGAAAGGGCAAAAGAATGAAGTCTGCTCTTGCTGTGAGAAGTGTTTGTTTTGGCCTCGCTTGCTCTCAGCTGACATGAGTTATGTTAGGCTTTTAAAAGCTTTGTCTTTCAGCAGGTCTGGCCAGGCTTCCTGAAAGAAACTGACTCTCTTGTTTTACTGCACTAAAGCTCTAGAGAATTCTTAAACCTGAACATGAAAGTTTGGTACCCAGGCCAGGCTGCCCCTGGGTGTGAAGATCAGCGTTATCTGCACGGCCACAAGTGGAATGTAACCATGCGCTGACTTTCTTTTCCAGGCCCAGCAAGGCAGCCCATCTTCTACTGGATCAGGGAACACTGAGCATTCCTGCACTTCCCAAAAACAGATTTCCATCCAGCACAAACAGTCCCAGGTATAACTCGATGATATGTGTCTTGGATTGAAGCTTGATGCAGCTTGTCTTCCGTGCCAGAGGGTGCTACCTGTAGTAGACAAAACGCTTCCAGTGAAAAGATGAAGTAGTCCCAACTCAATGTGTAACTAATGGAAGTGAATGGCTCTGAGCAGTCCTTCCCCTGTAAAGGATGCTTGCAGTTGCTGCCCACTCCTGAGGCTTTTCTGTGTCAATACAGCTGTGTGAATGTGCTGGGGAGAAGAGCACCTTAGCTGGCTGCTGCAGTTCTATTGTGTCCTCAGTTGTTACTCTCTTGAAGTGAAGAGGTGAAGCAAACCTGAGTGACAGCTGTGAGTGCCTCTGCTCCGGCCCTGGGGGATAGGTGCATCCACACTGCTCACAGAACAGGCACCCACAATCCAGCTGCAAGCTCTTTGACCTCTGCACCCATGGAATAGTTTGTCCAGTCAAGGTGGAATGTGATGTGTGTTCCTGAGAGTGCTTGTCAGCCTCTCCACTGACCTGGACTCCAGAGGAGGAATAGCTCTTCTGCCTGTACTGCAGTCTTTTTGGTGCCTTCTAAATCCAGATTCTTCTGTGGCTTTATGGCAAGATGTACTTTTAGCTGTGTCATCTTCTTCTGTTGCTTATGAGGATGTTCAGCTTTATCTGCAATTCTCTTGCTTATATTTCTTCTCCAAGCCTGCTTTTAGTTGTCTTTTCATCTCTGATTTCTCCATGACCGACTCTTCCCTTGAGTGATTTTGAAACAATCAGTTTTGTGTCAATCATTTTCTCCCATCAGTCTGTGTCAGAGATGATTCTGTTGCTGGGGGAAGTTCATTCTCCATTTCCCCAGCAGGTGGTACAAGTTCTTTGTGCATGAAGAACAGCAATTCTACCTCTGGGGATGCTTAAACCTCTAAGCTCTGCTGTCACTAGGGTCACATCTGTTGTCTGTGTTGTTAAAATGCTGGTCTGTAAAGATCCCTGTTTCTTGCTAGTGCTTGGAGAGTTCTTGGGTCAGAGTGATGTCATAACTCGAGAACCTGCCAGAGATAACTTCCATGTTTCAATCTTTGCTGTCCCAACAGCAGTGCTGGGAATGGTGGTCCCTCCTGGAGTGAGCAAGATGGTTTTATTCTTTCCTGTGCTTTGCATGCCTGCAGGGTGCATCTTGAAAAGTGTAATGCCTTATCTGAGCATATTTTCTGCCAGTGCTCAGCTTTGTGGTGGTCTCCAGAGGTCTAGATGGAACACAGGCTTAAGGCAAAGAATCCAAGAAGATGCTTGACTGTATGATGAGGACATTTATGTATTCTTGGTTTTACCTTTCAAACCTGTTCAGGATTGATAAGGTTAAAAGAAAACGACACAAACCAATCAAAAACAACAACAAAAAAACACCACCAAAGAAGAAAATGAAAAACCACAACAAGAAGAAAAAATCTAATCCAAGTCTTTCAGTGATTTCCAGTTTGAATCATTTCTGGCAATGCCAAAAGCAAGTCAGTGTCAGCAGGATTGTCTTGGCATATTCAGTCAGTGCTGGGGTCCTCCGGGTGCGCTGAGGCAAGGCGAGTTGTGATGAAGTCAGGAGCATGCATCCTGAGCTGTGACTTCATCTGACAGTACAAGCACCTCAGTGCACTTGGCAAAATGATATAACAGCCACTAAAGAACCTTCTTGCTGCTTGGCTAAGCAGGTGCAGCCAAGACATCCATCAGGCAGCCTTCATGTTGCCTTGAGTGACAAAACCTTGTGTCTCAGGTGCAGAAGTGAGGTGACCTGCCCAGCCCTCCTCTTTGTCTTTTGGGCCTTAGGCTCATCTTGCTTGGGGTGCTGGCAGGTGGTGTTCTTGATCTTTCCTATACTGCACATAGGCAGAGAAACAACATCCAGCCAGGTTTTTCCTTACCTCTTGCTGCTAGCTTCCAGGTGAGCCTGAAATCTGGAGAATGGTTATGTAAGAACTCCACAGGTAAGTCTCTGCCAAACTCTTCTCAGAACCAGGACAGCCACTTGCTAGCCATGAACCTGAGATCTCTCTGTACAGTCACTGAGAAAGATTCCCCTGGCTGCTGTAGATGCTGGCTTCATATATACACTAACTTCTTACCCCTTTTCTTCCTCACTATTAATGAGAGTGCTGAGCTGGAATTACCCCTTCTGCTAGAGAGTATAGTACCTGTCTTTTGTCTTCTGTTCCAGGGCATAGCTCTCACTTACCTGCTGAAGGTATTTGAGATGTGCTACACCTCATAAAACTTTCTAAACATCAGTTTGTCATGAACAAAGGCTTGTGCCTGATACTTGATATTCCTGCTGTCAGTCTCTTATAATACTTTTAAATGCAGAACTATGTTTTCTGTCAAGACCACCTTAGAACCCACAGGTATTGTCTTATTTATCAGGTGGTTCCCTGCACCCATGAAAGCTCTCATAAATTTGAGATTCCAGCTGAGGCTTGGAATTTGCTGGATTTTTCTTAAGCCTTTTCACTGTAAGAGCTATGTTGCACTGCAGGAAAGGACAGTGAATGTCAGAGACCACCAAGGAGTGGGCAGAATTCAACTGTAGAACCCAAATTTGCAGGACAGAGTATATTGTAGCCCTTGGCTTGTGACAGGTCTGTGTTCTCCAGAGCAGCTTTGTGCTTGCTGTGCTGGAGGAGCTCTGGAATAAGAGAGTGAAGAAGGGAGGAAGTTCTTCCCCTGACTTCTAGGATTCAGGGGATCACTTCCTTCTTAGACCAACTGTTCAGATCAGAGGGGGCTGCACTGTGCTGTTAGCTGCTGACTATGAGATCTCAGCTGGTTTTCTCACGTGCCATTTGTTGTGATTTTTCCCTGCAGTCTGACCTCACAATGGAAAAAATATCTGCACTAGAAAACAGTAAGAACTCTGACTTGGAGAAGAAGGAGGGGAGGATAGATGACTTATTAAGAGTAAGTATTAGAAGTGGGACAAGTCTGCTAAAAGCTGCTGTTTAAGGACACCTAGGACACATGTGCCAGCTAGGCTGCAGAGCAGGATTTTGTCTCCCGTTTGTAGAACCAACACTTGCAAGGTAAAACAAATCCATTTATCCCCTGAAAGGTAATTGCCTGGCTTGCAGATCCTCTGGGCCTGCCTGGACCCACAGGCAGCGTGGCAGTGACTGTGGCTAGGCAATGCAGAGTTGTGGTAGCTCAGGGTTTGTGTCTCCCAGCGCTGCTGTTGGCCTTTCTTTGATCTGTTGCACACTTCTTGTGTATTTTGCTAGCTAACCTCTTCAGAATTGATCCTCTAAATACTGAGATACTGACTCTGCTCTTTGTTACAGAGCTTAGTAGCCTCTCAGTAGCCTGGGAGGATGGGTTGCAAAATGTTCATTCATGAGTTAGTGACATGTCTAGAGATGAGGAGAATGTGTTTAGGTCAAACCTAAAGAATAAAGCTTCTCTCAACCCACTGATAATTCTTCAGTAGAAGATAAATAGCTTTAAATCAAAGATGTCTTAACGGAAGAGTTGTAATTGATAAAGCTTTCATCAACTGGAGAGGCAGCTCTTGTGAAGTGTTGGAAAGGATTAGAGAACATTAAAGAGAGAAGAGGGAGAACTCTCTGTATCTGCTCTCAACACCTAAAAGAGCTAAGACAAGCTCCTAGAAACAGATGTGGGCTTGTGGGAAACAATCTCTGAAGCAGGAAATAGGTTTATTTTTGTTGCACTTTGCTGCTTGATCAGAAACCAGGGAGCTGGTTAAATGAGTGAAAACAGTGGCACACCAAATCCTGCCATACACTGTGCTGGTGGTAAAAGCAGCAGCTGCTGCTAGGAGCAGTCTGTGTGGTGGAGCTGCTGGACAGTAACTGGAACAAGAATTGAATTGAAAGTGCAAAGGAAGTTCTCCATCCTTTTCCTCTGCCAGTGTTGTGGCTAAAGAGGGAGGACAGTCCAGGGGTGAGAAAGCTATTTTGAGATGGGGAAACAAGATGAGGTCTTAAATGCTTGAAAACATTAATTAATGAAATTCCTTGTGCCTGTGTTTAGTCTTTGTTCCTTAGTTCCTTAGATGCAAAGCGGGATGAAGGCACTTCCCTGTCCCAGAGGGGTATTAAGATTTGAGTAGGTTATAAGGTAAAAAGCTTGGCTTAGATGTTTTAAGAGGAACCTAGTCCGTTTTTAATCCTGCTGGTTTGTTTTCTTTAATGCTGGAGAAACTTCTTCCTAGGTGATGCTTGGTTTGGCTCTTTGAGTGCTTTAAATCAAAGGCTTTTTCTTCTCTGCTTTTAGGCCAACTGCGATTTGAGGCGGCAGATAGACGAGCAGCAGAAGATGCTGGAGAAGTACAAGGAGCGGTTGAATAGATGTGTAACAATGAGCAAGAAGCTTCTCATAGAAAAGGTGAGCACTTGCAGGCCTGGTTCATGTCCTCAAAAGCTCCTCAGTCTTCTCTTTAAGCAGTGAAAACCCTGCTCCTGTAGCTTCGGTGACGATAAGCAACTGGAATTCTGTCTTGGGTGACTTCTCTGTGAGTGGGAATGGATTCCTGAGGCTGAAATTCACAGCTTGCATTGGGTTGAAAGGGGCCCTCAAAGCTCATCTTGTCCAACCCTCTGCAGTCAGCAGGGACACCTCCAACTAGGTTAGGCTGCCCAGGGCCATATCAAGTCTGATTTTGAATATCTCTGGGAGTGGGGCCTGAATGACATCCCTGGGCAGCCTGTTGCAGTGTTTCTCCATCCTCATTGTGCACAACTTCCTCCTGATGTCCAACCTAAATCTCCTCTAGTCCAGTTTCAAACCACTGCCCTCATCCTATCCCCACAGGCCCTTCTGAACGGTACCTCCCCAGTCTCCCTGCAGGTCTTCTTCAGATACTGAAATGTAGCTGTAAGGTGTCCCTGGAGCTTTCTGCTCTCCAGACTGAAGAGCTTCAATTCTTTCAGCCTGTCTTCATAGGAGAGGTGCATGAAATGGTTCAGAATGGTTTGGCTTGATTGCTTTTCACAGTCTGAAGCAAGGGAGGGGAGATCACTCTGAAGTCTGAGCTTAAATGTAGCAGGCATGGCTTGGTTTGGAAACTCTTACATCCTGAAGACGGCACAGCCCAACTCTGGCAGTAAAAGAGCAGTGTCCCATTGTGCAGTGACATTGCTACATACACTCTGTGACATGGGCAAGTGATTTACATCTTAACCTTCTTTCACAGAGCAAAGCTGGAGATCGTTTCTTTGTTTAAGACTCAAAACAACACATTAAAGACACTGGGGAAAGTGCCAGGCTGCTGTTTGCCAGTGTCCAGCCTGCTTCAGTGTTGAAAGATTTCCAGGTTTCCCGATGGTTAAACAATTCAAGGCTTTGATTGCTCTTTCACCTGCTGGCCAATTACATCTATTGTTTGTGGGCACTGGATGGGCAAAAACCAGCAGGGTGCTGGCCAGTACATACAGTCTGTTTGAGGGGATTTTGTCACAGAACTGATTGTTCTTGGCTGCGTGGGACAACCCTTTCTGGGAGGATTTGTTACTGGGCAAGGTGTTAGGTAGACCTGGCATCTAGATGGGTGCTGTGTAGCTCCAGGGAGGAGCTTTGTTGCTTCATCTTTACTCCTGACTGACTGAAACTCTGCTGCTCTCATCTCAAACCTTGGAAATTTCCTCTCACTTAACAGAAGTGCTCTGTGACTGACATCACCACTAATTGATTTTTTTGCCTGTTAGTGACCTAACTGAGATTGTGTCACTTCTGGGAGTGGTGCAAGTGTAGGACTGAGCTGGCTGATTGCTGTATCTTAGTCTTGACAGTGATTCAGATTCTGTTTTCTTCCTTTGTCTTCTGTTGGAGTGAATAAGGGGCTAATAGGAGCCACGTCTGGAGTCTAGCTAAGCTACTCATACAAAAGGGATAGTTTTAATCCTACTGCTAGACTGATTTCAACTGATGATACTGCTCAGACAGTAATGGGGAAGGCGAGGTGAGGCTAAAATGTCAGCAAGGAGGCAAACAAAGACCTGTCAGAGCAGCGTGAAGCACCAGCAACAGCCTGATGGATGATTTTCAGCCAGGTTGCAGATAAGCAGAGCTGAAACAATGGCAGGTCATAAGAATTGGTAGAGATGTGAGACACAGCACAGCTCTTAGCTGCTAATTTGTGCCTTCTCTTTTTGCCTGTTTCCAGTCAAAGCAGGAGAAGATGGCATGCCGAGACAAGAGCATGCAGGATCGCTTGAGGCTGGGGCACTTCACCACGGTGCGGCACGGAGCCTCTTTCACCGAGCAGTGGACGGATGGCTACGCCTTCCAGAACCTCATCAAGTGAGGACAAACACTCTTTACCTTCAGAGATAGAAAAGATCTGCAGTTGTGTATCATGTGCCTTTGCACATCAGCACGTGGGAATGGTGTGGCTGATGCGTGGCGGGAGAGGAGCTCAGCTGCTGGCACTGGGGAAGGTTTTGGTGTTGAAGTGAGGAATGTGTTTCCACTCAAACCTCCAGAGAACTGAACTGGAATTGAATTGTTTGAATTGGCCTCCAAGTTGAGAAGCAGTAGGCTGCCTGCTAAGACTTCACCTGGAGTACTGCACCCTGCACTGGAGAGATGTGGAGCAAGTCCAGAGAAGGGCCACAAATATGGTCGGGGGCTGGAGTAGTTCTGCTATGAGGACAGGCTGTGGGAACTGGGATTATTCAGCCTGGAGAAGGCTTCAGGGAGACCTCAGAGCAGCCTTCTAGTACCTGAAGGGGGCTAGAAGAAGGCTGCAGAGGGACTGTTTACAGTGGTTTGCAGTGATAGGATGAGGAGCAATGGTTTGAAAATAGAGAAGAGCAGATTTAGATTGGACATTAGGAACAAGTTCTGCACTATGAGGGTGGTAGAACACTGCAACAGGTTGCCCGGGGAGGTAGTTTAGGCCCCATCCCTGGAGATATTCAGAGTCAGGCTGGACAGGGCTCTGGACACCCTGATCTAGTGGAGGATGTCCCTGCTGACTGCAGGGGGGTTGGACTGGATGACTTTTGGAGGTCCCTTCTAACACAAAGCATTCTATGATTCTATTCTCAGTGCACCTACCTGACTGTGCAACGTTTAGAGTAGAGAGTGGGCCAAATTCTTATGTGTATCATGAGCCAATCAATTTGATTTGCATACTTGCATATGTTGGTCAAGGCAGGCTAATTAGCTGCTGCTTTATTTATTTATTAAGTAGAAAGCAGGAAAGCTTAAAAGAGAAAATCCATACTGTTTAACTTTTTCTGCCCCCTGGTAACAGCAATCAAAGGGGCTGCAGAAACCTGGAAACGAAGATCAGAGACCTTTTATGCAGGATGTTAATGGAAATAGCCAGCAAATTCCCACCTGGCCTAGACCTTGAAGTAGGACTTGGCAAATTAATTGCATTGGAGAGAGAGCTCTGTGTGATCCTTTAAATTCATAGCACTTCTCTGTAGGCTGTTAGGGAGGTGCAGCTCTTGTTAGACACAGATTAAGGGCTTTATAATACTTCCTTAGTTTGTGCTCTAAGACCTGGAATACTTCAGGAATATTTACTTGCAGTCTCAGCCTCTTTTTAAAAGTGAATTAAGTATGGAAATGCTCATTTAAACTTGAAAATTCAAGAGTGCTTTTATCACTGCAAAGTGATTTAAGATAAAACCTTTTTATTTGGAGGAGAGACTTGACTTAGTGAAATTGGGAATGGTGTTAGCTACATTGCAGAAAACTTGCAGGGAGTTTTAACTGGACCACTGAAGCACAGGGATAGTTTTTCAGACAGTGCCAGGCTTCAGGAATAGTTTTAACAGGAAAGTTTGAGGTTTAAAACAGAGCCTTCTAGGAAAAAGTGTGTGGAAAGTTGGTGACTTCCCCTGGATCTTTGGCTTTTCCGTGAGGTTAGCAGCTCCTTGGTATTGGATATCCTCTGCATGAATAAAACCTTTCACTTACTGAAAGCTTTCTGGGGGCCAGGAAAAGAATCCCCTTTTATGCAAAAATACCTTTAAAAATCTGACTCATGATGTTTGGCACATCCTCCTTTTCTGCACAGAAATGCTGTTACCAATCTGCAAGTACAACTGAGCTGAAATTCATAGAATCATAGAATAGTTTAGGATGGAAGGGACCTCAAAACTTATCCAGTTCCAACCCCCCACCATAGGCAGGGACACCTCTCACTGGAACAGGTTGTTCAAGGCCTTGGCCAACCTGGCCTTGTTCACCTCCAGAGAGGGAGCATCCACAGCCTCCCTGGGTAGTCTGTGCCAGTGTCTCACCACCCTCACTGGAAAGAACTCCTAACATCCAGTTTCAATCTCCCCTCTACCACTTTAAACCCATTCCTCCTCGTGCTGGCATTACAAGACCTTGTCAATAGTCCCTCCCCAGCCCCCTTCAGATACTGGAAGGCTACTGCAAGGTCTCCTGGAAGCCTTCTCTTCTCCAGGCTGCAGAGCCCCAACTCTCTCATCCTGTCCTCAGAGCAGAGCTGCTGCAGCCCTCTTAGCATCTTGGTGGCTTCCTCTGGACTGGCTCTCATGTCCTTCTTGTGGTGGGGGATGCAGAACTGCACACAGTCCTCCAGGTGGGGTCTGAGAAGAGCAGAGTAAAGGGGCAGAACTCCCTCCCTTGCCCTGCTGGCCACACTGCTCTTGCTGCAGCCCAGGACTAGAGAGAGCTGAAAGTAACCAGGTACATACTGCCAGTTACCTGCTTCATGATTGTTTTTTTTTCTACTCTCTCCTTTCCAGGCAACAGGAAAGGATAAATTCCCAGCGGGAAGAAATAGAAAGACAAAGAAAGATGTTAGCAAAACGGAAGCCACCTGCAATGGGCCAGACCCCTCCGGCCAGCAACGAGCAGAAGCAGCGCAAGAACAAGACCAACGGAGCAGAAAACGAGACGTAGGTTACCTGACCACCCTGGGGCATGGCAAAGCTGAGTGGTCTCATCAGAGCACAGATCTACTGGGGAATCATAGAATGGTAGAGGTGGAAAAGGACCTCTAGAGAGCAAGTCCAAATGCCCTGCCAAAGCAGAATCATCTAGGGCAGGTCACACAGGAATACGTCCAGAAGGGGGTTGAAGGTCTCTGGAGAATCACAGAATGTTAGGAGTTGGAAGGGGCCTCAAAAGATCAGAGGCTTACAGGATGTTAGAGGTTGGAAGGGACCCAAGGAGATCATCCAGTCCAACCCCCCTGCCAGAGCAGGACAATCCTATCTAACACAGATCAGAGGAACACATCCAGACAGGCCTGGAAAGGCTCCAGAGGAGGAGACTCCGCAACCTCTCTGGGGAGCCTGTTCCAGTGCTCAGGGACCCTTACAGTAAAGAAGTTCCCCCTTGTGTTGAGGCAGAACCTCTTTTGCTGCAATTTACATCCATTGCTCCTTGTCCTATCCCAGGGAGCAGTGAGCAGAGCCTGTCCCCTCCCTCCTGGCAGCCTTCAGATACTTATAAACATTTATCAAATCTCCTCTAAGTCTTCTCTTCTCCAGACTAAGCAGCCCCAGGTCCCTCAGCCTCTCCTCATCAGCCATGTCCTCCTGTCTCCTAATCACCCTCGTAGCCCTCCGCTGGACCCTCTCCAGCAGAGAGATCCCTCTTAAACTGGGGAGCCCAAAACTGAGCACAGTGTTCAAGGTGAGGTTTCAGCAGGACAGAGTAGAGGGGGAGGTGAACCTCCCTTGATCTGCTGGACACACTCTGCCTCATACAGCCCAGGATCCCATTGGCCTTCTTGGCCACCAGGGCACATTGCTGTGCCATGGTTAATTTGTTCTCCACCAGGACCCCCAGGTCCCTCTCCACAGGACTGCTTTCTAGCAGATCACCTCCAACAGATTCTCCAGTCCAGCTCCCTGCCAGAGCAGGGTCACCTAGAATAGGTCACACAGTAGGACTCTACAGCTCTTCTGGGCAGCCTGTTCCAAGGCTTCAGCATCCTCACAGTAAAGAAGTTTCTCCTCACGTTGAGGTGGAACCTTCTGGGTTCCATCTCATACCCATTATTTAGGGCACCACTGAAAAGATCCTGGCACCCTCATTCTGACACCCACCTTTTAGATATTTATGGACATTGATGAGATCCTCTCTCAGCCTTCTCCAGACTAAGCAGCCTCAGTTCTCAAATTTGTCCTTCATAGGAGAGATGTTCAAATGGATTCTTGCCCTTGCCTCTAGGCTTCGCTCCATGCACAAATGAATGTGGCAGAATTAGCCTGGCATTCAGCAACACCTGGCTGCAGTTCTAAATAGTTTTTGTTGGAGTAAAACAAGAATCTTTGCTGAGTCCAGGCTTTGCATGAGCTTAACTTTCTTGGGTTTTGAGTATAGCTACTTCCAGTATTCCTGCTGCATCGAGTTTGAAAAGCGACGTCGGGCTGGAGCGTTGTAACTTCCGAAGCGATTTCAGCATCACTGATCCCTGCTGCTTTCTTAAAGGGAAAAACCAAATGGCAGGCATTTAGAGGCCTTGATTTCCCTGAGCTGTCTGCTGAGCCTTTTCAAACATTCATTTGGTGTGCTGCAAGAAGAAAGATGCTCTCTCTAAAGACAGTGCCTTAAGCATTGACCTGTATCTCCAAAGCAGTCCTTCACAGATCTCTGAGTGAGGGAAGAGGGAAGTAGTTGAAGTGTTGCTCTTTCTTCTTACAGAAGACTTCTCTTTTTTCTTAACTCCTTTGAAGTTACTGATGCTCTAAGAGTTCCTTAGACAGGGAATCTGTGTCTCACAAGAGATTTAAGGCATTGCTTTCTGCAAGCTTTTGAGAGCTGGAAATATGTTAACTCGGAGGCTTTCACAGGATCACAGAATATTAGGGGTTGGAGAGGACCTCTAGAAAACATCCAGTCCAACCCCACTGCCAAAACAGGATCACCTAGGACAGGTCACACAGGAGCACATCCAGATGGGTTTTAAAGTCTCCAGAGGAGACTCCACAGCCTCTCTGGGCAGCCTGCTCCAGGGGTCCAGCACCCTCACAGTAAAAACGTTTGTCCTCATGTTGGGATGGAACCTTCTGGTTCCAGCTGGTACCTGTTGTTCCTTGTCTTATTACTAGGCACCACCAAAACCAGCCTGGCATCTTCACCCTGACACCCACCACTCAGGCAGATATTGATGAGGTTGCCTCTTTAGGCTAAACAGGCCCAGGTCTCTCAGTCTTTGATGTTCAAGTCTCTTCATTATCCTCATAGTCTCTGTTGGATTCTCTCCAGCAGATCCCTGTCTGTCTTGAACTGAGAAACCTCAAATTGGACACAGTATTCCGTGTGTGATCTCAGCAGGAGAGCCTGCTGGGCACATGTTTCTTGATGCACCCCAGGATACCATTTGCCCTCTTGGTCACACAGTCTGCTTTTTCTTGCTGTCTGCCAATGCCATAAACTCTTGGCTTTTTGTACTCTTAAATCTCCTGGGCAAACCTGACCTCAGAGTTCCTGCAGCCCTTTGAACTTGTAGTCTTGGTCTTTGTAGCAAACACCTAAACTTTTGGTACCATAGAATGGTTTGAGTTGGAAGGGACCACTAAGGTCATCCAGTTCCAACCCCCCTGCCATGATCAGGGACACCTCCCACTAGAGTAGGCTGCTCCAAGCTTCATCCAGCTTGCTCTTAAACACTCCCAGGGACAAGGCATCCACAGCTTCTCTGGGCCAACTCATCCCAGTGTCTCACTACCCTCATATGAAGAACTTCAAGAGCCAACTTTGAGATTAGCTTTATTTGATCTAATTCAGGCTGCTGGGGGCAGCTGGGGGTGCTGATTGAACAAGTTTTTGTGGGAACCAAGACAGCAGGTAAATGTTTGTGGTACCAGATGTGCTTTTGCTGTATCTTTCATTTGTAATAAGCAGTTCCTGATAGTCAAAAGTCTTTCAGAAGAACCTTGGCTTGTGAGTTCTGCACTAAATTTATCATCTAACAACTGCTTTAGCACTTCAGGTTGTCCATGACAGGGAGGTTGGAGTAGATGATCTCTAAGGTCCTTTCCAACCTAAGGCATTCCATGATTCAGCTCTGTGGACCCTCTGCATTACCAGCAGTGGAGAGGTGAACATTTGATCAGCTGAATGTTGCCTCCTCTCAGTTTGCTGTGCAATAAGCCAAGGTCCCACAGCCCTGCACTGACACAGAACTTGGTCCCTCTTGAAACCAGTTGTGGTAGTCTCAAGTTGTGCCAGGGGGGTACAGGCTGGATGTTAGGAGGAAGTTCTTCACAGAGAGTGATTGGCATTGGAATGGGCTGCCCAGGGAGGTGGTGGAGTTGCCATCCCTGGAGGTGTTGAAGAAAAGACTAGATGGGGCACTTAGTGCCATGGTCTGGTTGATTGGCTAGGGCTGGGTGCTAGGTTGGATTGGATGAGCTTGGAGGTCTCTTCCAATCTGCTTGATTCTGTGGTTCTATGGTGTTGATGCTGTGGAGGCTTCGTGCACTACCCTTTGTGCTGAGTAGCAAGCTAAGAGCACAACTGCTGCAACAGGAATCCTCCTGGGATATGCTCTGAACTCCAGTGAGATTCAACAGCAGATACTGATCTGCTGTCACATACATATCTTGTTTGCAGAGTAAACAGATGCAGTCAGTAGGAGCTTCAGGGCTTCATGTCCACTTGTGTGATCCTTTTACCAAGCTCCTTGTTGGCAGCAGTGAGAAATTAAGGATTCATTTTTCTAACCTTAAAGGGCTCAGCACATCAGCACATTCCATAGGTAGTGGCATCTGTCATTAGTGCAGTGGGAGGCTGTGCTTTACCTCTGTACTGTGTGGCACATTTTGGCTAGAAAAGACATTGCAAACATTATGAAACCTTTTGCTTTGAGCAGCCATCCAGGACAGAAACTTTGCACATCATTGCCCCTCAAAATGGGCATTGTTTTCCTTATCCCACTGCTTTCTAACTACACAGGAGGTCAGAGATACAGTAAGGTGAAGTAAATTACCCCTGGAAACAGCTTTGGATAGCCTGAAACAGGAAAAAGTTCTGAATCCCACAGATTGCATCAGGTTGGAAGGGACCCTTGAAGGGCATCTTGTCCAGCTGCTCCCCTGCAGTCAGCAGGGACACATCCAACTGGGTCAGGCTGCCCAGGGCCACATCACATCTAATCTTGAATGTGTCCAGGAACAGGACCTCAGCCACATCCATTGGCAGCCTGTTGCAGTAATCCCAGGTCATTGCTGTGATTGCAGTGGCTCTGTGGTGTACTGCTAGTCCCAGAGTGAGTAACTGGGTTAAATTATCCAGCTGTTATTACAAAGTCAGTAAAGAAAACTTTAAGTAGAAAAATAAGGTGTGGAATCCTAGAATCAGTCAGGGCTGGAAGGGACCACAAGGATCATCCAGTTTCAACCCCAATGCCATGAGCAGGGACACCTCACGCTAGGTCAGGCTGTCCACAGCCTCATCCAGCCTGGCCTTAAACAACACCTCCAGGGATGAGGTTTCCACCACCACCTCCGTGGGCAACCTGTTCTGGAGTCTCACTGCCCTTATGCTGAAGAACTTCTTCCTAACATCCACTCTGAATCTACCCATTTCCAGCTTTGTTCCATTCCCCCCAGTCCTTCCACTGCCTGACATCCTAAAAAGTGCCTCCTCAGCTTTTTTGTGCTTCAGTGCTCCATGTTTAGGCTGTGGTTTAGATTTCTTTACATTAGTCACTGTTCTAAATAGGTGGTGTTAGGAGCTTGCATCTGAAGTTATTATGGTGTTTTATCAAGTTTTAAGCTTTTCATCTCCTTTTAGATTGATTATTGTGGGGGGGAAATGCATCAGTAATTGCAGAGTTTATCTAAAAGGCAGTTCCCTTTGTCCATGTTGGTGCCTGATGCATTGGGTCTGTGTCTCCTGTGCAGGTTAACGTTAGCAGAGTACCACGAACAGGAAGAAATCTTCAAACTCCGACTAGGTCATCTTAAAAAGGTAAGAACTCCCTGCAGCAAGGCCTTGTAGGTGGCTGATTGATGGAGTGTTCTGTGAATGCTCTGGTGAAACCCAACCTGGAGTACTCTGTCTAGTTCTGGAGTCCCCCAACACAAGAAGGACATAGAATTGCTAGAGTGGGTCCATGAAGATGACTGAAGGGCTGCAGGACCTCTGCTGCTAGCATCGACTGAGCTGGGGTTGCTCAGAAGAGAAGGCTCTGTGGAGACCTTAGAGCAATCTTTCAGGGTTTTAAGTGGGCTATGGAATAGCTGGAGAGGGTCTTTTTACAAAGGCAGGGAGAGGGAGGAGTAGGGGGATTGGCTTCAAACTGGAAGAAGCTGGATTTAGATTAGACACTAAGAAGAAATTCTTCCCTGTGAGGTCGATGAGGCACTGGAACAGGTGGCCTGAGAAAGTTGTCGAGATTCCAAGACTGGAAGTGTTCAAGAAATTCTTTACAGTGAGGGTGCCCAGGGAGTTTGGGCCTGTTCCCTCCATGGAGGTGTTCAAGGCCAAGTTGGATGAGGCCTTGAATAATCTGCTCTAGTGGGAGGTGTTCTGCCCATGGCAGGGGGGTTAGAACTGGATGAGCTTTAAAGGTCCCTTCCAACCCAAACCATTCTATGAAATCTCTCTGGGGAGGTCACTACTGATTGTTTGCTAATTGAGAGAGTTTTCTTGCTTGAAAGCCATGGCCAGGAGCTTGTAATCCATTTTTTTTCCAAGGCAGTGGCATTCAGGAAAGATGTTCTTAGCTTGAGTGAATAGGTATCTACAGCCTTGCAGTCAGGATATCCTGCAGGTGGTTCCACTGCTCTGGTGCATCTTGCTCTGTCACTGTGACCTGGGCTCTGACTGATACGGGGGAGCAGGAAGGAAGGGACCAAGGGAAGAAAACCAAAACCTGCAGCTCTTCTTGACTTTACATAGAATCACAGAGTGGGTTGAGTTGGAAGAGACCTCAGAGCTCATCCAGTTCCAATCCCCTGCCATGGGCAGCGACACCTCCCTCTACAACAGGTTTCTCAAGGCTTCATCCAGCCTGGCCTTGAACACCTCCAGGGAGGGGACATCCACAGCCTCCCTGGGCACCCTTGCTGTGAAGAATTTCTTTCTCTACTATGTGGAGTAGCCAGCACCATCAGTAACAGCCCCATCAAATCTCTTGGGCTGCTGGAAGCCAGCCCTGCTGAGGTGGCTGCACTGCATTTTTGTTTTCACACACAATTGGCTTCAGTAGCAGCTGCACCTGCCTGTGAGGGTATATTCAGAGAGGCTTTTGGTTACCTTGCAGTTGCAATAAGCTATAATTAAATGTTCTGGGATGCCTCAGCAGATGAAGTGCTGCAAAGGAATGGATGTCTCCTGCCACTTCCTGCTTAGCTGTGGTCTCTGCTCAGGCCCAGGAGCTTTCTCTCCTGCATGAAGCAAAGAGGATGCATGGAAATGAATTGCTGGAGACCTTCTTTTCTCTGGTGGTGCCTGAGCTCTGCTCTTAGGTTTTTCCTCCTATAACTTTGGCACCCAAGTTGAATGCAGGGCCTCATTAGTGCTGCTTACTCCTTGTTATTTTCAGTGGTGAGGGAAAGTTAATGCCCACCTGGAATCTGCTGGCACTCTGCCTGTTTTATTGCCCTGTGAGCAGAGAGCAGTGATACAGGCAGGAGTATGCCAAAGGCATGCTTGGTCTGCAGCTTCCACATTGCTGGAATGGATTAATTACAGGTCCATCTATGCTGGCATGTCGTGTGCCAGCCTGGAACAGAGGAATCCATCTGGAGATGGACCTTACTGGAAAATGAAGTCATGTTCTGGGATCGTGGCATTGTCTGAAGCTCTGCTTATCCTTCTCCACTTTTAGAAACTGGTTCATTCTTTAGGCTTAAAAATAGAACAAGTTGAAAAGGGAAGGAACAGAATCACAGGACAAGTGGGTAACTGTGTCCCTTGAGATACCAAATAATGCTGCTGAAGGCACATGTTCTCATGGAGGTTTGCAACCCTCTCCACAGTGATGTGATCTCCAGTGCCATCTTTGAGAACCAGAACTTCCAACTCTTCAGTCTGTCAGAATTCCACATGGCACTGAGCTACACTTTGAGCTGTTCTACCACCTACTGCTGACAGGACCCAATGTTGTCCTTCAGTATTGTCAGGGAATCATACAATTGTTTTGGTTGGATGAAACCTCTAAGATCATCCAGTCCAGCCATCAACCTAACACCACCATGGCCCCAACTGCCATGGCCACACATTTCTTGAATACTTCTAGGAGTGATGACTCCATCTCCGCCCTGGGCAGCCTGTGCCAATCCCTGACCACTCTTGCAGCAAAGAAATTGTTCCTCATCTCCAACCTAACCCTGCCCTGGCACAATTTCAGGCTATTTCCTCTCCTATCACTTGATGCTAGGGAGAGGACACCAACGCCCACCTCACTCTGACCTCCTTTCAGGGAGCTGTAGAGAGCAATGAGGTAGCCAGGTGGGCTTGGTCTCTTCTGCCAGGCAACCAGCAACCGAACAAGAGGACACAGTCTCAAGTTGTGCCAGGGGAGGAATAGGCTGGATGTTAGGAGAAAGTTCTTCCCAGAGAGGGGGATTGGCATTGGAATGGGCTTCCCAGGCAGGTGGTGGAGTTGCCATCCTTGGAGGTGTTCAAGAAGAGACTGAATGGGGGCACTTAGTGCCATGATCTGGTTGATTAGCTAGGGCTGGGCACTAGGTTGGATTGGATGATCTTGGAGGTCTCTTCCAACCTGGTTGGTTCTATGATTCTGTCAATGTCCATGCTCTCTAGGTGCTGCCCTGTTCCCATTTATCATCTTGACATCCCTGATCCTTACTTCCAAGAGCCATTCTCTTTCCCTTGTCCCAGCAGAGGCAGAGAGACCCTGCAAGAACAGCCCTGTAGTAGCACTCAGGGAAGGAACAGGACCACAGCAGCAATGCCTCTTAGTTACTGAAAAGCAGAGAGTCATGAAGGATGGAAAAGACCTCTAAGATCAAGTGCAAATGTTAAAAACAAGAAGGTGTCAAGGTCTGCTCCTGTCTGGGTGTAAACAAAACTGCCCAGTCACTTTTCATTCCTTCACCTTCCACCTGACTCTTAGCTGGCTGTGACCTTCTCTCTCAACTTCCACACAAGTTACTTACCAGTAACCTCCTCACAAGTGGAATTAGACCTGCACTTGTACACCAGGAGGCAGCTGTGTGCTGGGTTGCATCCAAAGCAGAGTGAGCATCAGGACCGGTTGGGGACTCTGCCTCTCTGCTCTTGTTAGACCCCGCCTGCAGCACTGCATCCAGTTCTGGGGCCTCCAACACAAGAAGGACATGGAACTGTTGGAGAGGGTCCAGAGGAGGCCCTGAGCAGCTGCCCTATAGGGACAGGCTGAGACAGTTTGGGTTGTTCAGCCTGGAGAAGAGAAGGCTCCAGGGAGACCTTAGAGCAACATTTCAGTTCCTGAAAAGGTCTACAAGGACGCCAGGAAGGAGTTTTGTACAGGGGCTTGTAGTACCAGGATTAGGGCAATGAAGCTGGAAGAGGGGAGGTTGTAACTGGAGATTAGGAAGAAACTCTTTCCAGTGAGGAGGGGGAGACACTGGCACAGGTTGCCCAGGGAGGTTGTGGATGCTCCTTCCCTGGAGGTGTTCAAGACCAGGCTGGACGAGGCCTTGTGCTGGTGGGAGGTATCTCTGCCCATGGCAGTGGGGGTTGGAACTGGATGATCTTTAAGATCCTTTCCAACCCATTCTATGACTCATTTTCTGTAATCAGGTGGAAATGCCAACTGCTCAGTGCTGTGTTTTCCTTTTTTCCCCTTGTGCAGGAAGAAGCAGAGATCCAGGCGGAGTTGGAGCGGCTAGAGAGGGTTAGAAATCTACATATCAGGGAATTGAAAAGGATACACAACGAAGATAACTCACAGTAAGCACATGGCAGTCAGGGCCAGGGATGTAGAACAATTATTTTACTTGCCCCCTGTCATAATGGCAAACATTCAGTCCTCTTTAAATTGGTGTTGTAACTTCATTTGTCACTTGGGAGGTGCCACAGGGGCGGCTTCCTGTAAGACAAAAGGCTTCCAAGTGCCTCAAGGCACCAATCTGTTGTCTCTTGTCAGTGCAAACTGATCAAATAGTATCAAATCTGTTAGTCACTGACACAATTTTGGTGTTTTTTTGTCTTAATATCAAAATATTGTTTCTCAGCTGTGTGGTAGCTGTGATTTATTGTGTGTTTATTGCATTCTTCCTGCTGGTGTTCTCAAACTCTGCCTTTCTCCCCAGATTTAAAGACCATCCGACGCTAAATGATAGATATTTGTTGCTACATCTTCTGGGTAGAGGTGGCTTCAGTGAAGTATATAAGGTAAATTGGAAGTGGCAGTCTGTGGTGTACTCTGAGTCTGCAGGAAGCAGGAGTTTTGCACTTGTTTCTTCAGTGGTTTGTGTGTGGTTGTGGAGGGAAGAGGGGAGAGTGAAGCAGGAGGCACATCTGGCTTGCATTAGGTGGCTTGAGATTTGGAGCTTCTGCCCTTGTCCTCAGAGGTCAGGCTTCTTGCAGATGCATTGCTTCAAGAAAACACTGCAGCAGATCTGCAAGTTCTGTCAGGACAGAGAAGCAAACCATTTGTTGCTTCAAGTGCTGCACACACCTTCAGCAGTGAAGTTGTGTTGGGTACGGCTTAGCAAGGCAAAAGATTGCTGCCAAGAGGAGGAAATAGCTCCGATAATAAGAGCAAAGAGCTCTTACAGATTGTGAGAGCCTTCATTTCCTGGGAGTTGAAGGCTTGTTTTTCTTGTGTTCTCATTTTACACTCTGAAGTAGCAGGCTTGGAAGGGGGTGTGTGCAGTGTGGGGACATCCCTGCAGCTGAGGATTACCTGGGGGTCAGCACTCTTGCACGGCCAAAATCTGGGATGCTTTGGTGCTTGCTCTTTGACTTAATGCTTCAGACCTTTCCAGTTCTAAATGTTCCTCATCTGCTCCTAGTAGTTCTTAATTCATGGTGAGTTGGGCTAGGCAGTAACTATGCCAGTGCAAATCCTGGGAACTTCACAGTCAGTTGTTATTTTGATGCAGAATGATGACAGATACCCAAACCAGGGGGACTGAATTGCTCAGGTAGTGAAAAAAAAGGGTGCTGTGCACTTGGGCACTCAGTGGCTACTGGGAACTCTGCTGACCAGGTAAATCAGAAATGAATATTCAGCCTAGAGAAGAGAAAGATCTGGGGAGAACTTCTAGTGGCCTTCCAGGATTGAAAGGGAACCTGCAAGAAAGCTGAGGAGGACTTTTTACAAGGGCATGTAGAGGATGAGAGGAGAATGGCTTTGAGCTGAAAGAGGAGAGATTGAGACTGGAGATGAGGAAGAAATTCTTTACAGTGAGGGTAGAGAAACACTGGCATAGGTTGCCCAGGGAGGTTGTGGATGTCCCCTCCCTGGAGGTGTTCAGGGCCAGGTTGGATGAGGCCTTGGGCAACCTGGGCTAGTGGAGGTGTCCCTGCCCATGGCAATGGGGCTGTAACTGGATAATCTTTGGGTTCCCTTTACAACCTAAACCATTCTGTAGTTATATGAAGTAGAAAGCCTTAGCTCCATGGGTGGAAGCAAAAGGGTATGAATGCTTCCTACCTGACTGTGCTTGACAGTTGTACCTCTGGTATTAAGAAATCCTTAACCCTTCTTCTGTGAGGTCTTAGGCAGTCTCTTAAGCATTAAGAGTTAAAAAGTCAATTTCTGAGATGGACAAAGTTTATCTTTGTCTGCTTATGGTGGAGTTTTTCCCTGTCCTATAAATCAGCTGTTGCTGCTCTCACACAAGGTAGAAGATTTGTGTTTCTCCAAGAGCACAACTGCAGTGCTGTGGTCTTTAAAGACTGCCTGAACAGCAAGGACCTGGAGGGAAAACTACAGCACAGGATTTACACACTTGTGCCATTGAGCTCTGCAGCTTGTAGAGGAGCTCTGAGATGGAGAGCTGAGCTACCACTGTGAAACAGCACATTGAAAGTCCTCTGTGCTCTGAGTGTACAAAATGAGTGAGGTGGCCTGGAGGGGAATAATGGCAGTGCCTTTCTCAGTGTGATGAACTGGCTGCATTTTGGGAACTTGGCCTTTCTGATCCCACTGTAGCTCTGGTGCTAAAAAGTCAGGTGAAGTGCAGCATTAGTTAGAGCCCGTGGGGGAGGTCAGATCAAAGCACAGCATATTCAGTTGTTTTCAGAGCTGCTTGGTTTCATTGGTGGAGCCAATTGCATCAAAATGTGGGTTTGCTTTTCACTCAGTTGTGTCCTGATGCTTGTTTCCTGGGTGGGGATAGTGCTCTGTTAGAGCTTGTCTGCTTTTGTGGTGTTGAGGTTGTGATTCCTACTGATCTGCAACTCTTCTCTCTGCAGGCATTTGATTTAACAGAACAGAGATACGTAGCTGTGAAAATCCACCAGTTAAATAAAAACTGGAGAGATGAGAAGAAAGAAAACTATCACAAGTAAGTAAGGCTGTAAAGCAGACACCCATGTTTCCAGAGTCACCCTGTCTCTGCTTATCCAGTGCCTGTGACCAGGATGCCTTTTCTTTCTTTTCTCTTTTGCCTCTTTTTACCCTGTGTTTGAACAATTATTTTCTTCTGTTTTGTCTTTTTTTTTCCCTCTTTTTTGCACTTTTCCCCCCCCTCTTGCCACCTGCCCTTTTTCCCCCTCTCTCCTGCCACCTGCCCTTTTTCCCCCTCTCTCCTGCCACCTGCCCTTTTTCCCCCACCTTCTCTTGCCACCTGCCCTTCCCCCCCACACCACTTGCCACATCTCCAGAATCACTGTCTGTCCCAGTAGCTCCTTACAACAGTTATGGTCAGGTTCCAAACATGACACACAGAGATTTGTTTGAACAGCATGGCTTAAGGTTTTAAAGCATCAGTACTGTGCCAGAAGCATTAAAGTGACTTCTCCCCTCTAAAGACCCTCATTGTTCCTCTTCTAGGAAACAGTTGTTCATGCCCAGCTTCCAAGTGCACACCAGCACTGTGCTCCCCCAAAGCCATCCCCTTCCCTTTGCTTCCTAGAGTCCCTTCAGAGATAATTAGGTCTGTAGGTGAGCCATGGCTTTGAAGGGAGGTGCAGGAAGCCTTCGTTGGGAGCTCTTGTTTTAGTGCCATGGGCTAGATGAGCTCTGCAGAATGACAGCCAAAGCTGCTCAACAGAGTTTCAAAGGGAAAGTTGTGATCTTAATTCCCCACCAAGTCACTGGGACGAGCTGAGCCTGGAGCCTGGCAGTGGAGCTGTTGAGCACTGTGGTGTTCTTCTAGAACTTGCTGATTCCTGTATTCAGCTCTCTTGGATCCCTGAACGATTTATGATGAGGTTATTCTGCTTTGGCAAGCAGCACCATTAATCAAGATGAGTTATTCTATAGCCCTGCCAGAGTCTGAGATGCACTCAGATGCTGTGGTTCTCCAGAGCTGTTCTCTCCTGCGCTTGGGCTGTCTGCATGATGCGCCTGGGTTTGATTGAAGCTGGGCTGCTGTGTGCTGTGCTGGGTGTCAGTGGCTGCAGAGCTTAGAGCTAAGGCACTTGTGTGACTAATGCTCAGGCTTGCCTCTTTGCAGACATGCGTGTAGAGAGTACAGAATTCACAAAGAACTGGATCACCCTCGAATAGTGAAGCTTTACGACTACTTCTCGCTGGATACTGACTCGTAAGTTTTGTGGTGCTGGGGCCTTTCACTTGGCTTCACCTCCTCATTGCAGCCAAAGCATTTGGCCTCTTGAAACTTCCCAGAGAATCACAGAATGCCAAGGACTGGAAGGGACCTCAAAAGATCATCTAGTCCAGCACACTTGCCAGAGCAGGATCAGAGAATGGTTTAGGTTGAAAGGGACCCCAAAGTTCATCTAGTTCCAACCCCCTGCCATGGGAAGAGACACCCCCTACTAGCCCAGGTTAGAATCATAGAATCAGTCAGGGTTGGAAGGGACCACAAGGATCAGCCAGTTCCAACTCTCCTGCTACAGGCACCTACACCCTACCCTAGATCAGGCTGCCCACAGCCTCATCCAGCCTGGCCTTAAACACCTCCAGGGATGGGGCCTCAACCACCTCCCTGGGCAACCCATTCCAGGCTCTCACCACTCTCATGCTGAAGAACTTCTTCTTGACATCCAGTCTGAGCCTACCCACCTCCAGCAGAGTGGAGTAGAGGGGGAGAATCACCTACCTCACCCTGCTGGCCACACCTCTGCTGCAGCCCAGGCTCTGGTTGGTCCTCCAGGCTGCAAGTGCGCACTGCTGGCTCATGTTGAGCTTCTCATTCACCAGCACCCCCAAGGCCCTCTCCTCAGGGCTCAAGGCCTCATCCACCCAGGCCTTGAAAACACCTCCAGGGAGGGGAGATCCACAACCTCCCTGAGCAACCTGTTCCAGTGTCTCACCACTCTCACTGAAAAGAGTTTCTTCCTCATCTCCAGTCTCAGTCTCCCCTTTTCCATCTATAACACCCACAGCAGTGTTTCAGGCTGTACTGCAGAGATGCCTGAGGCAGTTTGAACCTCAGTGGTTTTCTGGAGATGCTAGCCCACAAACCAGTCTGCTGTGCTTTGTTAGATGTGGTGCTTCCCTAAGTGAATTCCAGCGTGGTGGGGGTTGGAGAGGATCATGCATGCTCAATCAGGGGCACCCTTAGCAGCTTACCCAGAGTCACAATGTCCAGGTGGGTTTGGAATCTCTCTGGAGGAGACTCCACAACCTCCCTGGGCAGCCTGCTCCAGGGGTCTGTCACTCTCACACCAAAGTAGTTTCTTCTTAAATCCTCCTCTTTGCTGCCCTGGACAAATGCCCCTGCTGATGGAGCTTTCCACTGAGAATCATAGAATCAATCAGGGTTGGAAGGGACCACAAGAATCAGCCAGTTTCATCCCTCTGCCATGGGCAGGGACAGCTCACACTAGATCAGGCTGGCCAGAGCCTCATCCAGCTTGGCCTTGAACACCTCCAGGGATAAGGCTTCTACCACCTCCCTGGATAACCCATTCCAGGGTCTCACCACTCTCATGGTGAAGACCTTGTGGGTCTCACACTCAACAGGAGGATCTGTGACCTTTGCACTGTTGAGCTTTGAGGACTGTGCTGCTGGTAGCTTATTTTTAGAGAGAGTTGAATAGGCTGAAGGACTCTGAATGATTGACCAAATAGAGGAGTCAAGCAATAACAAAGTGTTCTGGTTTCCATCAGGTGCCTTAATGACAACAACTCCTGTTTTGCTTCCAGGTTTTGTACAGTGTTAGAATACTGTGAGGGGAATGATCTGGACTTCTACCTGAAACAGCACAAGTTGATGTCTGAGAAAGAGGCACGATCCATTATCATGCAGATTGTGAATGCTTTAAAATACTTAAATGAAATCAAACCTCCCATCATACACTATGACCTTAAACCAGGTATGCTCTGCTGCCAGCTGATGGGTTCTGAGTATGCTGGGGGAAGCTGACTTTGTGCAGACAGCAAAAAGGTGACATGGGAAAACTTAACTTGCAACAAGAAAAACCCTTCAAATGCATAGAACATGCCATGAGAAGGGGTTTGCATCCCAGAATTGCAACATAAACCATGGAGCAGCATTCCAGAAAAAGCAGCCTCCTTGTTCAGAAGGAGCCCTCCAACCACCAAGTGTCTGTGTTTGGTTTCTTAATGTCCTGCTTGTACTGTGCTGTGGAGAGCTTCTGTTATTGCTTCACCAAGGTTCCCATAATTAGCAGTGTGTTTCGTGCTCCTGTTCTTCTGGCTTATTCGTCCTGTAATCATCTGCCTGAAGATGTGGTGGCAGAAGCTGAGTGGGAAGTGTTTCTTTTTTCATATGGTGTGGCAGCTCACAAAGCTGGGGACATGCAGTCCAGCTGCCTTTGAACTCACTGACATCTGCCCTATTACATGGTCCTCTACAAATACTGCTGCTGATTTAAATCCCTTTACCACTGGGCAGAGTTTTGAGGAGGGGAATGGGAATGCTTTGTTTTGGGGTGATGCACGTTGGTGTAGCTGCTTTTTTTTCTGCTAGTCCAGAATTCAGCCATCTCTTTGGGCAGTCAGCCCTGGCTTGTCTCCCTGTACTGGTGGCACTTCATCAGCATTGTGTAACTGCTGTGTGATGTGGTTTATTGCATCAGCAGGAGGAATCTGTACTGGAGGTGGTGCTGTTGCACTAGTCCTAGTGACCCTGTTTCTTCCCCCAGCTGTCTTGAGCATGCTGCAGAGCTCTGCCTACAGTTGTCTAAAGCTGTGATTCATCCACTGCCACCACGCAGAGTTCTGCTGCTTTACTGTAGGCTTTGAGAAAAACAGGGAGAGCTGCCTTGATATCCTTGATGGGTTTGTAGAAGGCTCTTGCCTAAGCAGTAATTGTCCTTTTTGAGCTTAGAAAGCACTGGGGAGCACTGCCAGGAAGGAGAGAGTTTCTGGTTTGTTGAGAGGCTGGGGCAAGTCAGGACTGCTGGGCAGAATGAGTCATAGCTCTGTTTGTGCTGCTCTCCTTAATCCTCCTTTTTGACCTGCCCTTCCAACGGGACCTTTGGGAGGAATCAAACCAGCATGAGCATCAGGCTCCTTTGGCCAACAGGGCTTGCAATCTGGAGGCTCCAAGCAGTGTTGAGCCATTGGCTCATTGAAGGATGGGCAGATCAGTTCCAGCACTTGGTAGGAGCTCAGAGTGTTGAGTGTTAAAACCTCTGCCCTGGGCTGCTGCAGCAGCTCACTGTAGGTTCTTTGTGCTCCGCTGCAGAGCGTCAGAGTTCAGTGCAATGTTAGTCCTTGTTTTTTTTCCTGCTAGATGTGTGTATCCTAAGGGGTTATTTCCTTCCTCTGTCTAGGTAACATTCTTCTAGTCAATGGTACTGCATGTGGAGAGATAAAAATCACAGATTTTGGGCTTTCCAAAATCATGGATGATGACAGCTACAACTCTGTTGATGGCATGGAACTGACATCGCAGGGGGCTGGTACTTACTGGTAAGCGTTGCCTGGGGCACTTACAAGTTACAGATCAAGAAGAGTTTATAAACAGCCTTGGATCTCTGTCAGCTCTGTGTGTGCTGCCATTGTCTGTGACAGCTTGAGAGGCTGAGGTTTAAGACCCTGGAAACTGCTCTTGCTGTCACACTGCTCCTTTTGAGGCTGGCAGCCTTTTGCTTTTCAGTGGGTTAGTGTTTCTCCGTTTGCAAACAGTCTCTTAGCCAAAGGACCTGGTGAAAACCTGCATATGCTGCGTGCTGCTGAGCTCTGGAGTGGAGCTTGGCTGCTATTTCACTCTCCATAGTGGCACTGCCATACAGTTTAAGTGAAGAAGGAGGGGAAGACCATGGAAATTTGGATACAGCAGGGAGATGGGAAGAGTATTCCACTGAAATGAGGAGGTGACATCCCATAGTTAGAAAAGCTACAGATGTCACAGTTGCTGTCTGGAGCCAGAGCTTCACTTTTCAGTGTCGTGTGAAGGACACTTTCAGCAATGCTTTATCCTCTGTGCCAAGTTTGGTCACTGCATCACCACATGGCTGAGAGCAAGGCCTGTGGTGAACACTACTGAATGTGACCCTTAGCTACTACCCAAGCTGCAGACTGCCACAGTGGGCAGCAGCTGAACAGCACCATTTGTCTGGCTGCTCTGTAGTGTGTGGTTTTGTTCTCTTCCTAAAAATGAAGCTATCTGTAGTTGGAGTGAGGCTGAATGTCTCTAACTAGGACATGGATTGGGGGTTGTGTTTCTCTACAAGTATGGCTTTTGGCTGTGTGTTTCCATGGTGGGAATGTTGGCCAGGCCCTTTTAACAACAAATGCCAGCTCTGAACATAAAAGAGAATTGGGGTTTTTGTGTGCTCTGCTGAAAAGAGGCTGACTGTGCTGGCTAGCTCAGACCATGAGTGTCTGAAGAGTCCCTGGGATTGCTCTTCCCAGAAGGAATGTGTACCCAGAATGTGTTGGTGATCTTGGCCCAGAGATGCACAGGAATGAAGCTGGGTCATTCATGTCATAGGATGCTATAGGTTGGAAGGGACCTTCCAATGTCACCCAGCTCAACCCTCCTGCAGTGAGCAGGGACAAGATCCCAAGCCAGTATCTGACCACAGAATATTGTTTCCTTCCTTTGTAAAGAACATGATAGAGTCTGTAGAGATTCTGCTCATAACCTCTTGTGCCTTCCTTCTCTTCAGGTATTTGCCACCAGAATGTTTTGTGGTTGGGAAGGAACCTCCAAAGATCTCAAATAAAGTTGATGTCTGGTCAGTGGGAGTCATCTTCTATCAGTGTCTCTATGGCAGAAAGGTAAGAAGCCATTTCATCCCCTTCCCAGGGGTGATTCCCCAACCTTCTGGGAGGCAGCCCTGCTTCCTGCTTTCTTCTCCTCCCTAGGCTTAGGAGGTGCTTCTGCCTTGTCTCCCTGCCATCAGCTCTGCAGCAGCCCATGCTGATGAAGGGGCCACAATTGCTAGGTTGGTTTTTTGCTCTAGCAGCATTCTGCAGAGCATTTCTTTCCACTGGGAGTGTTCCCACTGAGGCCATTATGGGCAGGACAAGTGAACCTTTTCAGAGTACACCTGAGGTTTTTGGTCTGACCTTGTTCTGTGGTGCTGTCAATGTGCTAAGTCCTTGTTGAGCCCAATACTGCCTGATGGCTGCAAGTGTTTGAGAGGAAATAAAACTGGAAGTGCAAAGAGCCACTCTAGAAATTCTTGGGATGGCTGTGGGGAGGGAAGAGTCAGGCAAAGGTGATCTGTCCTAAGGAAAGGCATTTTTTTTTTTTGGTAACAACAGAAGCAGCAGGTTGGAGCAGGAGAAGGATTCCACCAGCTCTTGTTCTCATGACTCCTTGGTAACTGAGTGTTGTGGGAGCCTGTGCTGACAAACATGCTGTTGCTTAGTGTGATCTGTCAGGGAAAGGGTGGAACCAGCCCAGCAGAGGTTGAAGTGGGTGAATCTCCTGTCAGCTGAGATGAAGGCCCTCTTGCATGTGCTGAAGTTGACCTACAAAGGTCTGGAAGCAAGTGGAGATCCCTCCCGTCTGGGCCGGAAATGCCTCAGACACATTCCAGCTTGGTCCCTTCCATCGAGCTGAAGTGCAGGAGCAATGTGTCCTGCTCATCTGGCTGGGATCTCCAGCACCTTCACAACATTCATGGGCTTCCTGCCCAGAGAAGTGCTGATGTCAAGTGATGATACACAGTAGTGTTTGGGGTTTTTTAAGGCCTGTCGACAACTGTTAACAGCTCTCTTGCATGGTTGTTGTTTTTTGGTAGCCCTTTGGTCACAACCAGTCACAACAAGATATCCTGCAGGAGAACACAATCCTGAAAGCTACCGAGGTGCAGTTCCCTCCAAAGCCAGTAGTCACACCAGAAGCAAAGGTGAGTGGCTGTCAGTCAGCGATGGGCACTGCTGCTTCTGTCCTCCTGCTCTCCCCCAAAACCAGCAGCAGTGCTGCCGTGCTCCGGTGCTGAACTCCTGCAGAGAGCAGGCAGTGGCTGTGTGGTGGTGTTAGGCTGAGGATGAGTAGCCTGGTGGGGGCTGCACTGGATTTGTTGCCTGCTGCTTGCCCTTGAAATAGGCTGGCAGCTGCTTGTGTGGATGGCAGGCAGCAAAGGCAGGAACCTGAGGCAATTCCTCCTCCATCCTGCTGATGTGGCTGCAGATCAGGGGAGCATTAAAGTTGGAAAAGACCTTGTGGTGGCTTGGGAGTTACCTGCCCCCCTCCACACACTTCAGAAAATCACCCAGACTAGACTCAGCTGGCTGGAGGTTAAGGAATGAAGCTGTATTTACAGCTTAGCACAACATGCAAGTAGATGCACAGAAATGTATACAAGTTAAAAGCAATACAGAAACCAAATACCCCTCCCAGAAATCAAAGTCCCCAGGAGGGCTCCCGACCCAAACCTCCTCCCCCTTCCCTCTTTCCCTCCCTTCAGAAATAACCAGATCAATCCCTGTATATCTCATGTGATAAATCTGGAGGTCTGAGGTGAGATGTCAAAAAGATGACAAGGAGGTTGGAGGAAAAAGGGTTAGGTTGGATTAGAGTTAAGGCAGAGGCAAGCGTAGAGACCAGACCACCAGAAAGGAGGAACAGAGCAGAACTGAGAGCTGAGCAGTGTGTGAGCAGTGAGTGCCTTGCCTGTGTTTTGACTGGTTGTGTTTCTCAGCAGAAGAATGGCTGTTAGAGGAGGCTGTTGGGTTTTTTTCTTTCTTCTCACAGCTAAAGGTTTAATTTCTCTCAGTAAAATATTCCAATTAGCCTCAAACCAGCACAGACCTTTAAGACTGAGTCCAACTGTAACCCAGCTACCATGACCACTGAACTGTATCCTGAAGCACCATATCTGCACTCTTGAACCCCTCCAGCATGGGGACTCCACCACCTCCCTGGGCAGCCTGTTCCCAATTCCTGACCACTCTTGCAGCAAAGAAACTTTTCCTCATCTCCAACCTAAACCTCCCCTGGCACAACTTCAGGCCATTTCCTCTCTTCCTAGCATTAGTTACTTGGGAAAAGATGTCCCTGCTGACTGCAGGAGGTTGGGCTAGACCTTTGTAGGTGATCCTGCTCTGGCAGAAGGGTTGGACTGGATGGTTTGCATGTGTTTAAGGGTTGTTTGGATGTGGTGCTTAGAGATATGGTTTAAGGTGAATCTCGTAGAGTTCTAGGTTGGACTTGGTGATCCTGAAGGGCTTTGCCAACCTGGATGCTTTGTGTGATCTTTTGAGGTCCCTTCCAGCCCCTGACATTCTGTGACTGTAAAGGTCCCTCCCAACCCAAACCAATCTGTTCCTATGACAGCAGTGCAGTGAGTGCCTCTGCCCAGGCTCCCTCCTGCTAGACAACGTTCTGGTGCAGGAGCTGAACTGTCCCTGTGGTGGCTGAGTCTACTGGTTTGAGGCTAATTGGAATATTTTAAGGAGAATAATTGGATTGTAGGCTGTGAAAAGGAAACAGTGATGATGTCTGCTGCACTCAGGCTTGCTGAGATGTATAAAAGCAAAGACACAAGCAGAAGAGACTGTTCTGTCTGTTGGAGTCAGTGTCTGTGTTTTCTCCCTGGGCTTCTGCTGTGTAACCCAACTAATCTTCTGCCTCTAACCCCTTGCCAATCCTCCAAATTCACCTTGCATGCAAGGCAGATTCTGGAATGAAGAGTGGGGGATGGAAAGAAGGTGGAAGAGTGGTTGGGAGCCCCTCCTGGGGACTCTGATTTCTGGGAAGGGAGTTGTGTTTGTGTTACCTTTCAACTTGTCTATTTCTGTGTACATTTATAGTATATTGTAAATCTCTGCTCGGGTATTGTGCTGAGCTGGGAGTGGAAAGCTTCAGCCCTTAACTTCCAGTCAGCTGAGTCTAGTCTGGGGGATTTCATTGGAAGGGGTATAAAGGGTTAACCCTCTTGGGAGAGTGGTCTTGAACCCACCTGGGGGTGGGTCTGAACAGTACCAGGTTTGGTGGTTAGCCCACTCCCGCTTCTGCCTAAGATCCCTATAAAGGCAGGGGCACTTGCTGGTTCTGGCTCTCTCGCCCTGCCTCCCTGCCTGACAGCATCACCTTCCCCTTCCTGGTGCTCTTTAGTTTACCACATGGCCATAACCCAGGAGGTGGACAAAACCATTGCCACCAAATCTGGTTGTATTTATATATTAATACCTTATTTTGCTTTCCCTGTACCTTTTGTAACTTCCCTACCTCAAATACTTTTATTTATCGTTCAAGTTTTCTCTTTCGATTTCCAAATCGAAGTGAGACTCTTTATTTGGGTGTGCTTCACCTTTCCCTCTCTACATCTAATTCCCTCTCTTGATTAAAAAAGGGGTGGTGGAGGGAAAGGCATCCTGTAAATTGTTCTTGGTTCTATTAACTCTATTTGAGTCTCTGGGAAATTTAAATTAGAACCAAGTCAGGAGGGTGGGCAGGTAAGTCCCAAACCATCACACTGGGGTTGTTGCTCTGCCCTTGCTCCCAAAGCTTCCTTGGACTTCCAAAGAGTTCACAGGATCACAGGTCTCTGGAGAATCACAGAATGTTAGGAGTTGGAAAGGGCCTCAAAAGATCAGAGGCTTACAGGATGTTAGGGGTTAGAAGGGACCCAAGGAGGTCATCGAGTCCAACCCCCCTGCCAGAGCANTCTTTCTTTGGGAGTCCAAGGAAGCTTCCTGTTTCTGTCCATCTGCTGATGGTTGTGTTTTGGGGTCTCTGCAGGCATTCATCAGACGTTGCTTGGCCTACCGAAAGGAGGACCGGATAGACGTCCAGCAGCTGGCCTGTGACCCCTACTTGCTGCCCCACATCCGCAAATCCGTATCCACCAGCAGCCCAGCTGGAGCTGCCATTGCATCAACCTCTGGATCATCCAATAACAGCTCTTCAAACTGAGACAGAGAAATAGGCCAAAAAAAAACAAAACAACAACCCCAAACAAACAAAAAACAAAACCACAAAACAAACTGCTCGAGAAAACGGCAAAAAGACTTTGGGGAGCAACAGCTTTGGAGTGGAGGAATCCGCAAGGGGCTCAAGAAACCTGTCCCAGGTGCTTTTTATTTCTCTTGCTTTTTTCCATCCATAGAGCATGACAACATCAACCCATCAAGGAAAAAAAAAACCACAACCTTCAGCATCTAGGCCAAGCCACTTGGCTAGGAGATGGCTTGAGGGTGACCAGAAAGAGGAAGGGGGTGGCTGCTCTCAAGCAAAAGGAAAGGGGGAAAGAACAGAACCCTAAAGACGTAGTTCCATGTACTGTGAACTCCTCAACGTGCAGCCTTGGGGAATCCAGGACGCTGTGTGTGCTTCGGATGAAGAATGTGGACTTTGGAAACAAAAACAAAACAAACAAAAAAGAGACTGGGCTAGCCCAGTGTTGATATTTAAACATTGTTCTCTTCTTTTTTTTTGGTTGTTTTTTTTTTTCTTTCTTTCTTTCTTTTCTTTTCTTTTTTTTTTT